>JANHMN010000010.1:47089512-47100577 GCA_030674055.1 Rhabdomys pumilio | reverse complement strand
GCGCACAGGCGCACAGGCGCACAGGCGCACAGGCGCACAGGCGCACACACAGGCACACATATAGGCACACACGCACACACTTTAGGCTGGTAATTTCCCAAGTAAAGCTATAAGGAATTCTCTTGTACCATTCAGTCACATGTGTTGCCTCTGCCTCCTTGGTGTTACTTCAAATTTTGTCCCCTGGACTATTTCCTGTCAAGGTTCAGGCAGTGAGAAGCATCTGATCAGAATTGTCTATATGACTTTCTCTTACCTGAAAGTTTGCTTCTAATTCAGCCATAACAAAAAAAACAACCCCTATTTGTGTCTTAGGAACTGCCATAAAGTTATATCCAATTTATTGTATATTGTAAACAAAAAAGACTTAGATAAAAACCCTAAGCATAAGCAATATTATTTCCTTCCAAATAGCAGGTAATCCTAATAAAAGTGTGTAAATATTTTTTATTAACAGGCTAAAAAGTATTTTACCATTATCCTACCAGCCCCCATCTTATGAGATAATAACCAACAGAATTTTATAAAATTCTCTCAAACAGCAGTGGAAAAAAATGTTAGTCATTATCCCTGCCCCACAAAAGCATATCAAGCAATGCACTCAATTATTCAAATTCTCAGTTGTGTTGTGGGTCTGTGTAATCAGATCGATCATTGCTACAAAGTCCCAGAGCCCAGCAGAAGATGGGCATTTCAGCAAGAAAAAGAGAGGGAAAGACTAGGGTCCAAGGACCGGTACTAGGAGCTTCATCACTGGAAATAAAGCCCAAGGCGACAGGGTCCACAGTGACTCAGTCTGTTCTCTTAGACCTCTCAGCCAAGGAGTAAGGGAGCTAATATCAAGACACGACATTTTTACCCTAAGCTCAGGCATGAGTGTCTTTGTAGATACACCCACAGCTGCATTTTCTCAACAAAACTCATGTCCACAAGCTGTGTGCCTTCATTCACAACAGGGCATGACACCTGACAGAAAAGCAAGATGCTTCCAAACCTACCTACCCAGCAGGCACTGTGTAGCTCAACCCAGCTGCAAGTAGCCCAGACTGGCCAATTTCCTGCAATGTGGCATCTTATCCTTCAGTAGTATACCTGCCTGCAGCTACAGGCTAAATGGGATGCCTACCTTGGCTGCCAGTGCCCTGGATAATCAGCTTTATTGTACACACACACACACACACACACACACACACACACACACAAGCACACTGCTTCCCACCGTCCATGTCTGTCAAACCATTTGAGAAAGCTCACAGAGCTGCTGAGAAGTTTGTGTTAGGAAGCAGCACTGGAGGCCTATACTGTTCCCTAACTACCGGAAGTTTTTATAAGTGGTTCCTCACTCCTGTTCTTCAGGGAATAACATCATCAATTGTGTGTTTGTTTGGCCTACAAATCCTTGTCTGTCTGCCACCACTGGGCTAGCTCATCAGCCTCACACATTACCATTCCTCTGCACCACCCTGGTTCTCAGGTAACACTTAGATGCCTTCAGCTGAGCTGTTCCCATGGTAAGTGCTAACTCTGGCATCTTCCTAACTGCTTCCAACTGCAAAGTTTCTCTCTACCGCTGCACACTAACAGAACAATGAGCTACATACTCAATTCAGACTCCCAACACTTTGCACAGTGGCCAGCAATGCTGGTGTTACCTGAATGAGTGTCTATGATAAGCAAGCACCATTTATTTATGATGAGCGTAGGTAGTAGCTATAAGGACACTTGACATTAAGGATGTCTCTTTACTTCTTCTGTCTTTCCTGTCTCTCATTCTTTTTCCCTTTTGTCTCTTTCTATAAGACATTTCCGAATTTGATAGAGTAAAACTTCTGAGACAGGTTTGAATGCAAACTCCCCCATAGGCTCCAATGTTTGAACACTTGGTCCCCAGCTAGGAACTAATAAGGAAGATTAAGGAACATTTAAGAAGTAGAGTCTTGATAGAAGTAGGTCATGGAGGCAGGGGTGGAACTGTTTTACCAACCAGCTTCACTTCCTGTTCCCTCTTTGTTTCCAGAGTATAGATACAATGTGGCTAACAAGCTTCCTGTTCCTTCTGTAATGCCTTCCCCATTAGGATGAACCATATTCCTCTGGAAATGAGAGCAAAGCAAAGCCTTTCTTCCTTAAGTTGCTTCCGCCAGGGTCTTTTATCACAAAAAGGAAGTACCTAAGGCAAGGCAGAATAAAAGAAAGAATTAAATACATGACAACTTGAATACAAATAAAATGTAGGCTGGAAATAGAAAATTGAATAGAGCTAGCACAGAGATTGTCTCATTTCTCTTTAAGGAATTGAGGACGGTCTATAGATGTTAAAGGAGACCTTTAGATTGGGCAACAAATTGTTAGAAAGCATGTGAATTGAAGGTCCTCGTGGCAGAGCTGTTTAACAACCAAAAACAGAGTGGACAAAAAAGATGGACAGACTGAGTCAAAAACAAGGCTTAAAGGTTAGAGGCCCCAGAGGGAATGAAATCAAAGCTAAGAAAGATTTTGCCTCTGGAAGGGTGGGATGCTGTGCTCAGATCTCTAACATAAGTAAGCTGAGGATGTGTGCTAATAGATAAGTGGGCAACAAGACCACTGGGTCACAGGGTGGGGAGGAATTACATAGCCAAGGCTCTCGATGCTTTGCATACATCATGAAGTTACCAACATTGCAGGACTAAGTCAGAGGAAATGACATTGACACTAGACCTAAAGAGAGTGGTGCTTACCCATGATGAGGAAGTGCTGGTCTCTGTGTCTATACATAAGTGTCAGGATGCTCCAGTATGGTATCCATTCTCTGCCTGCTACTTTTTTGATGCTTTCACCCAGAAGCTACACAGAGCTTTTCCACCACACATGCTGACACAGTTCTGTACTACTGCTGACATCTCTCTTCCTTTAACAGACAATAGATTCCACCTTCTATTTGATCCTTTGGAAACTCTTATCTCCTGCTCACTACTGCCTTTGGAGTCTGACCACTAATTTCCAGCTATGGCAGCAGGTCTTGCTGGACTAGCACCCAAGTGCTCTTGTATCATTTAAGAAACTTGCCGGAACTCTGAATCTCAACCATTAACTCAGGAAGCATCAGGAAGCTGCAATCAAGAACATGCTCTATAGGCACTTCTATGAGAAGATAACATGACATCTGGCTGGCAATATGGAGAAATGAGACAGGCCATTTGAGAGTAGCCCAAAATCCTTCACCATGACACAATGAGCACAGCTCATGTCAGTGAAGTCAAAACTGATTGAAATAGATTCAAGTCTATAAAAAGCCTCATTTTCACTCAACTAAACTGATAACCCAGAATTAAACTAGGAAGCTAGGAGAACATTCTCTAGAATTTCAGACACTCAAGTCCTGAGAATCCCTCTGACATCTTTGCTATCTCACCAGTGTGTGAGGATTCTTGGTTCAGGAGAGCTGAGCTTTGGGTAGCAGCTCCTGGCTCTTACAGATGGGAACCTACAGCCAAGACAAAGTAGGTCATTTGCTCAAATCACAGGGTGTCTGAGGAACAGACTCGATGTGCTCTCTTGACCCCCTCACTCACCCTTTTCATTACCATGTGGTCTCTTCAGGAGAATAAGATTCAGTCCTGGAGAAATGTCTTTTCTTCCCAAGTAATTTAGCCACAGTGATATTTTCCATTATTACTGGACATAAATACTGCTCACCGAGTTCGCTCAGTTAGTGCCATGAAAACTTACTTATGGTATTGCATATTAGTCTGTAATAAAGACTGTAGAGAAACCTAAAATATTCTTACAATGTCTTATCAAAGATATTTCATACACTTAAAACATGGTCTCAATTTATTAGGATAGTAACATCACTTCCCAAACATGACATCTCTGTATTGTATATCAATTTCCGAGTAGCTATTTTCTGTCTATACTAATGACCTCTTAAAATGATTGCTAAGCACATTTAACTTTATAATGCCACGAGATGTTTCAAATAAACCAATTCTTAAATTAGAGAGACTCGACTATGAATTCTAATTTGTGATTTAGGAAAAACAGCATGAAAGAATTTTTCCTCCTCTTCTTTCAGTACATTTAAGCCTTCTTTTCACAAGTTTGTAGCTGTATTCTTAAAATCTAAGAAAGAAGAAAGTGGGAAAATGAGTGATAATATTGTCTTGTTGGGTTTATGAGCCATAGCAGAGAGGTGGAAAGAAGGGAGAACCCAAAGAGATACTTTCCAGGTGTCTCTTCTGTTCATCCACACAAAGGAGACACACAAACCTGGTGATACTGAAGTGCAATACATAGGGCTTCTAACTATGCTTTCTTTATTTGCATTACATTTTAAACATCTTTCCAATCACATCCTACAAGCCATTGAGTAGCAACATCTGCACAAAAACAATAGAAACCTCAGAGACACACATACACATGGCTAGTCACACACGTGCAAACACATACCCTCACAGACTCACATACACTCACATGCATGTACACACATTCATACGTACAGACATGCACATGTACACAAAATAACAGTTGCTCAAACTAAGAAAATAATTATCTTAAGCAAAGCAATATTGATTTCAAATTATGGTTTAAAATGCAATTGAAGAAATTAGGAATTACTAGTTTTTCTGTAAAGAATATTGGCAGACAAAACTATAAGCAAAATTGTAGAAGATTTGGATAGCATAGTTAATAAGTATATTCTAATAACATATTTAGAGCCTTATGAATATCTGCAGTTTACACATGTGTTTCAGGTGCAAAGAGACTTATTAAAGTTGACACTATGTTAACTTTACAATACAAAACAATCCCCAAGAATTTCAAAGATAGACATTATTCTACATATGAAATTAGAAAGGTGAAGTATACATCGATAATGATTATGGCATAGTAGTATCCTCCTGTAATCTCAATACTCAGAAGGCAAAACAGATGGACTGTGAGGACATGGTGCAATCAAGACCATCTTTAGCTATGAAGCAAGGCTCTGCCTCAAAAGCAAGAAGGGGAGGAGACTGGGATGTGGCTTAATGTAGACACTGGATAGCAAGAATAAAGCTGTGTGTTTGATCTCCAGCACAGGAGAGTGGGTAGGAGAAAAAGAGGAATGTGGAAAGGAAGGGATGAAAGAACAAAGGAAGAAAGGAAAGAAAGAAAGAGAGAGAGAGAGAAAGAAAAGAAGGAAGGAAGAAAGACAGGAAGGAGGGAAAAAACAAAAAAGATAAATTAGTAACAATATATAGAAATAAACTTTCTAAAAGTTAAAATACTTATTAGCAACACACTTTAAGTAGACCATGGCTCAAAAGAAATCACAAAACTACAAAACTATTTTGAGTCAAATTATAATTAAACAAAAATATAGAAAGATTTATGGAATGCCAGAATTTATAGCCTTAACTATGCCTATTGAAATAAAACAAACTAATAATCATTGGTCTAATTATCCATCTCCAGAAGTTAGAAAAAAGACATAAAATCAAGTCTAAGAATAGTAGAAAATGATAAATAACAAAAGTAGCAGAAATTAATAAAATATAAAACAAAACAATAAGGAAGATTTACCAAGAGCAAAGGTTCTTTCTAGAAACTAACACAATAGATGGCCTCTTAGTAAAATAATCAGAAAAAAAATGAAAGACTGTAAAACACCAACATGGGACGTTTTTAAAGATACAGTATCCTAGTTTGTACAGGAAGAAATTTAACAGACAAATAAAATGTACTAAAAGTCATTACATAGAAATAAATCTGAAATGTTGGAAGAAGTAGGCAAGTTCCTTAAAAAGAACACTGACCAGGTCTTAGTTTGGGTTACTATTGCTGTGATAAAACATCACGACAAAAAAAAGCAAGATGAGGAGAAGGGAGGATATTTGGCTTAGGCATCTACATCTTGGTCCGTCACTGAAGGAAGTCAAGACAGAAACTCAAACTGGGCAAGAACCTGGAGGCAGGCACTGAGGCAGAGGCCGTGGAGGGGTGCTGCATACTGGCTTGTTCCTTGTGACTTGCTCAGTCTGCTTTCTTATAGAATCCAAGACCACTCCCAATGGACTTACCTTCCACATTGATCACTAATAAAGAAAATGCCCTACAGGCTTGCTTGCAGCCCCATCTTTTTAATGGTGGTTCCCTCCTCTCAGATGATTCTAGCCTGTGTCAAGGTGACATAAAATTATCCAGCATAGACCACATAGCTATAAGAAGAAATGGGAAATCTCAATGATGTGTACTTATTTTAAAACTGATAGCTTAGTATAAGATATTCTTCTATAATATTTTGAATTTTAGAAGAATATAACTTTCTGGTGCTTTTTAAAAACACTTCAGGAGGAAATGATAATACAATAATACTACATACCTTTTATCAGAGATGAACAGAAAGAAGGATTTCTCAAACTATCATAACATTAATACAAAAAAGTCAAAGTCACACAAAAATTTTTCAAGGAAAATTGGGTCATTTCCTTGATTACAAAGATTTATAAAAGTACTAGGATCAGAGGTTTTCTTTGCTGAAGTATCTAAATACATCAAACATCACATTCAGTAGGAAATGCTGGTGATTTTCTCCCGGGGTAGTAACTGATGCAAAAATTTTCACCGCCACCATTTTCACAGAGTTTTCCATTGATGATCCTACTGTACACAATAAGGCTGACAAAAGAGGCCAGAGCCAGAATACATGGCAAAGATGTAAGTCAAGTCTCTGTTCTTTGTCCAATTGTGTACAGGGGAAACTGTAAGCATCAACAGATAAACTATTAAAATTATTAGGGATGTTGTACACCTCATATTGGCAATAATTAGAAATTTGAATTCTTAAAAATACACTACAAAAACAATCTTTGATGAGAATAAAAACACCTCAGGATGTATAGCAACATTCATGTAGTATGCTTATACTGAAAGCTGTAACATACAGACCAGTTTAAAACAACTAGGGAAAGGCTTCAGTGTTTTTTGAATACTTCCTGCTCCTACAGAGGACTATGGTTTGGTTCCTAGCATCCACATTGAGTGCCTTTTTTGGGCACCCACATGCGTGTGTGCAGACCACACACAGACACACCCAAACACACTAACTAAAGAAAACACATATGGATAAATACACGTGCATAATTACACCTTGGTAATTGGAAGATTCCATTTTGAAATTTTTAAATCCCCCCCAAATTAATAGAGTTAAGCTGTTGTTATTTGTGAGGGAGTAAATGAATGTGGAGGATATGCATTGAGAAAAATTATGTGAGCACACAAAGGTAGACACCACATGAACTCCTCATATCTTAACATGTTACTCTCATACAAATAGAGAATAGTGGTTACAGAGTCTTTGGTGGGTGAGGAGGGACAAGAAGAAGTTCGTCACGGTTACAAAATGAGCTCTGAAGCTCTGCTGAACAATCAAGAGCTTTAGTCACAACAATGAAGAGCTACGTATTATTGGAAGAAACGATTTTGAATATCTTCACCACAAAAAAAAAATGATAAATGAGGTGACTGATGTTGTAATTATCCTGATTTAGTCATTATCCATGCAATCATATTGTAAAACATTACCTATACCCTATGAAATATATGGTTATTAAATGTCAATTTAATATAGATATTTATTACTACATAAATCCCAGCACATTTCCTGGGGAATAAAAGCCAATTAATCAATTTCAACCATGCTAAGATTGTACTAAAGCATATCTCATGTTTCTGTCATGTGATCAATAGGAAGATTCACAATGGAAATTGATACATCTATTTATCAAAGCACATATTCAAGAATGTTCATGAAAGCACAATAGTACAAAACACAAATAAGCGTAAATAATAACGAATGCTATTGTTAAAGAATAAAACTGAAAACCATATTCTTTACAACTATTACTAGATACCATAATACTAAAGAACTCTATAAAAAAAACTAAATAAAGTTAGACTATGTGATTTAATTACAATGTTTACAAACAGCTTAATGACAGTGTCAGAAGTTGTGGTCACAGTTGATTAACTTTGTCAAATATTTCCACAGAGGAGTTGTAGAGGAAGCTCCCTGATATCAGAAGTCTGGTTTCTCTGATACAGGGTCTTTACCTCATGAATATTTGTACAGAATCATTCTTGTGATGTCTGTACTTTTCTACTTTAAAAATAAATTTGAAAAAAAATAAATGTATAAAAATATAATATAAATATTAATATTAAGTGCAAATTAAGGGCTGGAGAAATGGCTTAATGGTTAGGAGTGCTTCCTGCTCTTCCAGAAGACACCAGTTCAATTCCCAACACCCGTGTTGGGTGGCTCACAACTACCTGTAACTCCAGCTCCAGGAGATCTCATCCTCCTTCCAGTCTACATGGGCACGGCATTCATACACAAACTCCTACACAAACACAGCCCACACATAGTTAAAAATAAAAATATTCTTTTAAAAGCAAACCTATAGCTCACAGATGACTGACTACAGAGAGCATGTAACCAGGAGGACGTGCAAATCAACTTCACACCATTTCTCTGCTCAAGGAGACTGATCTTTAGAGACTTAAAGTCAGGCTGGGATATAAGGGTCTATGTTGAAGAAGCAGAGACTTAACAGGAGAATAAGAATCCAGCTGGAAAGGTAATTCCTGTGCATGGGCTTCGACTTCTTCCCCAGAAAAATCTTCCCCTACAAGAGCTGAGTACTTGGACTAAAACCAACTAACTGGTTCTCCTAAACACATTTACAGGAGCACTTTATCAGCTCTTTATCAGGAGGTAATTCTGACATCTACCCAGATGAGACTCTGCAACTGAGGCCCCAACACAGTCATGAGACCACTTCTTGTTGTCAGAGCTGAGCCCCCTGGAAGCTTTGAGACCCTTGAAAGTCCCAGAATGTGGTATGATTTGGAGGTCATCTTAGCCATATTGTCGGCTTGCAGAGGAGGAGCTAAGGCCAGGGAAGGATAAAACTTAATGAGGGCCACAGCTCATCACAAGCACAACTGTCACCTTCTCTTGGAGACCTTCTCCTCCTACAATGAGCTAAAGTCATTATAAAGAGAGGGCAACGTGGCATTCCATCTAGCTCATATCTGTGGTTAAAAGAAATGGCCCGTTTGATGGTTTATGTTTCAATTTTCTGTGTCCTAATAAAAGTGCCTAACTTCCAAGAGACTGCTGCTGCAGGTGGGCATAATATCAATTTACAGTTTGCAAGGGAAATACGAAAATCCTCTGGCACAGAAAATATTAGAAATTAAAACAGCACTGTCAAAATCACACCATGATTGGGAACTTCCTGACGTTACTGCCCGTTCAATCAGAAACTGAGAGACTTCATAGTTCACTTTTTTCTAGTTTCTTAATATAGAACTTTAGGAATATAATTGTATAAACCCGTGGGTCAGCTGAATGGTTCAACAGGTAAAGATGTGTGTGGTCATGTCTGACATCCTAAGTTCAATCCTCAGAACTCAGAAAACCAATTTCCACCAGCTGTTCTCGGACTTCCCCAAGTATATTGAGTCATGTATACACAGTCTCTCTCTCTCTCTCTCTCTCTCTCTCTCTCTCTCTCTCTCTCTCTCAAACACGCACGTACTCTCATGTACACACAAATATACACAGAGACATGTACAAAATAATAAACAAAATGTAAAAACTATTTTTTAAACTTGCATGATTTTATTTCCTCCCCCTACAACCTCATAAAAGTTTCCCAGGGACCTGAAAGTTCTTGGCTGAATTTAGATACTCGTGGTCCTGCCTCTGGTATTTTCCATGCTGCAGTCTGTCCTGGTGAAGTGTATTATGGAGTGGAAAGTGGTGGCCATATTTTCTCTCACTCAGTCTATAGCACCATTTTATATCATCAGAGCTTAGCACCTTAGAACAATGCCCAGAGAATTCACCAGTTCTCCATAGCACTCCTATGCACAGGTGCCCAGATTGAGGACTGAAAAATTCTCTAATGTGGGACCTGTCCAGTATATTATCCAATGTGCACTAGAATTCTTTATTTCTAGATGCCAACAGAATGCCCCCTCTGGTTGCGACAGCCAAAACTGTCCCCAGATGCTATCCAACTTCTGCTATGGGACAAAGCCATCCTGAACTGAGCCAACTGGTTTAAACCATACACTCCTAAGGTACTAGAGTGAAGTTAGCAGAACAGAATAAGTCAGAAAATGAACAGGAAGAGCTACCCTTGGCCCCAAGGTAACTCTGCCAAGTGCCTTATGCCAGGTCCTTCTGTATATTACCTCACTTTACTGTCATGATTCTCTAGTTAATCATATCCTTCGATGCTCTTAGTAGCTCAACAGTACACATTCTAGTACGCAAAAATGCGATTCAAGCCATGGTGTATGATAGTATATACCTCACTGAATGTCCAGCCTGCCAGAAAGTCAGACCAGAGCTTGGCATCTTAGAACAATGCCCAGAGAACTCAACAGTTTTGACTTCTTCATAGCATCCCAAAGCACAGGTGCCCAGTACCCATAGTATACTTGATATGTACTACCGACACTGGCTGCAAACATAACCATGTGGCCTCCAAGATCTGTAGCCTCTGTTACTACCATCTTTAAAATATTCATCTTTACTTCTGTTGTTGGACTGAGGAATACACCCTAAATGCAGCATTTGTCACCAGCCCTTTGCTTAGCAAAGCCTAAAGAACATACCAGACCCAAAGCAGCAAAAAAAGGCTGTGATCATGAGTTTCTCCATGAACAGCAAAATTCTTCAAAATGAGCAAATTTCTCAACACACCCTAAATGAAGCAATGAAGCATGTTAAATAACCACCATGCCAAGCCTTGTGGTTCATGCCTGTAATCTCATTCCTCAAAAAACTGATATAATACAGCCACAGGGACAAGGTCATCTTAGCCTACATAACAAGATTCTAAAAAACAAACACAATGATATTTAATGTTTATGTGTCTTAAAAACACAATGGACAGAGTGTTATTTAGGTATACATGCCAGACTGTGTGTGTGTGTGTGTGTGTGTGTGTGTGTGTGTGTGTGTGTGTGTGTGAAGAAGAGAGAGAGAGAGAGAGAGAGAGAGAGAGAGAGAGAGAGAGAGAGA
>JANHMN010000010.1:47041927-47089502 GCA_030674055.1 Rhabdomys pumilio | reverse complement strand
AGAGAGAGAGAGAGAGAGAGAGAGAGAGAGAGAGAGAGAGAGAGAGAAGGAGAGAGGGAGAGAGAGAGAATACCACGTGTGTACAGAAGAGGCCAAAAGCAGGCATCGAGTCCCATGGAGTTGGAATTAAAGGCAGTTGTGAGCTCTGCAACAAAGGTGCTCAGAACCAAACTCATGTCCTTTGCAAGAGTGATCATCCCTTTTAAAGACTGATCCATCTCTCTAGCCCCAAGTCTCTTCTATCCACACTATGGTTTTGGTTTTGGGTGCTAAGGTGCAGTTTGTGAATATTTCCCACAGATGAAAAAAAAAATGTGTTGGGTTGTTTTTTTTAAAAACAGAAACACCTTTGAATGAAAAGACCTATGATATATAAATATGTCAAACTAGCAAAGAGGTCCTCTAAGTATCAACCTCCCTGATTTTGGAGTCAGAAGATGTTTGCATACGAGATGGTTGGAAATGGGGCATGTGCAGAAGAAATGCCTTCCAAAATGATGATTCCTAAGCACACATGTCTAGGTGGGAAGGAGTGTCAACCAACAAAGTGTCTCTCCGGTGGGGCTCAGGAGCCTGTGTTTTTTCCTCACTCACTCTTACCCAGCATTCTCCCAGTCTCTGCTAGAAGTGACCACTCCATCTATAAGTTCCAATGTCATAGTCTATAATATATTTCTTCCTTCCCAATGTCCCCACCATTGTGAGAACTGCATCTGCAGATATTAGATCTGGTGTTTGACATTCATTTATTTATCCAACAAGTTCATATGGAGTGCCCACTACCTTCCCAACTAATAGGCATGACAATATAACAGAAGTGCCTGTCCACAATGTGAACTACCCTATAGGTACTGTCATCACAAATGCCCAGTGTTTGCTAAGTGATAGATTGGCCCTCTGTTGAATTGATCTATAAAGCACATGAGTGAATTATTATAGTTACAGAGAGGGTGTGATATGGGATCTTACATGATGGAATGAAGGCAAGTTGGTCCTCCATACACTTGGTAATTTTTAAGCTTCAGTAAGTGAGTGATTTAAGCTGCTAACTTTTATGACAATTTATTAACTATCAAAAGTTACTAGAACATTATGCCCTGCCCTGATCAAAAGGCTGAAGTCTTAACACTTCAGATGTATTTGAAAACGTGGTTTTTATTTGTTTATGTGTGTGTTATGTACATGTGTGTGTTCCATGAATGTGTGTGAGTGAGTAAGCACAAGCAAGTACTTGTAAAGACCACAGGTTAAGGTTAATGTCTGGTTTTCTCCTCTCTCTCTCTCTCTCTCTCTCTCTCTCTCTCTCTCTCTCTCTCTCTGTCTGTCTGTCTCTCTCTCTCTCCCCTCTATTTTGGGACAGGATCTCTCTCAAGGAACATGGAGCTTGTTGTTTCAGCCAACAAGTCCTAGGGTCTACCTGACTTCCCCACCCCGCCTCCTGCCTGAGATCACAGGTGCCATGTCATATTCTCTTTTACATGAGTTTCAGGTATCCAAACTCATGTCCTCATTCTTCTACAGCAAACACTTTACTCAGTCAACAGGATGAGCCTATTCCAGTATGACTCATACCCTATTGGAGAATGTAAGCACACAGACCCTCAGAGAGGAGACCATGTGGAGACCCAGGGGAAAAAACAGCTATCTAGAGCCAAGAAGAAAGATCTTAGAAAAACCAACCCAGCAAAGACAATAATCTTGAACTCCAGAAATAAAAAGATATAAATGTCAGTTTTTTATAAGCCATCTATAGTACTTTCTTATAGCAGCCTAAGCAGAGCAATACAGTTCATAGTAAGTTTCTTCAAAAACAAATCTATCTTTAAACGTATTCCTACAGAATACATATGTTCACTTCTTTTCTCTTCTTACAAAAACTCAACATATTTTTTTAAGCTTGGAAAATATGTGCATTGTGTAATTTGTCCAATGATTGCTCACAAATATGAATCCTAGAAAAAAACAATTGTGCATGATAGTGAGAACTCAGGTACTGAAGCTCTGTCATCCCCAGTTAATACACTAAAGCCTGGACACAGGAGGACTTTGGAGGTCTCCTTGTTCAGTTTATAGAAATGATGAAGAAACTGGAAGAGGAGGATGAGGAGAAAGCTTTAGTGGTGTGTGCAGGGCTCTGGGTCACAATGTAAGCCTGAGAAAATGGAGATTTTATGAAGCCCTAGAGATGATGGTGTCAGTCATGAATCTTGTGCTGTGCCCAGGTTGACACAGTGTCACAAAAGCTAAAAGCATAGGTTTTCAGAGAGAATGTTATCAGCATGGAATACTTAGCTCCCATAGAGGAAGGATAGCATGAAGCTAGCTGAGGATCGAAGGGTCTCAGCAGCCTGGAAATGTGGAGGTATCAGAAGGTCTACAATGTACTCATGGGCACATTATTTAACCCAGAGCCTTTGTTTCCTCTCTATGATTCACCTGTCACATCAGCTTCTGAGGCAATCAAGTGGGAATCAGAAGAAGAACTTCTAGACCTTCTGCACTTTTTTGACAGATTACCTGAGAAAAGCAACTTAAGGAAGGGTTTATTTTGGCTCACAGTTGAAGGGTATCACCATCATAATGAGGCAGTCACAGAGACATCCACAGTCAGGAAACAGAGGGTGGTGAATATACAGCTTGTCTTCTCCATTTTATTCTGTCCAGAATCCTAACCCAGTGGATGACGCCACCCATTGTGGTCATATATCCATGCCAATTATCCCGATTATGACAATCCTTTCAAGGTGGTTCCAGATCCCACCAAGTCAACCACCAAATTTAATCCTAGTCACAGAATATTGACCAGGAGTCAGTCCCAGCATAGCCACAATTGCCTTTAAACAAAAAAGTCTTGTACTTTTTTTTAAATTAATGGTACTAATATTTAATTATCTTTAACTTATTAATTGATTTCTAGAAGATCACCTCTCTTCTCTGGGCTCAGAGAATAAAGTAAGAAGTACCATACTTCAATCTGTGGTAGAAGAAATCTTGCCCCACAGTCAAAGACAATCACTCCAGTGTAGCTGCCCTTCAGGCTACTCACTATCTCTTCTGGAATCCCAGCCCTGGTCACTGCTTAAGAGCCACAGTCTGGCCTGACTTGCCCATAAACATTAACAAAACACCATTCCATCTTTTCTAACATTCTGACATGAGAAATGTCTCTTCACTTGTCTCTCATTTGCTGTTCTCAAAACCACTGCCACTCTATAACCTGTCACAGTCCCTCTAATTCATTCTCTAATAGTGTCTAAGGGGACATCGCTAGAACAGAAATTTAATTATATTATTCCTCTGCTTACAAGCAGCACATAAATAAGTATTAACAATTTGATTGAGACCAGGCATACATCCACAGACCTCTCCACCCTCAGATACCCTAACCTGACCAAATTTATACTCACTGTGTTTTCTGCTCTGGCAATCCTCAGTTTTTCATTTTTTCAATAAAATAGGAACATATATTTGTTTTAAACTTCCATATCACTGTTCATCACTGAACAAAGTGAGGAAAGGAACTCAAACAGGGCAAGAACTTGGAGACAAGGGCTGATGGAGAGCTCATGGAGATGTGTTGTTTACTGGCTGCCTTCCCAAGGTTTGTTCAGGCTGCTTTCTTACAGAACCCAAGACTACCAGCCCAGGGGTAGCACCACCCATAATGGGCTGTGCCCCCTCCTCCATCAATCACTAATTAAGAAAATGTCCTACAGCTGGATCTTATGGGAGGCATTTCCTCAACTGAGGCTTCCTCTTCCCAGATGACTCTAGCTTGTGTCAAGTTGACATAAAATTAGCCTGTAAACCTGATTTTTACATTAGTTTTACCAAACATAAATTTGTTGGAGTGCCTTACCAAAATTAGAATGTCAAAGCTCAGAGACAATGGGCAACTCATTTTAGCCCCTCCTCCAAGACACACTACCTCCCTTACTGGCATGATCTCAAACACATGCCATTAACCAGTCCCCACTGTACTCCTAGTGAATGTCCAACTATCAGAAAGCTTGGGGACAGCTTAGGCTTAACCACCTCCATCTTCTCCCACCTTCTTTTAAGTCTTTGAATTTCAAAGTCAAAAGATAGCATTGAAGCCTCCCTCACAGGAACTATGTGGTATCTCTCCAGCACCGTGTTTAGGGACCAGTCATGTCTGCCTCAAAGATAATTAAGGTTGTGAAATGAGATAAGAAACAGACCAAGCACACACTGAAACTTTAGCAGATGGAAGCTTTTCTCTAGATTATTGATTTTTCCAGGCACTCCACTCTTGTCTAGATCATGCCAGTTTCACCAGACTCCCAACAAATAACATCATTGAACAAGACCTCCAACGGTTCAGATTTGGACATGTAATTCAAATTAGGCCTGCGCAAGGACTAGCCACAGAGAGTTCATAGGCCCGAGAAGGAAGCTATCCACCACTTAAGATTCCTTCTTTGTGAGTCTGTTCCTGCTCACCTGACAGCAGATGGTAAGCAGTCTCCTGCAGTAGCACAAAAAGCACACAAGAGCGGACGATGAGATATTTTTTTCCGCAAGTATCTCCCTTCTACACTATGTTCTTCTAATGCCAAGAGTCATTAGTGTGATGACCTTACTGTGTCTCCTCAGATTGCTGGTGGACTACAGCATCTTACCCTGTCTGGATGTCAGATAACAGCTAAGTATGCAACTCTTGGTTTAGTCCTTTGTGTATCTGCTACTGCTGAGATGTCTGAAAGACAGAAGCCAATCTGGGTCACTCGCTTGTCCACTACAGTACATGACACGCAATCGAAAGTCAATAAACCCATTATCTTGCTCATTAATCATAGAACACGATGCAAATGCAGTTATCGCAAAATCCATTATTTCTGGACCTTTCTGTTTTGATGAAATTTGATCTTTGGAGAATGAAACTACAAGATTCAAAGCCCAAATATTCTTTAAAAACTACTCTCTTTCTGTAAAGAAAGGTGGATCAGCCCTTTATGATGAATTTTTTCAAAGTCTGACTTGACTCATTGTGGATACTACAAATGGCTTCCCTTCTAACCATTGTTGTTTTTTAACAGACTTATTTGAAATATATTATAAAAAGGTCTCACAGTAGAGTCTTTGTCTCTTGGGGAGCTGTAGGAAAAACAGCCATTTGAGAAATTGCTCTTAACCTCCAAGATGCTGACCTGTGTGAGTATCTGACCCATAATGTTTGCTTCATTTTCAAGGAAAGCATTTCTAATGCACCACACCCCTACTGCTAACTTTGCCATTTTTGTCCAAATTTCCTCATCAAAGTGTCAAAGCAGTGTCTAGACAAAGCAGTTCTGCCACACTATCCTGCAGCCAAGTTACAAGTCCCTGGTAACTGTGACATGAGCCTCAAAAACAAAGATGGTAAAGGCTGATTCTCATGTAGGCAAGAGGCCAGACCCCATAGGCTAAACAACCTGTCTCCAGAGATCCCAGATTGATACCAGGCCCAAGTGAACACTGTTTTCCTGGTGAATACATCTCCGGTATGACAGAGGAGGGTCTTAGGAAGCCAAGAACTTCAAGTTATATTAACACTGTAGACAAGACTGTGAACCCAAATTTCCTTTAATTTGGGGCCACTTAATGCCTTTCATCAACTCCCATTGTCTTAGTTTAACAAATGGAATCATAAATTATGCAATCGACAGCAATTGTACTTATTTGCAATTAGGATTTGTCAGTATTCTCCTTATAAATAATTAATATTAGGATAACCTTGATGAAGCAGATACATTTGGGGGGTGGTATTGTTGAATATTTAGGAATTCTACTTTTTAGATAAGAATCATAAGTCAGCAAATTTCTCCAAATAACCTTCAACTCAGAGTGTCCTCAGTGTTTTTAGTTAAAATCAAAAAGCAAAACACAAAAGTCCATAGAATTTTGTGGCTGGAAAAATTGCCAACAGAGTATTGTTGTTGTGGGACTCTGTGGCACGTGAGCTCCCTCAGTGACTCTGGACCAGTTTGTGGGATCTGTCTTTGAGACCCTAATTTCTCTACTATCCACAGTGATTGCATAGAGAACTGGAACTCTCAAGTTTCCTTGTCAGGTTTTAAGATGCTGTCCAGAGTTATGATCTCAGCAGTAAGTTTCCAAGGGATACATAAGTAAAACTGTATTTCTGTATAATGATTCTCAATCAGTATAATTCTTTCTTTTATGCATTTAAAGGCATTATTTTTTAAAAAAGAATTCATCCTTTTCACCAGAGTATGAAAGAGGTTTACACACATACACACACCCACACACAGAGAGATAGAGACAGAAAGACAGAGACAAAGAGAGACAGAGGCAGAGAGACAAAGGAAGACAGAGACAGAGATATAGAAACATAGAGACAGAAAGACAAAGAGAGACAAAAAGAGTTGACTCATAGGTAGAATAACATAAGCACATGTGTAGCAAATACAAAAATTCTAATCCTAATGCAACCTTTTTTTAAAAATGTAGAAGACAAGAAATCCACAAAAATCAAAACTGGAAAGGACATGTTTAATCAGCCACATCAAGAGCTGTTTTACGAGTACACAGGGGAGCCCATTAATTCACAGGACAGTCTGTCATCCTCCCAACATCCTCCTCTACAATGCAAAATTGCCTCCTTAGCCCCACCTGGAAGTATGGGAAGCCCAAGATAACCACCTTAACTCATCTAACAACATTTGCTAAGAAGTAGGGCGCATCCCATCTTAGCCTTAATGAAAAAGGATTCTGACTGATGGTGAGTGGCTTGTCCAAAGATATATGCTTAGAGAAACATTTACCACTTTGATGTGGCAGTCATCAGCTTTGGATAAGACATGAAAGAGATGTTGTCAGTAAAATCTAGAAATGTGACTTAGCATAGTACAAAACCTAAATGTCCTAAACTGTAAGAGATACTGAATAACCCTTCTCATGGAAAAATCACCCCAAATGACCATTTTCTAGTTGGAAGACAGAAATTCTAGAGCCATTCTGAAGACTCCAGAAACTTAGAGGTTACTAAAACTGTAACCTCTTGCTCTGAGAGTCTGGGTAAGCCAAAACACAAGGCTGGCTTGTAGCTTTATAGCTTTACTTTCTGTATCTATGTCTCTGTGCTATATTTCTAAAATAAAGTCTTGATCAGAACATTGGGCATATAAGGAAAGTCATTTCTTGTGCTCCACCCAGGGAAAGCTGCCCCCATGAGGATGGAGGGGAGACCATTAATGCATAGGACACTCCAGCTCAAGACAAAACTTAGTAACTGCTTATGATTGACAAGCAAGTGTGTACCAAGTTCTGCGCTCAGAGTACATAAAGGGCATGAATAAGAGATAAATCCAGAAGATAAACTCATAAAAATAATGAAGGTAATTCAAGATTATCGATATGGTGCAAGAACATAACGAACAAAAGAACAGAGAAATTCATTTTAACTGGTGAAATAAATGGACACATGAAGAGATGAATTAGAAACTTGGGAATATCTCTCAAGCTGATCCCTTTGCTTCTATCTCTACCATCAGTAAGGTATGGGGGTGGTTGTGTGTCTAGGGAGAGGTTGAAACATAATCCAAGTATTACTGTAGTACTGGGGTGTAGAGCAAGAGAACGAATTGTAAAAGTCCTAAAGAGATCACCCAAGTTGAGCACAAGGGCCTGCACATGTTTGTAGCTTGACATTTCTGAACATGATCTTAGGAGGCATCTGGTTAGTGTTTAGAAGGGAAGCCTTGGAACAGCAAAGGAAGAAATTGTGGGCATAAGTCATTGCTAGAAAAACAAAAACAAAAGCAAAACAAAAACAACAACTAACCCACATTTTAAAAGAAGACAATCCACCAAACTCAATTTGCCTTAGAAAAAGTCACTCTTGTGATTCGTGAAGAGGTTATGTGGGAACTGAAAAAATTAGAAACAAAGTTCCAAAGCTTCTAGAAGAATCTGAGAACCTGGCATTCAGCAACAGCAGGAAAACTGTTACAGAATTCTTTTATTAAATCCAGTGCTGTTTCCTGATAACTTTAATGAAGGGTTTTATTTTGTTTTCCAGAAATTTTATTCAATAAGCAAAATGCTAAACTAACATATTGTTGGGTTACACCTGACACTTCCTGAACAGAATGCTTGACACAGAACCAATATATAAACCATGGAGAAGAGAGCTAAGTCAGTCACCTGAAAAGTGAGTTTAACAATACTACACCTGCATGCCTGCTCCTCAGTGGAACCAACCTGACTCATTGTCCTGTGGATACACTGAGAAGTTGTGTTACATGACCTTTGATTTGTCAAGAGTGGGAATGGAGAAATGGGAAGGGAAGAGAATAGGAAATAAAGAGGAAGATGAGAGTAATAAGAACAGATGTCATTGCAGGTTAGCAAGTAGGAAGAGCATACTCAGGACTCATGACCTACTGAATATTTCAATGTTGTGGGGTCTTTAAGCATTTATACAGTAACTGAACCCCACTTTGCTCTCAGCTTATTTGAACAAGGGACATGAGAATGATCAAGAGTGATCAAGAGAAATTCTTCCCCCTGTTATTGACCCTACTTGAGAGAATTACAAGTTCAGCAACATGGGAATCAATAAAATCGTGAAAAATGAATGAACAGATTGATGGATGGATAAAAGTATGAAAGAATGAATAAATGAGTGAGTTTGTGTACTGGGTAGTTACATATCAACTTGAAAAAAGTGAGAGTTGCCAGAGAGGAAGAAGCCACAATTGAGGAAATGACTCCACAAAATTGGGATTTAGGTAAGCCTGTAGGGCATTTTCTTAATTCATGTAGGAGGGCACAGACCATTGTGGGTGATGTCATCCACGGGTTGGAGGACCTGGATTCTGTAAGAAATCAGGCTGAGCAAGCCATGAGATAGAAGCAAGTAATCAGTACCCCTCCATGGTCTGCATCAGCTCCTGCTTCTAGGTTACTGCCCTGCTTGAGGTCCTGTTCTGACAATCTTTAATGATGAACTGTGATATGGAAGCATAAGCTGAATAAACCATTTCAGTTGTGGATTTGGTCTAACATTTATATTATGTTAATTGAGTCTCCAAAATTGAACCATGCATCTGCATTTAAGATGATGAAGGTCCCAGCCTCCAGTTGGTTTTGATTGGTAAATAAAGTTGCCCATAGCCAATGAATGGGCAAGGATACAGAGGAGGGACTTTAGGATTCACAGTCAAGGGAACCAAGGGAGGAAGAAGAAGACAGAACTTCATGACAAAAAAAGAGTAAGGACCAGGGTGCAGAAGAGAGCATACCAATAATGTAAGAGCATGGGTAGAACAGTCCCAGCTTCCCCCACCCCCGATTTAGAGCAGTAAAGTTGGAATACAGATTTTAGTAAGTCATAACTCAGGAATATTGGAGGGGGAGTGTTAGCCACATAGAGGTTTTGGAGTGGCCCAGGCATTGAGCTGTTTAAGTCATATTAACATATAAGGCTGCATGTGTGTGACATTCATTTGGGAACCCAGAATACTAAGGCAGGTATCAAGGAACACGACACTGCTGCCACTGTGTTGATTTGAGCAGGATTAATTGGAACCTTTCCTCCCCAAGTTGCTTTTGCTATGGTGTTTCATCACAGTAAGAGAAACTTAAGACAAGGAGTGAATGAAAATTATTCACCTCGCATGCCCAGTGGAATATGAGTTTAGCTTTGAGCACATGATTACACTCTTGACCCCAAAACAGACCCTGGTATCAAAGGGAATAAAAAATAATTTATCCTGGAGCCAAATATAAGTGGCCATTGCCAGGAATCACAGGTTCACTTTAGCCCCAAACACCATGTTCTAACACATGGTAGCAAGTTCATCAAGCTTTTGTAAAAACAGAACGAAAAAGTTTTAAATTGGGATTTTTGTTTTCAAATTCACTCTTGGGTACATCGGGTAGATAGATTACAACAAAACAGGTAAAGTTCTGATACAGGCCTCAAATACTACCTAACAACATTCCTAGCCTTTGGGTTAATGGGAGCCAGGGGTATGATTGTACATTCCAAAAGAATGTACAGAGTTAAGAGATAAGGACTAGTTTGGAGTCTAGAGATGGCTGTAGACAGTTTGTCTCTACTTCTGCAACATTCCAGCTCTTCACAACCCCCAGAAATTTGAATCAATCTATCAACTTTGTATCATATTTAACATGTCTGCAACTCTTCCCACCCCCAACAGGAAGTTCATACTCTATCATAAAAATGGAATAAATCTTCAAAGAACTATAAAGAACAAGCAAATTGAATGATCTCTTGCTGTGAGGCCTTTGAGAAGTAATCTATTACTTCACAACCTCCAATGCCTCATCTGTGCAATGCAAATAAAAACCTTCCAGTTCACCTCATAAGGTTATTAGGAAGACAAAATGCAATGATTATGCACTTGCTAAACACAGCCTAGAATATTATAATAAGAGAAACACTTTCTTGTTTAATTTGCTTGTGACCATGAATATAATTTAAGCTGGAGGCTCGATGTTCACCTTGTATTCTTTGAAGTGTCAGTCGGTTAAATTAATAATGTAAACAGAAGGAGGGAGGGGGAGCAGCTATTTAAGCCACTTAATTTTTTCTAACCACAATTGGTGTGCTAATTATGGATCTTATTTGGCTATATACCAAAACAAGGTCCTTAAGGACAATGTTATTCATTGTGTTCAAGGTAGTTTGCGTACTTGAAGGAAATAAAACTGGATTTCTCTTAAAAATAGATTACTATTCTACTTTCTTCCACTTTAGGTGCCCACATTCACCCAGATGTCTGAATGCCCTGACTCCACAAGGGCTAACTATCGAGGACTGGCAGATGCAACTTCAGAAATGAAAGCAGATGACAAGAAATTTGCTGATTTTACAAGGCAAGCTGTTCTGAGCATGAAGAACCCAAGCAGAAGTTCCAAGGCTATGAACAAAGTTGAGCAAGTTTTCCTCTAGTATAGTGGGCATCTTTTGGATATATGCCCAGGAGTGACATAGCTGGGTCTTGGGGTAAAACTATTCCCAATTTTCTGAGAAATCACCAAATTGATTTCCAAAGTGGTTGTACAAATTTGCACTAACTCGTAAGTGGATATTAGTCATGAAGTACAGGATAACCATGCTACAATCCAGAGACCCAAAGAAATTAAGTAATAAAGGAGGGCCCAAGGGAAGATGCATGAATCTCTCTGAAAAGGAAACAAAATAATCATCAGAGGATAGATGGAGGAAACTGGATGGAAGATGGGGATGATGAGGGAGATGGGGTTCACAGGAGGAGAGAGGGGTGGAGGGAGAGGGATGGAAGAGAGAACAGAAATCAGTACACTGGTGTAGGGGTGGAGCATCTCTAAGAGTAGCCATAGACCTGGGACTAGCATAGAGGTGTGAACGAAGTAAACTCTCTCCTTTCCTATGTTCTTTTGATTGAAATATTTTATCACAGCCACAAAAAGAACACTATACACACAAGATGTGGGAGAGAATCACCGTGACTCAGCTCTGGGCCCTTCTTCCTCCTCACTGTACCAAATGGCTCAGGTTCCCTCAGCAAGTTGGGAGGAAGAGTCATAACATATACACATCATATCACTTGAGGTGACCTTAGCTGTGACTCACAACATAGGGGACAAAGAACCTGAATTGGTCACCTCCTGTAGCCAGGAGCGGAGCGATAGACACCAACCCATCCACAAAATTTTTGACCCAAAATTTATCCTGTCTCTAAGACATACAAGGACAGAGGAATTTAACAGAGACAGAGACTGGCCAACCAATTTGAGACCCATCCACTAGGCAAACACCAGTCCCTAACACTATTACTCTGTTATCATTGCAGACAGGAGTCTAGCATGGCTGTTCTCTGAGAGGCTCCACCCAGCAGCTCACTCAAACTGATGTAGACATCCACAGCCAAACACTGGATGGCACATGGAGCCTCTTACGGAAGGAATAGGATGAAGGATTATGGGCCCAAAGGTGATAGGAACTCTACAGGAAGACCAACAGAGTCAACTAACCTGAGCCCTTGAAGTTCTCAGAGACTGAACCAACCGAAGAGCATAGGGCTGAACCAAGGCCCCCCACTCATGTGTACCAGATATGTAGCTTGGTCTTCATGTGGGTCCCGAACAATAGGAGCAGGGGCTATCCCTACCTGCATGCGGGGTATGTTCTTCTAGCTGGGCTGCCTTGTCTAGCTTCAGTAGGAGAGACTGAGTCTAACCCCACCTACAAAGACTTGACATGCCAGGTTAGAGGGAATACCCAGAGGGTCCCCACCTACTCAGAAGAGACTGAGAGGGAGGAGGGGGAATGACTGCAGGAGGGGGTAACTGGGAGGGGCACGGTGACTAGGATGGAAAGTGAATAAGTAAAATTAATAATAATAATAATAATAATAATAATAATGCAAAAAAAATACACATCATATTGTTTGAACTTTTTTGCCTTTACTTTATTCCTAGGTCGATAAATAGTTTTTATGTTTCAGGTCAGTCTACATTCAGTATGGCTGTAAATCAGTCAATTGTTCTCTTCCTTTCCCTTCTGCAGCATGTGAGGTTTCAGTAGGCCAATTGGAAAGATCATTTCTATGTGCAGCACAATTAGTTAGTTATAGCCGAAGAACCCTAAACATGGGCAAGACAATACTGTTCTGTTCATTTCCAGAACCGTGCCTGCCCCATTTGTGGAAGAAAAGCCTCACCATGGGGCCCATAATGCCTGCTGAATGCAGCTTGCTGCATTATTTTGCTACAGTTCTTTTGGTGGAACCCAAGGTATTGCAAGTGCCAGACAAGCACCCGACTACTGAGCACCATTTTAACCTCTGACCACCGAAACTAGAAAGGTCACATCTCCCATCACCGTGGCTGTTGTGGAGCTGGTAGAACTATAAACTTCTTTAAGTTGCTGTCTGATAGACATTTCAGACTGAGTTGTGTCGTGTATTTACTTATAATCCACTACTTACTTCTCTAGAGAGATTGCATCTGTCTTGCCACAGCCACAGACGAAACATGCCCACTAGTATCAATATTGAACAAAAGTATTAGGGTGGCAGGAAATACGTTAATCACAGTGAGCTGTAGCTAAATGGACTGAGCTCTTCGTGTATGTGTGTTCTTTAGGGACTTGTCTATTAGCTTGGATTTTTTTTTAATCCATTTACTTCTTTATGCTCTTACTTTCTAAAATGTTCTTGCCTAAAAATTCAACTATATATGTTATTTCGAGATCTATTTTTAAAAATTGATTTTTTTTCTCTCACCCTTTTGAAATGTAATTTCTAACTTCTAGATCCGGCCGTTTTTAATTGGATATAAATTGTTGAGAAATTGACTATATTGGATACTGGCTATTCATTAATTTCAAACTTATTCTTGTGTCTCATTTGAGATGAAATTACTTGGCAACAGTTTGATTCTTTGAGACTTGCTATTAAACCTTAGCACTCAGAAACAAAGCAGGAGACAAACTAAGACAATGTTTCTCAACCTGTGGGTCTCGATCCCCAATCACATATTCCATATTCTGTATATCAAGTATTTACATTATAATTCATAACAGTAGAAAAATTACAGTTGTGAAGTAGCAATTTTATGGTTGGGGTCAGCAGGACATGAGGAGCTATAGTAAAGGGTCACAGAATTAGGAAAGTGGAGAACCACTGCTCTAAAACCTCACATATCCAAAGGCATACAGATCTCCACTCTCTTACACAGCTATGAAAATACTCAAGTTTCCACTCTGACTACTGATGGTGGCACTTCTTTACAGCTCTGTGTGAGCTTTGAGAATTCTTCACCTTTTCTGGATCATTCTTCTGCCCCCGACGGTTGCCTCAATTGTACCTGCCAATCAGCCTTCACTTCTAAGTTTCCCATGGCACTCTGGGTCTTTCCTTCATGTAGATCGATCTGTGTGTTCAACCTCCAGACTCCCAGCTATGACCTGTTCCCAAGGAGACAAGTGTCTTCAGAGGGCATCCTTCTGTGCAACAGCCTAGAGCCTCAAGTTCCATGTCCTCCCAGGTCTCTCTTCCCCCCTGTATCTCATGCAATGCTTTCATGTACTGTCTGATGCCCAGTGTCTGGTCACTGTTCCTTGCATAGTACCAGGTTCTGTCTTGTCTGTTGCTTCAAATGGGAAGGGAAATCCTATCTCATCACTCTAGTGTGGCCAGAAGCATAAGTGTGTATTGATTTTCTTAGGTACATGTCTTTTTGATTTATTTTTCTAGTTGCCTGAGATATTACAACATAGATCTTTAAGTTGTTGCTGCTAACTCTCAAGAAAAATTATACTTTTAAATGAATCTTAAAGAGCCTTACAACTATATATTTTCTTTCACTCTTCTGCTTCTTAGTATTCTTATTGTATATATCTTCTCTGCATATCGTATGCCACAATACATTACTATGAATATTTTTAACTGCTGAGACTAAAGCATTTTAAGATAGTTTTTTAAAAGAACTTTTGTATTTGCTTAGATAGTTTGGGGGCTCTTGATCCTTTTTAAAGTTTATTTAATTTTATGTGTATGCCTGAATGTATGCATATGTATTGGATTTAGGAGCCTGAGGAAGAAGCATGAAATCCCTTGTAACTAGGCTTACAGCTGGTTGTGAGCCACATGTGGGTGATAGGAACGAACCTGGATCCTCTACGAAGAGTGGTAAGTCTCTTTTGTCTCTCCAGCCCAAGCTTTTTATTCTTTAGTTTTAGAGTTTTATTTGGATTAATTTTTATCATTTTGAGGCAATTTTATCTGTTTTTTAATTTGAGATTGTTTTAGACGTGTGAATTTTGGAAGCCTGTTTGTCTCCATTTCAGAGGACATTTTCACTGGACACAGGCTGACAGCTTTTTCTCTTGTTCAGAGTTACACCAGGTGCTTTAGGTGGGAAATTTTCCTGGTGAGAAGACAATGTCACGCCTATCAATGTTCTTTGTTGACTTAATTACATTTGACAATTATTTATTTTCCTGTGATTTTTCCTCACATTTTCATCTTGTGGCCAGGGACAGCTTTCTTTGTATTTCACTAGCTTAGGTTTGACTTTTAGAATCTAAAGACAATGTTCTTTATAGGTTTTTTTTGTTGTTGTTGTTGTTGTTGTTGTTGTTGTTGTTGTTGTTGTTTTTTAAGTTCAAGATCATTTGTTTGGCTTTACAATAGTTCTGCATTATTCTTTATCTTCTGCTCCTGGAATTCCAACACCATGTGCAGGAAAACTTATACTACTGCCCAATAGACTTCAATAACCTATTCTTTCTTTTAAGTATTGTATTAATTACTTGAGAATTTAACACAGGTATACCATCTATTTTGATCATACTCATCCTACTTTTAATTCTCGTCTTTGAATCTCATTTTAGCTACTTTAAATTCCTCTCTTTTCAAGTCCAATGGTCCTCTGTTCTGTTTGGCCTGTTTTGCTCCTACAGATATCTATCACATCCTTTATGTTTTTACATTGTTTATTTTGTTCCTGGCAACCCCAGTTGGCTTTAAAACTATTCTTCACAATGATTTTATGTTGTTACAGTCACATAAAGCAGGTTATGCGCTACTCCTACTGGAGTCTTCAGTCTTTTCATCGTCAATATCTTTGAGACTCAGTCTGACATTCAATCATCTGGGCTATTGCCCTTTCTGCCTTCGCCGACTGTGTTATTTTCTGGTTTCCTTGTGAACCTTGTAATCTTTGGTCATATGGTAGGCATTTTCCGTGAAGCTGTCAGTACTTACCTCCACAAGAGAACATACCTTTTCTTCCATGTGTGCCTTCAGTGAAGGCAATAGTCAATGCCATTTGTTTATGAGATGAACCTCAGCTTTGTATGACCTGGTTCATTCCCTGTGTCATTGGTTATTCTGAGACTGGCTTCTGACTCTCAGTAACTTTAGAACTGCCACAATTCTGAAAGGCTTTTTAAGATTTATAATTGAGTAGACAGATTTCAAACAGTGTGGAAACTCTTTATTTTGTAGACTGTCTGCCAGATTTATGAGGTCTTGAGGGGGTTCTCTTTGCTCCTCCACCCATTTTCCTGTGGCTTAAGGGTTTGTCTCTCTCTACTGGCCCTGCTCAAGTCTTCAGAAAACAACTTCACTATATTCTACTGTAAAGTCCAGTACTGCCTGTGTTTGGTTTACAGATTATCTATTTCCCCAGCATGTGCTATCTCACAACTGGGCTGCCACTCCTTACTTTCTTTGAGATCTTCTATCATGTTTCCTCCCAATAGCTCATATCCCTTTCTTCCCCTACTGATGTACTATGTACCTCCTGGTACTCTCGGTGCTCTTGACTTGCCT
Source organism: Rhabdomys pumilio (assembly GCA_030674055.1). Taxonomy (NCBI): domain Eukaryota; kingdom Metazoa; phylum Chordata; class Mammalia; order Rodentia; family Muridae; genus Rhabdomys; species Rhabdomys pumilio. The sequence goes on along the minus strand of JANHMN010000010.1, from coordinate 47,073,186 downwards.
GGGCTATTAGTTCACTCTCTTTAAGCACTCACTGAAAGCCAGCTGCCAACATCTGCCACAGCTTATGACTAATCTATCATGTCTGCCCTAAAATTAAAATTCTGTTCCAACTTCACCTGAGTTATCTTTAATATAAGTTAAACAGTTTTATTGTTTGATATTTTCATACATTTAGGTATGAATTTAATCAAATACTTATCCTAATCATTTCCCTTTTAGTCCCTCCCCTAACTCCCACCATTACATATCTCTCCCAACTTCCTATGCTCTCGCCTTAAAAGCAAAACAAAACAAAAAACAAAACAAGAAAAAACATTAAAACCTACTGAGTCCTCTCAGTGCTTCCTGCATGTGCATGGCTGTAAGACCATCCACCAAAGCATGAACCACATCCCTAAGGAACACTTACTCTTCCTCCTACAGCAACCATCACTTGTCAATAGCTTCTCCACTAGAGGTAAGACTTCATGACTTGTTCCTCCATCCATGCAGAAATTGAGTTGACTTGATCTTGTGCTGGACTTGTGCATACAGTCACAACCACTGTGAGTTTGTTTGTGTAACAGATCTGTCATGTCTAGAAAATATTGTTTCACAGATGACATCCTCAGTTTCTGACCTTTATCCTCCCAGAACTCAGTCACAGGTGGGGACAGCTAAGTGTCTTTTACCTTTTATACAGAATTGGTCTTATCTGGATATTAATCAATTTAGTTGATCCTATGAATGTATTTTAAACTGTTATGGCTCCTTTCAGTTTTTGCTTTGTAAGGTGTGGACATTTCCTTGTGGGTTTATACATTAAGGGTGGAGTAGAAATCATACATGTGCTTTTTTTTATTTCCTGGTTTACTCAACATACCTAGCAATTTCTGGAAGAGCATTGTTGAGAAGTTAAAAATAATTATTCACAATAAAGCTTATATGATTAGGCAGAGAAAAACTGTTCGCATAAGATCATCCCCAAGGAATGGGAATATTTCTCTGTAGTGCAGAGGGAGAATCCTTACCTAGGATGTGCTAAGTTCCATGTCCTGTTCAGTGCCAGAAGGAGACAGACAGAAAGATGGAAAGAGATGTGTGCACCAGTTTCATTTTAGTCTTTTCTCCAAAGCCACTATCAACCAGTTCTTAAACAGGCACAGTCAGATAGTGCTGGTTTTGGTGAAAAGCCTCTTACTTACATAAACAACACTCATATGCTACCTTTAAGCTGCATTTACTACAATATATAAATATTGAATATATCACACTTTTGGCCAGTGTGTGGGAGATGGCAAGCACAGAATGATCGCTAGCTGAATACCCTTCGATCAGTGAACTCCTGAAGACAGATAGGAAAGGAAAAGAGTCGCATTTATTAAACATCTCTTTAGTCTTCAAAATGGTTTCACACACTTTATCTATGTTGTTTTACTTAATCCTTAAGACAGTTCTGCCAGGCATATTTAGACTGCTTTGATGAATAAGGAGCTAATGCTTCAAGCCTGTCAGCAGGAACTTGGCTCCACAAAAACCCACCTGGACTCCAATGTCTAGTCCTTTCCCCACTCTACAGTCCTGCCTTTCATAAGATACAGCCTTGACACATAAGGAAATGTAAGAGCAGAGTATCTGGAAACTCCCCACTAAAATAGCGAGACATCTTTGATCAATTGTGATTCAAGTCTGCATCAGAGAGAAGAAAAAGGCAAGTGTACACATTTGGATTCTGTTTATACACTGGCATCCTGAATAATAATAGAATTCAAAATAGCATCAATGCATATAACTAAATCAAAGCACAACTGCCATTCTAATGCCATGCATTTGTAAAAAGAAAAAAAATGAAAGCATTTATACCTACCATGCTATCTTTGTTGGGCCTCTCAGAGGACATCCATGCTAGGCTCCTATCTGTAAGCACACCATAGCATCAGTAATAGTTTCAGGCCTTGGAGCCTCCACTTAAGATGGATCCCAAGTTGGGCCAATCACTGGACCACCTCTTCCTCATTATATACTTTTATTTTACTTGTATTTGTGTGTATTTTCTTGGCACACATGATTGTGAGTGCACACAGAATCCAGGAGATGGTATCAGGCCCACTAAAGTTGGAGTTAACAAGGAGCTGTGACCTGAAAATTGAACCTGGGTACTCTACATAAGCCACAGCACTCTTAACTGCTGAGCCATCTCTCCAACTCCCATATTATAATATCTTTTTAAAAATTAAGTTACACATTAAAAATTTTACATTTCTTAATAGCTCATTTTTCTATCAAACATTTGAATTTGACTAAATTTATTTCCATCAAAGAATTGCTATTCTGACTGAATGTTCACCCAATTTTCAAGAGTACCATAAAAATGTGATAAAGAGATAGTTAGAGAACCTAAATGTCTCAGAGAGGAAAGAGTGAAAAGGGCTGTGGTGATTTGAAAGAAAATCACTCCCATAGGCTCATAAGGAGTGGCATTATTGAGCGGTGTGGCCTTGTTGAAGTAGGTGTGGTCTTGTTGGAGGAAGTGTGTCACAGGAGGCAGGCTTTGAGGTCTCAAAAACTCAAACCAGGCCTAGAGTCTCACTGTCTTTTCCTACTGTTGGCAGATACTACCATAGAGCTCTCAGCTTCGTCTCTAGCACCATGTCTGCTGCATACTGCCATACTTCCAACCATGACAATAATTGATTAAACCTCTGAACTGTAAGCCAGCTCCAATTGAATGCTTTCCTTTCTAAGAGTTATTGTGGTCATGGTGTCCAGCATTAAAACCCTGACTGAGACTTCAGAAGCAGTCACAACCATTTGGGAACCCACACAAAGGAGGCTTAACAATAAAAGATCAAAAGGCTCTTGTCACTTAACCAAGAGCACCGGAGGGAGAGCAATATCCATAATGCACTGTAGGAGATAGCTGACAAAACTTACTGTTTGGAAAACTTACTGTTTTTTTCTACCAAATTGCAAGTCAACTTTCTCCACTTCTACAGTTCATTTGCTTGACTCCCAGGAAACTCAGTACACAGAGATCACGTGAGCTTGGTAAACAGTGTTCTGCATACACATGGCACATGAACATTCACGACATACTGAAAGCTATGCAAAACCATGTACTCAAATACATATGCATGAATATACAAATGGCCAGTAAGCCTATGAAAACACCTAATGCTATTAATCTTTAGGGAAATGCAGATCAAAAAATACAATTAGAATTATTTTATACCCACTAAGATCATTACAAGCTTGGAAAAATGGAAAAGTAAAAACTTTAAGAAATTTGAATTTTTATGTACAATTGGTAGAGATAGAAAATTATGCAGCCGCTTGAGAAAGTGGTTTAGCATTCCTCAGTAAGTTGTCACATGACTCAGCACCCTATATTTAAACACATGGTTTCAAGAGAATTAAAAACATATGTCCACACAAAATAGAATATATGAATATTCACGGCATCATTATCATAACATCTGAAAGTTGGAAACAACTGATCATCAATCAATGGTGGATTTAAAAAAAAATGTGTATACATATACCATAGAGTATGAGTGGCTAAAGAAGTAAGTATAGACTATACCACGGACGAACATTAGCACATACATCATGCTAGGTAAAAGCAACAATATGCAAACAGGCCACACCTACATATCTCATGGTTCCAGCTATCTGAAATGCCTGGAAGGGACACACGTGGTGAGACAGAACATAGATTAGTGATAGTAGGTTGCTAGAAGTAGGGTGGTTACAAAAGTTTGGGGGAATGAGGTGATGGTAATAGTTTTGAAAGCTTGTGAGTATGGTTTTAAATAAACACTGGGTAAGATTCATTTAAAAACAATCAATTCTTTCAAAACTTGACTTTCTATTTTTTTACTTACTCACTTTACACCCCACTCACTACCTTCACTCCCAGTCACCCCCTTCCCAATCACCCTCTCTCATAATCCTTTCCCCCTCCCACTTTTCCTCTGAGTGTGCAAGGCTTCCCCAGGTAGTCCCCCCATCCTGGCATATCTCTACAAGACTAGGTGCATCCTTTCCCACAGAGACAAGACAATGCAGCCCAGCTAGAAGAACATGTCCCATATACAGACCACAGCTTTTGGGATAGCACTAGCTCCTGTTAAGAACATGAATTTTAATTTAATCTAGAACACACAAACATACACACACACACACACACACACACACGCACACTCACATACACATACACACACACACACACACACACACACACACACACACACTGTGAGTTCCTGAAAAATCTGATACAGTTTATGTCAGCCTCATACTTGTGTGATTTATCCCTAGTACTCAGTTTACTTTGTCAGTTACTGATGCTAAATTATATTTTACTACGTAAATAAACCACGTATATGTATTCTTCTACAGTCAGTATGCATTATGGCTGGTTTCCCACTTGGCAGTCTTACAGATAATGTAGCTCTACACATTCTTATGTGTGTGCTTGATTGAATACATGTCAGCATTTCTACAGGCAGTGCGCCTAGTAGTGGAGTTTGGGAATTTGCTATTTAGATTCAGTTGATTCTATGCTCGTCCTCAGAACAGATACTCGAAAATGGTCAAAGAACTGAGAAAATGATGATTGTGCACTGAGAGACCCATGAAGCAGTGATGAGAAGCCAAGGAGAAATGATTGGCTCTAGAGGTCTGATCTAGAAAAAGATCTAGGCTGGAAGCAAAAGTGACCGAGGGGGTTAAAGGGTACAGTGGGATCCTCAAGGATAATGTAAGGTGAGGGAGTGAAGGAGACTAGAAACCGGGTCTAGTACTCAAGGGGAAGGTGGACTCCAGGCAGGAGAGAGTTACCTTCTTTGCTGGCAGATAGCAGAGTGTGGAAAAGTTGGACTCACATTATACTCTGTGGAAACTGACAGAGTATTTAAAGAGAGTAATTCTATTACAGTCCCTGAAATATGCTTTGAGCAAAACTTTTTCTAGATTGAGCACTCACTTTGGCTTCATTATGAATTTCCATGGTCTTCCCCCACCCCCACACCCCCACACATTTGGTACAAGAAAGGACTAACCACAGAGAGGATATGGCTTCTGGTACTATTTCTTTTAAATATAACTCAAACATCTCATTACAAGAGTTGACTTTGGCAGGTTCCCGACAACAGCTTGACTCGCTGAGATGGGATACAGCATCTTTGTAAAATAGGCAACCTTAAAATCTAGTACCCGGCACTTTCCACCAGTTTTTATCTAACCTTGGTGAATTTTTCTATACCTGGTTCATAAAATCCATTAGTTCTGGCATTTAAGGAGCACAAAAGGAGAGGTAGATGATCCCCATAAGACTTGCATCTCCTCTGGGGGTTTGCAATAATAAGACCAAATGGATAAAGGGAAATGTAGTGACTAGGGTTACCTCCATCACACCACAGGGGACTCAATCATTGTAAAGTTTCAAAGATTATTGAATTATGGTTCTTTTTTTTCCCTCAAGGGCCTGACATTTAAATAAAAGAGGAGGCAAACACTCAGCAAGATCCAGAATGATGCAAAATGGCATAAATACGAATGTAGAAGACAAGCAGCAGGCTGTGGCAAAAAACATGAGCGAGCTTCCTCCCTCATTCTGAATGACAAATGCAAGCATCCTAAGAAAGGAAAATTATCTCGAATAATGAATGGAACTCTACAAATAGAAGAACTCTAAATAGAAAGCATGAGGAAATGCCAGGATGTCAAAGCATGTGCCATGTACGTGTCCAAAGAGCTCAGGCATACAGCAATGGTACATGTGTATGTGCTCACCCAGGTGTGTATGCAGATGTGCACATGTGGAGGTCAGAGGTCAACATCAGTTTTTGTTCCTTGGGACCCATCCACCTTGTCTTTTGAGATATGACTATTCACTTGGACCTAGGGCTCAACAATTTGGCTGGCCAATGGTTGGCTGGCCAGTGAGTCCCAAGGACCCTCCTGTCTCCACCTCTCCCCACACTGGAATTACAAGCAACTATCACTACAGCAAGCTTCTTTGTGAGTGTTTAGAATAGAATTCAGCTTGCATGCCTATATATCAGATACTTTGATGACTGAGCCATCTCCCAAGCCCTACAGCAATATTCTTATAACATTACCTCAGTGCAGTAGTGTAGATATCACTGGAACCTTTGTTAAAACTGTGAAGTTTCCAGACCGCATCACTGACTCGGCACCCCTGGGTATTAGGGTAGGAAGGTGAATCTTCCCAAGTGCTCAGGGTGACTCTGATTATACTTTGGCTTCTTTAGAACCACTGCGCGAAGACCAGCATGAGACTTAAAGACATGTTGAGTCTGAATCATGGGATGCAAAATGTAAACTCGGAGACTGTGGTTTTATGATGTAGGCATTAAGAAGCCATTGTGCAATTTTGAGCTAAGTAGGAGAATAATCAGGTCTGCACACATTTCAAAAGGAAATTCAAGGAGCAAACTGAAGAAGCATTACCAAAGGGAACAATAAGGTGCAGAGAGAAAAACATCTGAAAAAAAAAAAACCTATACTTGAAAATCTCTGCACAAGAATGTATGCTTTAGTTCAGGAACATGAACATAAAAGTCACCATTATCCTTATGAGAGAATAACTTTAAATAAGCGAGCATGTAGTTTGTCCCTCCAATAGGCAAATCCTAGACCATGGCATCTTTATCTTAGCAAGAAAAAAAAAAGCCATTCTAGAATTTACCCAGTGTACTGTATTACCTTAAGTGTCTTATATACATTATTTTATACAATCTATGATCAGGATTACATGGAAGGATTAGAAATTTCTCTGTGCCATGCATAGAAACGAGAAAAGTGAAGATTGAAAAGAGCTAAGTTTCTTTTTTTCTCGTGTACCATGCAGCAGATATTTAGCCTCACTTCTCTCTTACTGCTACTTAGACGGCAGCCCACCCTTAAGATGGGGCAATCCCATTCCTCCGCCACCCAATGCATCCTTCAAAACTAATTTTGAGCTCACCGTATTCTTTATGCCAGCCACACAAGCACCTGTCTCAAACTGTTGCAGTATCGAGCCTTAACATTTTCCTATTTTACCATCAGCTATACAACATATCCTTCTTTAGTGGCCTGGTAGACACTTATGATACAGATACGTGGGACCTGAGAGACCATGTGACTTAATGTCATCTCCATTTTCTAAACACAGACAAGAAACCAGAAAAAAACAAACTTTATTCAAAGTGTTCTATCTCACTGTAATCTGCCTTGTAATATCATTTTGCACTGTTATGTAGCACGGCAAACTTCTAAAGAGTAGCTGACACATACTAAGTGTGCAGTAAATATTTCTGACTGAGTAAGCAAAATTTTCACCAATGAATCCTACTCAGTTCTCTTTGGCTAAGTCACTCATCCTTCCTTTTCTTGTGTCTTAGCCTTCACAATTTGACTGGTCACTCTTTCTTTCCGTTACAAAGAGGCGAGCACATAGCCAATTCTTTCATTTTGTTCTTTAAATTAAAAAATAACTCACTTAATTTCTACATATAAAAAAAAATCTCAGGGCTGGAGAGTTGGCTCAGTGGTTAAAAGCAACTATTGTTGTTGCCTAGTACCTTGGATTGGTTCCCAGCATCCTCATGGCAGCTCATAATCACCTATGACTCCAGTTGCACTGCCTCTGACACCCTCCTCTGGCCTCTGCAGGCACTGCAGGCATATGGTACACATCATGCAGGCAAAACATTCATATACATGCAATAAAAATGAATTTTTACAAGTCTCCTTTGAGTAGCTTTGGAGACTGTGTAATGATGTATATTATTCTTTTAAAGAAAAGCAATGTTATTTACAAGCGCCTACAGCAAAATGTAGCACAATGTGATTAACAAGTGCCGTGGGATCTACACCAAGAATACCGTGTTTATCAACTTGATCAGTTGTAAATGGATGCCTCCAAAGGGCCTAAAACCTAAGTTCCCTTCAGGGAGAGCCGACACCTTTACTGGCAGCAACTTAAACACTTGTTTACACAGCTACACTATTTGACCGATATCTATCATATTAACCTACTAACTGCAAGGTTGAAAAAAATATTCTTATTTATGTAGTTTTTCTGAAAAAAAAATTCTCTAGTTTTTCTACTTAGAAAGCCTGGGAGCAGGTTTGCATATTACAGTATGATTAGAATCTAATAAGTAATGCATTAATTCCGCAGTTTTCTATGGCTTAATGAGACCTAAGAATCCTCATCCTGAATATTTATTGGGAGTTTTCATCTTTTCTTTGCTTTCCTTCTGGCTATTCAACTGAACAATATTCCTGAGTTGATACTATTTGGCAGATCCCAGGCTACAAACGTGTCTGTGTGTCTGCCTTTGCCTTCATTTCCTTGCTACCCCAATCAGGTCCAAATCCTTGGAGCCATTCTGGGCATGGCATGATACCAATAAGAATATGGAATAGTCAGATGCTTCCATTGAAGATCACTCACTATATATCCGGTCAGCTCATGTTTACTGAGAGTCCAGCTGTACTAGTTTGATTCCTGCTGCTGTGGGTAAGACCATAACTAAAAACAACTTTGAGGCAAAAAAAGGTTTATTTCACTTACATGTCCAATCACAGTCCCATCACTGATAGAAGCCAAGATAGGAACTCTAAAGGGGGAAGGGACATGGATACAAGAACTGAAGCAGAGACCATAGAAGAATATTAGTTACTGGCTTGCTCCCTAGGGCTTGCTCAGCCTGCTTTATTATACAACCCAGAACCACCTGTCCAGGGCTGTCACTGTCCACAGTGGTCTGGTATCTCCCATATCAATACGTCATTAAGAAACTGTCCTGAAGACTTCCCTCCATGCCAATGTGATGGAGATACATTCCCAATTGAGTTTCCTTCCTCCCAGATGACTCTGACTTTTGACAAGTTGCTCAAAACACTACCCTTAAGATAAAGCCTAAAGATAAAGACTAGACTTGAGCTAGAAATTGTTCAGTAGTTAAGAGTACATGCTGCTCTTGTATAGGGCACAAGTTCAGCTCCCAACACCCATGGTGACTCACAATCATCCATAACTCCAGTCTTAGATCTGATACCCTCTTCTGACCTTCCCAGGAACCAGACATACACATGATGAGCATATACATGCAGGCAAAATATTCACGCACATGAAATGACAAAATAAACGAACATTAATTTTTTTTAAGACTAGACTTGGCCTCAGGTGGCTCTGCAGAAGAGCCTAGGGAAATAGATGCTTAGCCCTGAGAGTGCTATGTAGAGAAGCCAGGAGGTCCTAAGAAGACATGCCTAAACTAGACTGGAAAGCCTGGAGATTTCTTCTCTCTGGGAGAAAGATTGGAAAGACTTCTTGGATGAAATGGCAGTGTTATTTAGGTACAAGAGGGGCGGGGGAGGGGGTGGTGCTCAGGCAAAAAGCCTGAAGTCTGTTAAGCAGTTCTCCTTGGCCTGAAAAGACGATAATATCTCAGGAGTTCCCAGCATCATAACCTTGCCCTGTGCCATAACACAGGCACCCACAGTGCTTAGGCTGCTTTCATTCTTGACAACCACACATCTTGGACCAGAGCAGAGGCTAACCGGTTATTTCATGAATGTTCAAAGCAGATTTGCTCAAATGTAGCCTAAGGGCCACTTGCCTCAGAACCATATTAGTTACTTTTTTTAAATTGTCTACACACACACACACACACACACACACACACACACACACACACACACAACCTAAACATTGTGGGTGCCTGTATATGGCACAGGGCAAGTCTATGATGCTGGGAGCTCCTGATTGGACTTTTACATTACCAACTGGGCCATCTCCCTAGCCCCATCTATGCTTTTTTAACACCTGATGAATGTGATTGTTTATGTCTGGTTTGCATTATGTTTTGATTGTGATGGTGGAAACACAGGTGCACACATTTGTTAAACTTACAGAACCATACATTACTAAAGAACAGGGTTCTAATGTATTAAATTATATCTTAATTCAAATTAAAATAAAAACTATGAAATGCCGGTAAACTAACACAGATTAATGCTTTGATGTGCCAACAAACAGAAGAAGAGAGCCTATGGTATATTCTCAACTGCTGGATCTGATGCAGGCACAGACAAGGGGATGAGCTCAGCACAGTTTTAACAATCACTTCAGGTACAGGAAAACAGATATGTCTCCTTTCATTTCTTTTTAATAACATTTCATTTGTTTATGCAATAATAAAAGCAAATGCATTCATAGAAAAACTGTTACATTGTATATGCATGTTATGGACTTTGTAAATAGCTCTGTGTGTCTAATGCATCTGGCAGATGTGTAAAAAGCAATACAAACTCTACACATAGACAGCATCATTCAGGACTGATCGGCTAAAAAGGCTTTCAGAGACCTGTGAGAATGCTCTTGCCTCTGTTCCTGACCATTAGTGATCCTCCTTGTGCTGACTATGATTATACAGTAGGCTTCACTTTAAGCACTTAAAAGGTCTGCCTGTCTCAGGGTTGTGACTTCAGACCCACAGAAGACTGTTATGTCTTCTTATACAAATTATTAAATCATGTAAAACTAATTCAAAATCAATATCTCACTGGGGGCATTAGATGAATATGGATTTACATTTCTTCCCCAGGAATCAGTATTTACTAATACATTTTTATATCTTAAACTTGAGGTGATCCATATATGTACATATGTATATACATGTGTGTATGGATGGATGGATGTTAGACTGAAGTTAAATACTGTCTCTCTTTTTCTCAGGGTCTTAGTCTCTCTCACACACACACAGAGGGAAGGAGGGGGAGAGAGAGAGAGAGAGAGAGAGAGAGAGAGAGAGAGAGAGAGAGAGAAGAGAGCAACAGAATGTTATACAAATGAGAACAACAGATACCAACTAAGAAAAGCTGATGAGGTGGGACCTCTGTTATTAAGGAGGCCATCAAGAGGACTCAGTGGTAAGAAGACTGTTCTTCCAGAGGGCCTGAGTTGGGTTCCCAGCATCTATGTGAGCTGGCTCCTGATCATTTATAGCTCCAAATCCAAGGGAATCAATGCCTTCTTCTGGCCTCTATGGGCACTTGTACTCAAGTGTACAAACCCACACTCAGACATAGACATATGTGCATAATTAAAAACTAAACTCTTGAAAAGAAAGTTTATTCCAGCAGTTGGATCCATTGGATAGATAATATAAATTAACATACTAAAGCAAGGGTAGGAAGATTAAATTCCTAAAGATTCTCAAAAAATATTTTAGGGTTTTGAGAAGTGGTTTGTTTGTTTGTTTGTTCATTCTTTTTTAATTTAAGTCAAGTAGGAGAGTGAGCTGAAGCCATGCAAGGAAAACTGCAATAACAAAGGCAGGATAAAAATCTATCATTTATGAGAACTACATACATTTTGGATGATTACCCAGCAGGATGAGTACAGAGCATGTAGGACAGAAGGTCTGCTAGTATTTGGAAGTTGACTCCTGAGGAATTTCTATGCCATCAAAAGGCACTTGGACAATTTGGTAAGTAATGAACAGTTTTAGAGACTCTTCAGCCAAGAGGAAGATGGGCATCCTGGCTACTGACAAAACTTCTATTTGAAGCAGATACAATATGAACACGGATGTGACTATGAACATCTCATGACCTTGTAGGTATGAGAAGAGCCTGCAGAAAGTGCTTGGCCCTCTGCACTTTCCCTCTGATGGAGCCTTTCTACAGTCACTAAAGTCCTGCTTTACTTATATAGTCAGCTTTCTTCCCCCACATGAAGTCTGGCTCTGTTTCAGAGGAGAGTCACTTCTAAAAGTCACCACTCTGGTGATGGTTCACAGGCCCAGCAAAACCTAGATCTTAGTCAGGGTGACTAACATTAGCCTTCTTCCTCCCAGAAACAGATGACTTAAGCCCACATACTGGGTTTGAAGAACACGAGTTTTTGTCTTCAATGAACTGAAGTAAATCTCCAAAAACAAACAAATAACTGACATCTTTTCCATCCTGCAGTCTGTGGGCTTGGGGAAAGTCGCTTATACACGCAAGTTCCCTGAATTCCAGCAGGACTCGCTTGTTAGGAGTGTGGGAGCCCACACTCTGGGTAGCAATACATCCTCTCCCATGAGGGAGGTGGGAGTATGTAAGGAGCCTTTTGTTGAATCCATCTGGAAGCAAACAAATCTCTCACGATTTATTGCAAAAGTTTGAGTTCTTATGTATCAGGATTTTTTTTTTAATGACAAAAGATAGACAAGTGCTGTCTACTGTTAACCATAAAGCATTGTTAAGAGCAAAAGATGACCTGAATGAGTGGGCACAGCCCCCATGTTCTTGAATCAGAAAGATTGACATTGCTAAGATGCCAGGGCTTCATATATTTATCTATATATTAAATGTAATCCTAATCAGAAGCACAAGGAGAAGCCAAGTGTGGCAGCACACATCAGCAATCATAGCAAGAAAATCAGAAGTTTGTGGTCACCCTAAGCTACATAGCAATTTCAAGGCCAGCCTGGGCTACATGAGATACTGTCTTGAAACAAAGCAAAACAGAATAACAAAAGAGCTTTTGTTTGTCTACATTGAAAAGCTAATTTTAATGAATAGGGTGACATAAAGGTTATATACATACTCATAATAGCTTTGAAGAAAAGAACCAGCTGTAGCACTTACCTAAACTGATCTTAAGACATATTATAATGCCGTGATTATTAGGAGAATGTGGTACTGGCATAGGCATAGCCGTGCACAGCGACAGAACATAATGAAAAGTCAATGAACAGTCATGATAAAGTCAAAGTTACATAAGATACAATGTCTGTTTCCAAGAGTCTCCTGGAGACTATGAGTAAGTTACAAATGTATAACTTTGTATAATGAATGCTACCAGAACCCAGATAAGGGACCTCTTACTCACCAGCGAGAATCTGGAAATTTTACTGGAGTAACTGAATGAAAGATCAGTTAAATTTGCAAGAAGGCAGGGTGAGACAACAGCATTCTGGGTAGCAGCATATGGACAAGAAGAGAAGCACAATGGAGTACAATACGGCTGAGTAAATCACAGGGTGCTATATGAGGGGCCGCAACAGTGCATGCTGGGAGTGGAGAAAGAATGCATAGGAACATTAGAGCTACAACACGGCACAACTTGCATAGCCAAAGGAAGGCTGGAATTTATTCCACAGGTGATCAAATACACAGGAAAATTTTACACCCGTCATTGACATGGTCATATTTGTGTGCAGAAATAGCATGCCATTCGAACAATTAAAAAGCAAATTTGGTAAATTTAGAACTGGGGATGGCAGAACCAGGCAGGATGCTTGTTACTGTAACTCTTCTTGGTTGGACTCACTGTAGGCTCCCCTCAAGGCAAAGGCTATCGGTGATGGTGAGGTTCTTAAAAGCTCTGATCAGAGAAGAACTGTGAGCAGCTACCAGGACTGTGCTTGCAGAGAAGGAAAGGGGAATGAGTGAGAAATGTTCCTCTCGCTTCTGCTTTTTGTCAGGCATAGCCTCGAGCCTCTGGTTTCACTTAAAGGTAAAAGCTTTCAGACACCTCTCTATATATACAACCTAGCTGGAGAGGGGGGTGAGGTATTGCTGAGTAGACTCCCTGTGTCATTTCCATGCCACCTACCACATTCACTTTCCTACTGGCATCCTTATGCTGCACCCACCAAGTGCTTGGGAGAATACATGCAAACAGAAGGTAAATAATGTGATTCTGGCCTTATGTCTTATCTAGGGTTAAAAGGAAAGCGTTCTCAACCAGTAAATGAGGCGTGAGTCCACCAGAGTCCATACTCCCTTTCCTGGTCATGCTTTGAGGCTCTCACTCTCGGCAAATGATTTATCAGTTTCAAGTCCTGCCAAGCTTGGGCCTAGTGCTTTCCAGACACTAGACTATAAATGGCTGAAGAAATAACGGGAAAGGAGCAGAGTTGAAAGGCCAGTGGACAACTGTTTTTCTTTAGTTTTGTCTGGACTGAGTAACCAAGCAGCTGGGGTCAGGCCACCCCGCTTTCTATTACTCAATGAGGCAACTCATGTGACCTCATCTCTGAGTGGTCGCTGAGACTAGTAAAGTTCTCAAGAGAGAACGCAGCCCCATTGTACATAATCTCAAAACCCCACAAAATCACCTACATCTTGCTAAACCACCAGAAACATCCTGTGCTACACGATGTGAGCTTTTGTTGTTGAGGGTTTTTCGGTGGTGGTGGAGGTGTTATTGTTCTTTTTGGTTTTGGGTTTTGGGTTTTTTTTTTTTTTTTTTTTTGGTTGGTTGATTGGTTTTTGTTTTGTTTTGTTTTGTTTTGTTTTGTTTTGTTTTGTTTTGTTTTGTTTTTAAAGGAAGGAAAACAGAAAGAAGCCAGCTCTATCGTGATGCAGATGGAGGAGGAACGCAGTTTCCACAAGTGAAAGCTCAGGTCCTTGCTATTGTTTTACATTGCTAGAACTCCCTCCCTAAGGACAACATCTACCCCTCTTCCAGGAAACCAACTTCATAATGAGATAAGTTCACTAGGCTTTATACAGAAGCCTTAACCTTAAAGCAGGCACAATAGAAAGTCCGCATCCAGCATAAGTGACCCCCATGGCCACATGGATGGAGCCCTCCTATAACCCACGTGTCATTACAACAGAACTACATAGACCAGGTTGAGAGGAGTGACTGGATACTCCGGTGAGGATCCCATGATTCTCCCCACCACTCCTCTGAGGGAAGGTCCACAGTCAACAAGCCATGTTGTGTTGACATGTTATAAGTAGGAACAGCTGAACTCATGAAGATGGCTTCAAGAACAGCTTGGTACAGCTCTGTGACAGTGACACCATGAGTGGATTTACAGACAAAATAATCGTGTATGTTAATTTTCTCTCCCATATATCACTCATTTCTTGCCCCCTTTTAATACTGGGGTATATATTTTCATTTCAAATGAAGATTACATTTTTTAGAGATATCTATTATATCTATAAACAAAGTCTCACTACATAGACCACGCAAGTCCCCAAATCACAGGGATTCACCTCCCAAATTCTAGAATTAAAGCTGTGCATCCCTACACAAACTTGGAAACAATTATTAACTTACAGACTTGGGACCAGTTCCCAACCAGGTTTCAACTCACTCACGTGAAAAACTTGGTCAAGCTTATTCTTCCAATCTCAGAAGAAGAAAAAGAAAAGACTGTGATTACAGGCTTTACACATTTTTTGAAATCACTGATATCTACACCACTGATATATGTTGTTTTAATGTTTATTTATATACAGTGGGAAGCCCCAAAGGAAGGATATGAACAATAGTCATGGGCAAGAGACATGACTGGCCGAGGCTGATCTTGGAAGGGTAAAGTATCTGTAAGTTTTGTATGCGTTTCACAAAGGAAAAAAAAATCCATCAAGTCAGAGTCCAGCAGAGACTGTAAATGAAAACTCCAACAGATCAAAACTAAGCAAGAGCCAGTCACAAAGCTCTGTATAGGTGTCCTACTTTAGGACGTTATAACACCACATACTAAGTGGTCTCAACAGCAGGAAGCTATGTCTGTACAGTTCTAGAGAGCTGAAAGCCCAAGACCCGGGAGGAAGCTTGACCATAGACCCTGATGAAAGTACTCTTGTGGGTGTGTAGAAAGCAATGTCCTTTCTGGGTTTAACACACTCAAGTGAAAAACTTGTAGAGCAGAGAATGAGGAAGCAGGTGTTGTCCTACCCCATCTCATAAAGACACACTGGCCCTGAGAAGGCCCTCCCTTCGTGACAGACTCACCTCCCAAAGCCTCCACCTCCTGTCATCCTCAACTTACCTTTGTTGTTGGTTGAGTTTTCGTTTTGTTTTCCTTTTTGTTGTTGTTGCTGATGTTCATTTTGTTTTGTTATTGTTGTTGGTGATGGTGAGGTTTGGGGGTATTGTTTTATAATTTTTGTGTTTTGGACAATGGTTTGCCAGGCTGACCTCAGTTTGGCAATCCTCCTACCTCTAGCTCCCCCCGTGCTAAAATAACAGGCATGAATCAGCAGGCCTGGCTACAGTAAGCTCTTAAATTAATGGATGAATCTGTTAATTCACTGACTTACAAGAATCTCTCTCTCTCTCTCTCTCTCTCTCTCTCTCTCTCTCTCTCTCTCTCTCTAATATTAAAAAGGAATTTAGAAGATTGGGTTACACCATTTGGTTTGTGTAGTCTGACAATGGCTGTTTTCACAATAGGAAAGTTAAGAAGCCAGTAGTTGCTCACAACAGGAGGCTCTTGCCCCAACAGTCCCAGTCTGGTACTAAAGGACTACAAAATTCCTGGAGAGCCATTTGCCTTCAGTTTACATGGAAAGCCTGAAGAGGCTGGATTCTGAAATTGGGGGGGAAGGGACGGAGGTTCAAAAGTAGCAGCAAAGTGGCACATGAACACACCAGAGAAACATGAAGACAATGAGTCAAAAAAAGAAAAAAACCTTCATTTATAAAGGCCATACTTAGGTGTGTTTTGGTTTGATTGGGGTTGAGTTGGGCTGTTTATTGTTTGTTTGTTTGTTTTGTTTGGGTCTTATTTAAGACAAAGTTTTAAAGCTATACAGTGTTGCCCTGGATGATACGAAAATTATTGGCATCTTCCCCAGTGCTGAGATTACAAGTACGAACCATCACACCTTATTTGGGATTTCAACATGTAGATTTAGGGGAACATAAGTGTGCCATCTCTATTAATTATGTACTATACCACATAACTTTATTGCTAAATGAATCTATTCGTGTGAGAGTGAGTCTGTGTGTGTGTGTGTGTGTGTGTGTGTGTGTGTGTGTAGGACAGTGAATCTAAAGAAGTGATATGTGTTACCTCTTTTAAGAGATGGTATTCAACTCTCTAGCTCATTTGTTTGTGGAGACCCGGACATCATACATTCCAAATGGCAAAGACACGCAAGGCAAAAGAATGAGATCGTTAAATCATGGCTTCACAGGGAACTGCCCTCACTGGCTGCCAAAATCATGAATGAGAAATGGATGTTTATGCATTAGGCTACTGAGAATTGGAGATTTGCTTGTTATCGTGCTAAAGCCTAGATTAGTCTGACTAACAGAGATAACAAGCTAGAAACCAAATCAGAGATTTGGGCCTGTGTGCTTACAAAAAATAGATTTATTCATTGAGTCAATGTTGAACAAGTACTAAGTAGGAATTAAAGCCAGGATAGAACAGGAGCAAAACCAGCTTCCAAGAGCCTCATCTTACTACCTCCTTCGAATAGCCTTTCTTCTACGCTGTACTAAACAGGTACGAGTTGGGGATGGAACTGAGTGGCCCGTAGACTTGGTAGGGTGGTGGAACTAGAGCAAGAGAAACCAACACTACACCAATTTCAGGCTTTTCTCTGTGGCCCTTGGTACCCTAGGTGCTAAAACACTGTCTCCTTCTCTACTGCCATCCACTCTGAGTACCACACACTTCTAGGCCTTCTGGGAAGTATAAAAGTGACAAAGATAAAACTCCACTGTGTCGGTTATTTTTCTCATTACTATGACCAAGTACCCCACAAGAAGCGAAGTAAGACAGGCTGGATTTATTTTGGCTCATGGTCTGAAATAGGACCATAACAGTAGTAAAGGTGCTATGTAAAGGTCCAAAATTGCTGAAGGAAGACCCCAGACTCAGAGAGTGTGCAAAGACAAAGAGCGTTTATTCTGCAGATACATCTAGCATGCAAGGGTTACCATTGTTTCCAAATGGTAAACCCCACAGAGACATTATAACAGAACTGCTTAATTGCTTCTGAGATAACAGCAGACTTCTAAAACTTAGGGAACATTCCAAGGGGTTAAAGAAACCATTAACTGACGGTCATAAGGAAGATACACACCACTGGACCCCAGATGCAAAAACAAGAGATAAAATATTGACTGAGTTTGTCAAAACTTCAAGGACAGCTTAGTTATAGTTTAAAACTTTTCCATGACCCTGCAAGCTAGTAACAAATGATGAAAGTTAAGCCAAATAATAGCTCCTAGTGCATATGCATGTAGGTATTCTCTGCTATAACCTCTTATTCAATTTATGTACAGATGGGCAGTGAGTTTTTTCACCATATGAACTCATGCTCTGAGGGTCTTAGAAGTACTGAGAACAAAAGACAGAGAGAAGTCCCCCTACCCTTTTCTCAACTTAGAGAAGTGCAATTCCCTGCTAAGGCTTTGCCTAGCCTCCCACTGTGCCACTTTAGAGGTGCTAACCTGAGGCTGCAGTTGTCAGCCTTAAAGTGACTCAGTCAGGTCAGGTAGATCAACTGCAGAAGAAGAATACCTTACACTTAGGATAGATAGCAAATGGTCCATTGTCTAGTTTCTGAGTGGACATAAAATGAACAATGAACTAGAAGTTCTGGAGACAGGTGTGCACGGATGCCTGTTTACATTTTATCAAATCAGGAAACAGAGAACAGGAAGTTGGGCGGGGCTGTAAACCTCAAAGGCCTGCCCTCTAGAGACCTACTTCCTCTAGGTAGGATCCACCTCACCTTTCAAAACAGAGCCACCAGCTGGGTACTAAGTGTTCAGACAAATGAACCTGTGGGGGACATTTTCTCTACAAACCATAACTAACTCTCTTTGCCGTGAGCTTATGGCCCAGACACACTGTGCACTAGTGAGCAGGCTGTGTTCCTGCCTGGGTTCCACTTCATCGATTATCAAATGGAACATCTGAATTTGATGATATCAAAACACTTTACAAACTGGATTTCCTTTGAAAAGACTATTTGGGAACATAAAAATAAATCAATTAAAGGACTGGGGCTGGGAAGATTACTTGATGTATAATAAGCATGAGAAGCTGAGTCTGATATTCATATTCAGGCCACACAGAAAATGTTGGGTATAGGCAGCTATGTTGGTGAGACTTACCTGTAACCCAAGCTTCAGGGTAGGGTGGGGGGCAGAGATAGATGGATCTGGATAGGTCCCTGGCTAGCTAGCCTAGTTGGAATACTGAATGGTGCCACAAAAGACTGTCTCAAGACAATAAGAAGGAAAGTGGTGGAGGAAACAACCAAAATCATGTAATCATGTGCTGCCTTTCATATGTACATATAGGAGCACATACATACTCACATGTACGTACACATAAACACACATGTACACAAGTACCCGTACGCACACACAGAGAGAGAAATTAAAATTGCAGAGCTGTCGAACAAAACATGCACATGCTAAGACTATACAGAAAATTCTGAATATTTCTAAAGCCAAATTGCATCAGTAGTTCTTTTTTAATGTTAGTTACAGAAAATTCTCTCCCTATGACAAAGAATACCCCCCCTCCAATAAGCTAGCCAACTTTGAAAACATTTATTCCTGCCATACACCCGAAAAGGACACCTTGAGGAAACACAGGCTCCCTCTTGTTATATCAGATAATTGGCTGCAGAGATCGGCTTATCTATACTAAATGAGAATTACATGCCCAGAGTTCCTTTACCTATTGACTGCTACACTCATCTTCAGAAACATTTAACAGAAAAATGTATTGCCTCCATAAACTGTTATGCTAGTATTGATTTTTTTTCTGTACGTATAGAAGCTCTATATTTCTCTATCACTCACTGATCAACCTGTTCTTTTTTTATATACCAAATATGAAAGTAGTTCAAGGGCTTCACACTGAATTTTGTTTATGTTCCTCTAAAGGAACATTCTGCTTTTTATTAAGGGAGATTGCCTATGAACATACAGCAGAGATGGCTTTTATAAGTGATCTACTACTGAAATTCAATTCACACTGGCCTGGACTTATCCTTTCTTAAAAGCGTTACATGGCACAGAATAAAAAGAGCATGAGCTTTGTTGTGAGATAAACCTAGTTTTTAATTCCCGATTCAGAAACCCATTGGCTCTATGGATCTGAACTTAGTATGTCATGTAAGCACTCTCAGCCTCGGGGGGTAAAAAAAAAAGCAGACTGTCAGTACCTTACGAGAGTTTTATGAGAATGGGGTATTACCCATCACATATACAGTGGCATCTTATTATTAGATGGTTAGAAACAAAAGAGCTGTAATGACCTTGGACAGATATCTTTCAGAGAAAGAACTACTAAGAAAAGAAAGAAACTTACCCAGCTCAGTGGTTGGCCTGAAAAGCTTTTGAATTCCATTTCTGTGATACTGCGGCCCCCATCATTCATTTTCTGTCCCAGACTTTACCAAAGATATCCTAACTAATAACTCCAGTGGAGGCATTTGATCGGTATCTTCCTGGGCCTCCTACAGATTTTGTAGGCTCAATCTCTCTAAGACACGCTGCCTTCTGCATGCCAAGGATCCTTTGCTCCCTCACAGTGCCAGAAGTAGCTAATGAGATCTTGTCTATCCTCTTAATGTTAGTGTCCCCAGAGTATTTCCATAGGACAACTTTCTTTTCATTGTATAGTTATATTCTTCTTGTCCTTCCTGCATAATCATTCTCAAATTTGGACCTCTCACTCTAGACAGATAGCTCCAGTCTGTTTACCTGGAGCTCCCTGGGCTGCTTTATCTTCCATCTAAAGCACCAAACCTTATGTCTTTGTACTTTACACTAAGTATGTTTACCTATTGCTCTTCCAGTGGGCTCTTCTTCAGCCAGCAAAACTACCATTTACCAAGACACTCAGCAAATAAGCAGGATTTGTGTTCTAACTCTGATTTTCCTTGCACTCTCCTCCTGTGCTTAACAGATCCAGCATCATTCCTTGCTGCTCATCAGGATAATACCACCACACTCCAGCCTAGGTCTTCTTCACACGTCCTGAGAATTGCTTCACCACTCACAATATGGAGTCTCCCAGACTCTGAATATATAGCCTTCACACAAGCAAATAAACTGTCAGCAAGAAGGCTACTCCAAGAGTGGCCCCCAGATAAATGACCTGTTTTCTAAACATGACAAAACAAGGAAATTGGGCCAAAATGTGACTCAACCACATCACTAAGCTTGCTTCTCGTTCAGCTGACCTTTTAAAATAGCAACATTTACTTGATGAAAGAAGCAGAGCACTGACTTACATTTTAGCACTGGCTTCTTGTAGCACTGCAGATGGGCTCTAGGATGGAATCCATCTTCAACAGTCTAGAGTCCCAGGACACACTGTAAGACATCCTAGTCTGAGGTCTTCTTCCCTCTCTAGTCCCATCTGCCACTGTGGTCAACTCCATTTCTGCCCCATCAGCCCAGATCTGTCTCTGGTCCTCTTTGTCCATACAAACACATTACAGGAAGTACACAAGGATGCATGTCATCTTTCCAGTTGTCACCACCATCATTATCTCCATCCTATACCTTCTCTTTACTGAAAGTTTGACATTCTTCTCCTCGTGATTTATAGTCATTCAATTATACATCTCTATGTAAAATGTTAACTCCTGGAAGAGAGGGGATCTGCACTTTCCTTGTCTCATTTCTGTGGCTTTGATAGGGTACTTTTTTTTTGGATAGGATGCTTTTTCTCCAAGAAAAAGCAACTGGTATAAGAAGGGGAGTTCTTTGTTTTGTTTTCTTAGCTTACAGTTACAGGTTGTAGTCCATTATGGTGGCAAAGTCAAGGCAGAAATTTCCGACAGCTAGTCACACCACATCCACAGTCAATTGGAGAGAGTGATGAATGCACCTATACTCACTTACTTGTGCTCACATTGGTTTCTCTACTCTTAGCAGTCTGGGAGCCCTGCCCAGAGAACAGTGCTGCCCACTGTGGGCTGGGTTTTCCCACATCAAATTACTTGGTAAATAGAATTCCCCCAGTCACAAACATAGGTCAACCCAATGCAATCAACCCTTCACTGAGACTCTTTCCAGGTGACTCTACGTTGTTGGAAACTAGACAATGCTGACTATCTCATGCATAAAATAACTGTTCCAGGAACAAATAAACTCTCAAATTTCAGTAGCTTGACAACATTGAAGTTTGTTTCCTGATCATTCAAAGCCCATGCATAATGAATAAGCAGCTATCTCCAATGGCACTATCACATGGACCAGATTCCATAATGGAACCAACACCTAGGGCCTGGAATTCCTCTTTTGGATCTTTGGTTTTCATCTAGTGATGATAAAAGGAGAAAATACAAGCTCATTTTATGAGACAAGAATAGAAGTGGACTACATCTCTCTTCTCAAACCTATTAGCCAGAATCTACTCATGCAGTTTCACCTGACCTCAAGTAGATTGAGAAATATGACTTAGTTATATTCCTGAGGTAGAACGGGAAACTTCTTCACAAGAACCAAGCAGAGGCCTCACCATCAGAGCCCTGGACTTGCATCAGTTATCAGTGGTTCTTGAGAAATACTTTCTCCGTGAATAAATTACAGCTCAGTAGTTCTTGAGAAATAGTTTCTTCATGAGTAAATTAGAGCTGATCTTTCATGTTTAAGGAAGTTATTACTCCATCACACAGCAGGTCTAGAACAGAGCAAAGAGACTGATAGTATGAAGAGAAGAGAAGAGAGCTGCTTCAGCTGGGCACAATCAAGTGCTATCAATAGCCATAACAGGCACAGGAAGATGTCAGGTAAACACTAAGGAGGAAGGGCAGGAAGCCCGGCTCCTCATTTTAGGAGGTAAGCCCATCTCATGTTTCTTCACTTTCCCTCCATCTCACATCCTTTGGATTTGAAACAAGTTGAGTCCTTGATAAGAAACTTCTGAAGCTCCTCCTTCACTCATCCTTCAGTTTAGAGGTTTCATTTCCACAAGCTTAAAAATGAGCAATAAGAGTCTTACATTCCGTTCCTGATGACTTCACGTTTCCCATATATCTCAGATCCCTAGAAAAATCTTTAAATGTTCTTGTTAAAACCAAATAACTTTCTCATTTTTTTTAGCTGAAACCATTCCCCCATAATCCCTTGATTTCAACTTTTTACGGCATCCTTTAAACAAAAATGTAAATTTAGAGCTCAAACAGCTTAACAAACATTCCTTTAAAGGAATAGTATTTAATAGTGTGACCAATTACATAATCAAAGTTCAGAATGATATTAATAGAAAGTGGTAGGAGATGCACCCAAAACACATCACACTTCTGGGATATGTCACAACTCGCTTTAAATGTTTGCACGGAACAAACCTTTAGGAATAGAATTGAAGCATTTCTTTGTCTATTCCCTAGTTGGAAATAACTAATAAGATCATTGTTTCCTAATAAGTGTAACGTAATAAAACATCTAATAAAACGACCCACAACAGATGATGTGTAGAACCATAGAATCACCACCTATGAGCTCTCAGCTTTGTGGAATACAGACTCCAAAATAGAGGACATAGCATCCTAGTCTTCAGAGTCACAGGGGAAAGTGAGCTAGCTAAGCATCCTACTGTAATCTATCCAAACAAACCACTCCTCTTCCCTTTACCATGTCCTCATTCCACAGGCCAGTGTGAGGCTCAGGAGTCAGGCTTACTATGTTTCATCTGCTTTTAAATTACAACAGAAAGAGATCTGTGAAGCAAAGGCTCATACCAGTGTTTGCCTTCAGGCCTCCAGCCTGGCACTGATGACATGTAGGTAGCAGGTCATTCCTTAGTCTGCCCTGTCAGTCAACATCCAAGCAGTCCTTTCTGCGTACTTATCACTGATTCATTGTGACACTGGTCATGCTCAGGGTACAGGCTGGCATCCTTGCTAGCTGCTGTAGAGCAGAAAGCACTCTTCAAGAAACTTATAAGCTGATTTTAAAAAAAAAGTTTATAGAAGCCAATAAATACATTTCAAAAATATTTACTGGATACCCGTTGATGCCAAATATTGTACATAGCCTGAGGATTAAGCTGTATGAAATAGGATGTCTTAGTTAGAGTTGCTTTTGCTGTGATGGAATACCACAGCCAAAGCAACATGGGAAAAAGGGTTAAATTGGTTTATACTTCCAAAGCGTTGTTCATCATTGAAAGAAGTCAGAGCAGGAACTCAGAGCAGGAACTTGGAGGCAGGAGCTGATGCAGTAGCTATGGAGGGGTGTTTCTTACTGGCTCATTCCTTGTGGTCTGTTCAACCTGCTTTCTTATAGAACCCAGGACCACCAGCCCAAGAGATTTATCATCCACAATAGTCTGGGCACTGCCCCCATCCATCACTAATTAAGAAAATGCCCTACAGGCTACCTACAGCCTAGTCTTATGGAGGCATTTTTTAAATTGAGGTTCCCTTCTCTCAGATGATTTTAGCTTGTGTCAAATTGAAGTTAAACCATCCAGCACATAGGGTCAAACTGAATCTTATAAGTGATAGTATGATTATCTCATTATGTGATTGAGAAAACTAGTACAGGGATGGAGTAACTTTCCCAAGATCACTCATAGAAAGTAGAAGGGAAAGAATCCAGTAAGTTACCGATATTTCGGATGTGAAGAAAATGGAAGCAGGGAAGCATCTTCAGAAAAGGTGACATTGCTAATTCTTGCAAGAGAATATAGGATTGCAGAGGAGGAGAAAGTGGGATTTTACTGGAAAAACTACAGTATGGGCAAAAGCACCGAGGAAGGAGGGGTCGTATGACACTCAGACTGAACTGTTGGAGACTGGAATTCAGGACAAAGTGCATGCAAAGAAAAGAGTAGAAGGTGATGGACAGAGTGCTAACTCTGTATTGCATCCGGGAGTATGGACATTTGATTGCAGAGGAAGGGAAGTAATAATGCCCATTCCACAGTCTTGGCCAGCTTTTTGTTGTTATTAAACACTGATTCTCCTCAAAAATCTTGCCCTACCCTCTTCTCATTTCCTTGTACCTGATAATGCCATTTTTTTTTCATTTGACTAATAAACCCCTCTCCTTGTTCATTCAGGCTTTAAGAGATTCTTGGAAATGGTCACAGTCTCAAATATTTGCCTGCGTTAAAGTGAGTTGAAAGTATGTCGTTTTAATTAAAATTCACCAGAGTTTAAAATAATAATAGAAAACTGCATGTGGACAATTACCATATTTCATAAAGCTTAAGTTAAAGTTAAAGCCTAAATTGTGGGATGGAGCCCCCTAAAGGAATTGCATTTATTGAAAAGACGGTGGAAAGAAGAATGAAGAAGAGAAAAAAAGATGAAGATGAAGACAAAGAAGGTCATAGTATTTGACTACAAGCACTTTAGAAAAGCAACTCAGAACTCCTAGTAGAGATCATCCATACAGTTGACACATCCTAGATGCTCAATTTCCAACATGGGGTTCTTATCATTGGAGGCCTCTCTCTATATGACCAGAAACAATGATATGGAATTGTTCAGTAGTCTTACTGGGCATAGGATTGTCTATTGTGCCTAACCTGTGTATCCAACCCATTGGCTTTCTATTGAATTTTCCACATATGCAGTTGGGGCCTGCTACTCGCAGGGTCACCAAGTATCCTCATGTTAGCACAATCAACTTGCTCTAAGTTGTTCAAGCTGCCCTTGAATTCATACTGTAGTCCACCCTGGCCTTAGAGTTAGGAAACTTCTGTCTCAATCTGTAAACTAACTGGGATTTCATACCTGCACTATGAGGCACTATGAGGCCCAACACAAATAACTCTCAAATATCTAAAACTCTCTCTCTCTCTCTCTCTCTCTCTCTCTCTCTCTCTCTCTTTCTCTCTCTCTCTCTCTTTCTCTCTCCTCCTCTCCCTGCCTCCTCTCTCCATTCCACACCACTGATTTTTAGAGTGAAGAAAAACTTCCAGGCAGCAGATTGGGAGGTGGGTGTCACACTAGGCTGCCAACAGCAGATTTTCATCTGCGAGGAAGAGGTCTGAACACTTCCAAGTTAATCACTTCTATCCTTTCCCATCTTACTTAATTAAGTGCTAACTTAATAGCAGAAGAGTAAGTGCTGTGGGAATTCTAAGAGGAAATATCAATGAAACTAAAAACGATCAGTGACTTGTTCTAGTTCTCCTTCAATCAAAAATTTCCCAGCAAGTTAAAATATGGGACACTCTAGTATTAGTATTAGGTGTCCTATAGAAACCTAATACTATAGAAGCTTCCTAAAATATACCCACATGTGAAGGCTATCTAAATGAAATCACCAAAGGACAGAGGAGACAGAATACCCACTGACCAGTTCTCACCAAGAGATGAAGCTCCAAATATGAGTAATGAGTTATATCTAAATGAGTTGTTGGCCAAAGAGGTCCCATAGGAATGCCCAAACAACCCAGACTATTGATTGCCAAGGCTATTGGTTGCTTTCCATAAGCTCATGGTAAAGCCGTACTGCTGAAGATAACATCTACACAACTCATTGAACATGCAGAAGTGAAGCTGGTTGAAGAAGTTAATGAAGAGTCAGCGCCCCTATGCCCTGGGCTTGGGGACTAAGGTGGTTAGTATTGGGCTGTCTTTCTACGGAAAAGTAGTGGTTCTGTTGGAACAGGGAGGATTAGCTAGGATTTATTTCATAGCCATAACCTAGTGGTAGAAATCTGTATAATTTAGTATCAAGATGAAGTTATAATTTTTTAAATGGTACAAAATTTACTTTGATTACAAATTTAAGGTTTCCATGGGTACGAGCTTCTTATTGATATAAAAGAGAGATGAATATTGTTACTCTCATAGGTATTGTGCCTGTATAATACATTTAGGAATACAAGGCTTAGACCCAGTCCTTCTTTAACTTTCTTAACTAATTTGAGATGGTTAGCCTATGAGTTAAGGGCCCATAGCAAATTTATGGCTTGGAGTTTATTGCTAGGGTGTTTTCCAGATTTTATTTAGAAATAGCTGAGAGGAGTTAACAGACAACAGTCCAGATTACCTTACATGGATAGTTGGTTTTCAAAATGTCAGAAGTCCACAGAATTGACATTACAAACGTTCTTGTATTAATGTTCATTTTGATTAGAGACCTGTCTGCTCCGGACAGCTTCCTGTCTTGGATTCTAAGAAGAAATTGAGCATCTTTGGAGTTACTCCAGTTGTGGTGAGATAGCCATAAGGCAAGAATTGCCTCTTTCCATCTACAGACAAATTACTGTCCAGAAAAAGACACACTTGTGGAATCGTCAACTGATTATATCTGCCAAGACAGAGTAATCAGCCCTTAATAATTCTGCATCACTAAGGTCTGTCAGATGATCCTGGGCCAGAAGGCTGAAGATCAGATGCTCCAACATTTCGTAGTATAGGGACTGTCCAGGATTAGTTTTCTCTAATGAAGTCTCACTGGGGATATAAACCAGTCTTAAGGTTTGACCATGCCCAACAATAAATGACCAACACAAACTCAATGACATCTTTAGAAGTTTATTTTGGGAGCGGGGGTGCTTTTGGTTTTGGTTTTATCTCATAATGTTTTCTCAGGGCATTTTTTTTCTTTTTCTTTCTTTTCTCTTTCTTTCTTTCACTTTTTATACCTTACAGGCTCATTGCATATATGTTATGGCTTCCAGTTTTGTGTTGTTATGGAACTCTTGTTTGTGTGAAGTATGGGTCTGTGCATCTATATGTATTTCTTATGGTTTGTCTTTGGTTCTTCTTCTTCTTCTGTTTTATCCTCTCCCAATTTGTTTCATTTTGGTTTATCTTATTTTATATATTTATTTATTTATTTTGTTATTTTGTAGATGCCTGTTTGTTTTCTAAGGACAGAAAGGATGAGAACTTAGATGGGAGGGAAAGGTGGAAATTTGAAAGGTTTGGAAAAACTATAATCAGAATGTATTTTATGGAAAAATTTATTTTCAGGAAAAAAAATAGAAAAAAATCCAGCTAGGAAACATTTTATATTTGCATTATACACATACACAGGAAGGATCACTTTGTTTCTTATGCTATGAAAATTTAAATGTCAAATCATTTCTTATTTCTTGCACTAGATGATACACAATAAAATATCAAACTGTCATAGTGACTCCATAACAAATTATTTTCATGTACGGCTTATTTGGTTAGCACTAAGAGTATACTTACATAAATTCTGCTATGTATTATTTTGTTTAATACTGACAAAACAAAAATCACACTAGAAATAGCTCTATCTGAAGAAAAAGGAACTGGGGTCTAGAGAAACTAGGTCACGGTCACAGAACTAGAGAAACAGCAGAACTAGAACAGCAACCCAGTCTTCTTCAGTTAATCTTCAATGTCCTAGTTGGAGTTTCTATAAAACACCATGACCATAAGCAAATTAAGAAGAAAAGGGTTTATGTTGCTTACACATCCACATCAGTCTATGATCAAAGAAGTCAGGACAGGAACAAAAGCAGAAGCTGTAGAAGAGTGTTGGTTACCAGCTTGTTCAGCCTGCTTTCTTGTATCATCTAGGGCCACCTGCCCAGGGATGGCACCTTTTCCAAAGAACTGGGACCACCCCCATCACTCTTCAATCACGCAAATGCACAACATATTTGCCTGCAAGCAAATCTTTATAAAGGCATTTTCTCAATTAAGAGTCCCACTTCCCAAATGTCTCTAGCTTGCCTGTCAAGTTGAGGTAAACTAACCAACACATTCAGCTGTGAGGACTCATAGCTTTTAGATATGGTTTCCTTTATACCACCCACATAGTTTTGATTTATACACTAGAAAAATGTTCATGAAGCATCAAAGTCATGACTTCAGCAGCAGTAGGTGTCAAGTATGCTTTTCATCAAAGGAGCCAGCTATCTGACCAGGAAACAGTTTATATTAGTTATCTACTGTAGCCCTCCAAGCACTCTTGCAGCTTCTGTCTCACTGGTACCAAAGGTATTTGTAAATATAGATTATATTTTTTTTTTACCAAAAATAAGAAAAGTAGAGTGTGGGACTTGAGAGGTGACTCAGTTGGTAAAGTCCTTGGTATGTAAGCTTGAGGATGTAAATTCAATCCTATCACCTACCTAAAAAGCCAAGCATCACACTGTGAATGTGTAACTCGTGTGCTGGGGACACATAGCCAGACAATGTAGCCTAAATAGCAAGTGCCAGGTCTAAGCAAGAAACCCTGACTTATGAAATATGATAGACAGATCCTGGGGAACGAAACCCAAGCTTGAGCTCTTGCCCTTCATGTGCATACACGTCTGAATGCCTCCAACACAAAAACATACACATTTTAAACACACACACACACACACACACACACACACACACACACACGCACACGCACGCACGCACGCACGCACGCACGCGAGCGCAGGAAGGGGATTCTGTACCCTTGTAAAACTTTACATGATAATTCTGCTAGAGAAGGAAAGTATGAGCAATACTCATCCTGGATGCTCCTCAGAAGGGTTACAGGAAAAAAAATATCCTAGTGGTTCCAACAGCCAGCTGCAGCCCCAACTTATAAATACCTACTCTTTTACTCAGCCGCATAGAAAAGCATAGGGAGTTTTAATAGAGAGAGCAAGACATTCTGCATTGACAAGCTTACTTCAGGGCATCTAATGACGAATGGGCTGCTTCAAATATTTAGAGCTGAGCTAAGACACAAAACCCACAACAAGGAGTCCATCAGATGCGTCTTCATTTGTCTGTGGCGAGAAACAGCAGAGAGCAGGAAGTAGTTTTCAATTAGCCCGTGGTGCAATCCATGCCTGAGGCATCAAGTAATCATCATTCAAAAGTAAATAGGATTTGCCTTAATGGGCAAGATGTCTGCAAAGGCTGTTTGGAACCAAAGCCACAATATATAAATAAAGCCATATCCGAGTGTCTGAGGTGATTTGAATGAGAATGTTCCCCATGCCATAGGCTCATATATTTGCATGCTTAGTCCCCAGCTGAACTGTTTGGAAGGATTAGGAGGTGTGGCCTTGTTGAAGAAGATGTGCCACTGGAGGTAGACTTTGAGGTTTCAAAAGTCCACACCAGATGCAGATGCAGTCTCCTCTCTCTCTCTCTCTCTCTCTTCCCCCCTCCCCCCTCTCCCTCTCCCTCCTCACCCTCTCCCCCCCCTTCCCCCCCCTCCCTCTCTCTCTCTCTCTCTCTCTCTCTCTCTCTCTCTCTCTCTCTCTCTCCCTCTCTCTCTCTCTGCCACCTGAAGATCTAGATGTAAAGCTCTCACCTAGTATTCTAGCGCCATGCCTGCCTGCATGCCTCCATGTTCCTGGACTGATCCTCTGAAACTGTAATCACCAGCCAATTAAATGCCTTATTTTATAAAAGTTGCCTCGGTTGAGGTATTTCCACTCAGCAATAGAATACTAAAACAGGTTCTCTCTACCATCCATCAGGATACACAGAGTCTAAGTTACAAAGAATAGTAACTGTGGGAACTTGCTGGAAGCAAAAATCATGCTGGGATGGAGAAGAGGAAAGGGGAGGAAGGAGTCAGAGAGAGTTAGAAAAGTAACAGGTACATTGATCCCAAGGAAGCCTTCCTCGTTCCCCAGGAAACATTCACTAGTAGATTAAAAGGAACAGGAAAGTGACACAGAAAACCAAACGTCAACACCACACTGCCTCAGAGGCCCCCTGGCCTGGCTCACCAGAGCAGAAAAAAAAAACCTTCCAGTCCATTATCCATCTACCTCTACTCACCGAGCTAATAGGAGTTTGTCCAATCACGATCTCCTTTCTAAAAGCATAGAGACACATAAACTTCTGGACATGTTGTCATAACATAACCAGCATTTCCATAATAAACACAGCCTGTTGACTCTGCAGATTTTCCACGGGCAGGACACTTTTTACCAAGGACTACTTCACAGCCAGTTAATGCCTTCTTTTAGGTTCTTCTGTTCATAACAGATTTCTGATTTCAGCTTGAGAAAGAGAGAGGGGAGAGAGAGAAAGAGAGAGAGAGAAGCATGTGGCCCTCTCGAAGAAATGTTTTTCTATGAGCCTAATAAGAATAGCTATAGGTGAAGTCATTCATCTTTGGCAACAGCATTACAGAGTTAATGACAGTCTTTTCATCCTAGGACCTCACAATAAAATCCTGGGGCAGGGGTTGTCAGTAGTAGAAAGTTTACAGGAACAATAAAGAAAATTAAAGCAAAAGAAGAAACTCAGTCCTCTGCCTGGGCTTTTCTGCCCTCAGCCCCGAGGCCACTACTTTCAGTTCTGAGCCACTTAATGTATTCTAAGCCACACTTCTGAAGAACACATTCCCTACATCCTGATTGCTGTGGTGTTTAGATGTCATCTGCCAGCTTATCGCTAATGAGAGTAAAGAGACGAGCAGCAGATGTCTGCACACACAATGTCCAGTTTTCAAATATGTGTTGTCACATTTCCAGTTAAATCATTATTCAGTGTTCACATTTTAAGAAATATGAGAATGCTATTTATAGATCAGATAGGTACCATGATCCCAACTCATTTCCTCATGAATTTTATATAATTCCTGG
>JANHMN010000010.1:47013196-47039181 GCA_030674055.1 Rhabdomys pumilio | reverse complement strand
AGAGAGAGAGAGAGAGAGAGAGAGAGAGAGAGAGAGAGAATGTCCAGATATACAGATAGTTATGTGTGATGCTGCCACGTTCTTGACTTACCAGAAGCACATGTTCCAACTCTGTCCTTCCTGCTAATAGGATATAGTGTTTCACTTCTTGATCTCTGTTCATCTGATACATGAGAAGTATTGTGGGATTTCATTTCCATTTCTCTAATCACGAATGAGTTTGTACATTTTTCATCATTTGAGAACCATCTGTCTCGCTCTAATTAACATCCTAAGGAAAAGCACAGAAGAGAAACTTGGTCAGAATATCCACTCCCCCCAGCTGCATGTGGGCAGAAATTATGAATTACAGGTTCTCTGCTCCAAAAGCAGTCATTGTCTTTCTGTCCCTCTGTCTTTGAGCCCTGGAATGCACTCTGTAAGAAAACACCAGACCTCATCCTCTCCCTAGATAAACTATAAAGTATGGGTTTAAATTCAAGCTAACCTGGAATCTTTAAAGCAAATCACCTTTGGGGCTCTCAGTTTCTTTATTTCTAGAATGAGAACAAGTGAAACCTCTCTATTTCGTATAAGAATGACTGAGTTAAAGAGACATAAAGCTTCTCCTCAGTGCCCAACCAGCAAGAGAGCCTCCCAAATGGTTAGTTCTACCAGGGCTACCTTCACTGACCACAGAGACTACCAAATATCCCATTCTGAAATATGAAGCTTTAACACAGGCATTCTTCTTTGACTATGGAACAAGAAGCTAGGATGAATTGTTGCAAACCTTGTCTTCTGGAACAAGCAAACAATTAGGGTGGGTGGTAGATAGAGTAGCCGGATTTAACCAATCAAAATTTAAGATACAGCCGGGCAGTGGTGGCGCACGCCTTTAATCCCAGCACTCGGGAAGCAGAGGCAGGCGGATTTCTGAGTTTGAGGCCAGCCTGTAAGGGAACATTTCACACCTAAACCACAAAAACACACTCAAAAAAATAGAGTCATTTAAGGAGACTAAGTTTCCCTGGTAAAATACATGACACTTAAATTTAACTTTTGGATGAACAATTAACTTGGAGTCATAAATCCTACTCATGTTCAGTTATCTACAATTTAAAATTAACTGGCTTGTACTTTACCTAGAAAGTCAAGTAGAAGGCCTCCTCATCTTTCTGAAATTCACCTGCCTGTTTCCCTACATAGAAGGTCGGTGTTACAACTATTATCCACTTTGCAGCCACTAGACTGGCTGACATCCAAAGACAAGAGAAAAATGAAATAATACAGGTGATTGAACCAAAAATATTTTGAGAAAAATGCTTCCATGATAAAATGCTTATTAGTTGTACTGGGTAGGACTCTTTCAGATGTAAATAATAAAACTTAAAACTCTTAAGGAAAGAGACCATAAGCATGGTCTATGTTGTCCAACGTAGCTGAAAGCAAAGGTGCTAGGGCTGACTTAGATATATCAGAGCAAAGGATTTTAATGATGTCATTATAAACCACTGGTTTAGTGGTACACATCTATAATCTCACCACTTGGGAGGATATAGAAGGATTAGGAGTTCAAGGCTAGCCTTAGCTACACTGCAAGCCTGAGGCCAACCTGGGACTACATAAAAATGTATCTCTAAAACACAAACAAAATCTGGTTTTGGGGTTTTTTTTTGTTTGTTTTTTTTTTTTTTAATCCTCTGTCTCCTAGCTGTGCTTTTCTCAGTCTTATTTAATGAAAGTTTGCTACTCAGTCAATCCCCCAGTAACAAGAGAGATTCTCATTCTTAATGATCCAAGAACAGAAGGAAAGCATCCACACAGAGGTGTAATGACTCAGTCATGACTGAACTGTAGTCTTCTAAATAAAGCAATCCAACCTTGTACCAGGCCACAGACATCAGAGGATTAAAACCTACCCCTCTTATTCTGTCTTCCCAAAATAATGAGGAAACTACATGGAAAAAGATCTTTATAAAGCACTGGGCCTTCACAGAAAGAAAAATGGTCTTAAGATTCTATTACTTCTACTAACTAGACTCCAAAGGTATAATGGAAGGAAATGACTGACGTCTATAAAACTCCAAGAAAGGAAGCATGTATATGTGTCTAAACTCTTGAGTAAGACACCCTCGCTTTCACAAACACATAACTATCTATGTCAGATCTTTCTAAAGTGGTCTCTCAACCTAGCAGTTATATCCTACAGAAATTTGTCTGAATGGAAGAATTCTATAATTAATAAATGCTGCAAGCTTGAAATTACTTGCTTTAATGGAGGAAAGGAAGGAAAATTATTTTCAAAGACCAGTTATTCCTGAAATCAAACAAATAACCCAAAGTGATGGCTAGAGATAGAAGCTAGGATAAAGGGAGGGAGTCATGCCTTTCACAGGAAAGATTATTGGGAATCCCTAGTAGATTCCAGGTAAGTGATTATTCTTTGATTAAAGTTTAATGCACAGATATCCCTTTAAAAGATGCAAGGCAAGTACCCAGTGGGTCATCAGTAGATTGCATTGCATTACCCAGCCATGATACACAGTGCAAACATAGAAACTCCTGGATTCACCCTGGATCTAGACGCTCAACTCTCCTCTGCTTCTGCACTTGTGAGAACCTGTTTTCTATAGTGTTGTTTAGGATATATGAAATATATAGCAGGCAAGAGTTGGTCAAAGTTTCTTACGCTGGCTGCTCGGAGACATTGAATGTAGGAATGTAGAAAATGTACTTTATAACTAGAAGCTCAA
This sequence comes from Rhabdomys pumilio, assembly GCA_030674055.1. Classification (NCBI taxonomy): domain Eukaryota; kingdom Metazoa; phylum Chordata; class Mammalia; order Rodentia; family Muridae; genus Rhabdomys; species Rhabdomys pumilio. The sequence continues at coordinate 47,036,446 of JANHMN010000010.1, read as the reverse complement.
TAATCGGCTTTTGAAGTTTAATAGAGGGAAAACTGGGTGAAATCCCATCTCGAGTTACCCCAGCAAAGCATTTAATAAGTTCTGAGGAACCCCACATGGGCCAGCCTCTGCATAGAGTTCCATTCAAAGGAAGCAGAAGCAGAACCCGGGTGGCATCAAAGAAAGATTCAAGTCTTTAAAGTGAGAGATGAGCACAGGGTTTCTGTAGAAATCCATCAGCCTAATTGCTTCCCTGAACAGTTTGTACTGCCCATGTAGGCTCACAGCACACTCAGCCACAAATGCCAACCAAGCCAGCCAAAATAAGAATAGAAAGTTAACCACTCCTTACCTGCAAACTGGCTCTGCTAAGTGAGCAGGAATGATGGGAGCTCAGGTCCCAGTAATGACAAACATATGTGATTGCTTCCTGACACCCTTGTCTTCAGTGAACTTGCAAACCAGCCAGTCATGAAATGATCCTTCCATGTGGCTCATTTCAGACATTAATCTATCATGGGTCTATAGAGAGGTCTGAGATCAAGGTGCAGGTAGAATCAGATGGCCACTTTATTAGGTGTCCTTTCATGACAAAGAGAGATGCAAAGTGCTCTGTCTCCTTACAGAGACACTAATTCTATCATGAGGTTCCTACTCTCCTGAACTCAATAGGTCCTATCTGTCTTCAAACGGCCCCATCAACAGCAACCATAGTAAGCACTGTGAGTCAGGGCTCAAACACAGGAATTTTTGTCAAGTCACAAATACTGCATCCATAAACATTAATTTTAATTCAAATAGTGGCGGATATGCTTGTTACCCACAAAGGTCCTGATTTGTTTTTGAATAGATAAGAATCATTGTAATGGTTTTTACATTTAATGTGTGTGTGCGTTGTGTTGTGTTGTATTGTGTTGTCTTTGCAATCTCAAGCCTGCACACACATGTGGAGGTCAGAAGATAACCTTGGGTGGCAATCCTTGCCTTTCACCTTGTTTGAGATGGGGTCTTTGTTGTTCACTGCTGCTGCATACAACAGGCTAGGTGACCTATGAGTTTCTGGAGATGGTCCTGTCTCTACTTCCCGTCTTTCTGCTGGAGTAATAAAGACGAACTACTGCTCCCAGCTTCAGAGGATTTAAACTCAGATCCTCAGTCTTAGCAAGCACTTTACCTACTGACTCATGTCCCCAGCCCCACTGTAATGTTTTTGATTCTTTAACACGCCTCTGGTTAATGATTTTTAATACAAGCAAGAAAACTGTTTTTAAAGAACCCGATGAATAAAATGGATCTGAAAACCCCAATAGCTGGAGGCAATCAACACATAAGCCTCCCAGAGTATAGCTGCCTGGTCCTGTTCATTCGGTGCTGAGGATTTGTCACCTTTATCTCTGTGTTGCCCGGAGTAAATTCTCTAATGAATTCCTCTTGAAGCTTTTGTTAGCCAGAATCGTTTGTTTGTTGATTGGTTTATAACCAAAAGAATCTCGGCAGACGCAGTGTTTCTTATTCATCTACTAAGGCTCTAGGCCTGAGAATGTGAGCAGATCTCATGAGAAGCACAAAAAGGGAAGATCTCTTTGTCCTGGGAATTAAGAATATCAAGATCTTGATTTTTTTCCGAGAAGTGGTGTGATGTCACATGATATGCCCTCGGTATGTCTCAGGGTCCTCATCTGTAAAATGCTAAATGATTCTGCAAAGCGTTCCAATTCTGACAGCTTATAATTTTATTTTGAGCTCAGACAGGGCTGATGGATGTGTTTATTTAAAATTGCTCTGCTGATGTTCCACTCATACCCTGCAATCCCTCGAAGCTCTGTGCCAACCCTAAGATCCAGCCAGAAACAGAGCAGAGAAACAATCCAGACATCGGCATAGAATTGGAAAGCAGAGAGTCTGGGTTTCCTTGAGCCATGCTTCTGCTTTTCTATCCATGTAATACATGAAGTCATCTAATTGCAAAGACAAGACCCTGAATTACAATGTGGAACTTTGGTAACCTGTAGAAAGAACTCAAAACAGAATTAGTCCACCTGACATAGGGAAAGACTCCCTTGAAATCTTCTTTGTTGAGACTCTCCCTCTCTTTCCCCACATATGGAAGCAAGAGGGTCTATCCCTTTCTCATTGTCCTCTCAAATGATCTCCTAATGCCATCCCTTCTCTGTGAGCCACACCTAAGCAGTTCCCACTAAAGTCCTTCCTTAGCTTTAGGATTTTCCCCGATGTGCTGAGTCCATTTGCCCTCTCCTGGTTCTGCATATTTTTTAAAGGTATGACTTCCTGAAATAAATTACATATTGGCTCAACCAAAGTTTACCAAACAGAATAGTTCACTTTTGTCAACTTAACACAATCTAGAATCACATTGGAAGAGTTTCAATAGGGACAATTGTCACACAATCGAGTTGGGCTGTAGGTATGTGTGACTTCAGGGGTTAGGAGCATGTTTTGATTAAACTAATCCATGTAGAAAGACACGACTTTAAGTGGGCAGTACCTCTCTCAGGAATTTAAGTTCTGAATTGTATAGAGAAAGCGAGCTGAGCAGCAAGCAGGAATGCATGTGTTCATTTCTTGCTTTGTTCATGGCTGTGGATGAGCTCTGAATAGCTGTTTTAAATTGCTTGCTGCCTTGACTTCCCTGTTGTGATAGGCCGTAACCTAGAATAGTGAGGTAAGATAAACTCTCTCTCTCCTAAGTTGCTTTGTGTTGGGGTACTTTATCACAGAAACAGTGATAGAGTGAATTAAGACTCTGAGTGCCTCCCTTACCCGTACAGCTAGAGGAGAGGTGGTGCCACTGGAAGAAGGAGAGATATACTTCACAAGCAAGCACTAACTCCATACCATACTTTAATTGCAGTTTAATGACCATAAATGCACATACTCACCATGCAGGAGCATAACCCCTAGACTTGAAGGTAAACGTGATCTTGTATAGCCTGACTGCCTATGACCAGCTGGACCAGTGGTATCACAGTCTGAGTGCAAAAGGGATAGCTTCTCATCTTGTCAAGGTCAAAGAGGGTAGAGGCATTCTCCAAAAACTGATGCTATTCAGGGTGCCCTCTTGGAGGGGCACTCCTTTGATATCTTCTGGATACAGATCTGTGGCAGGTTAGTATCCGGCTTTAGCCACTGGCTCATGCAGTCTGACTCCTGCATCATTGCTGACAGAAGAAAAATTGCAGAAACAGCCTTATGTGACAGCAATTCCTCGGGAATTCCATGAGGTTCTTTGTTCTGAAGAGAGCTTTTCCACAGCTGACACTTGAGTTAGGGAAATGAGAGTGCTCTCCAGACGGACAGACACTCGGGTGAGCTTCAGCCTCTATCTTTGTTGACTATTATACTGAACCACCATCCGGCTGCCTATCCAACTGATCTCCACCTTTCTGTGTGCTCCACATATGAAGGCAACATTAAAATTCATTCATGTGACTTCCCAAATACTCACAGGATAAAGACCAGTACTCTTGCTCACCCATCAGGCCATATACAGTCTGCCTGGCCACCTCTCAGCTTCTCTCATCCTATTCCGAGGCAGCCACCCTAGCCTAAGTAATGCACTGGCTTCTTCTGCCCAGGCCCTCTGTGTATGCCATCATCTCTACCAAGAACATTCCCCTTTAACTACCTTTAACTACCTTTAACTACCTCTTAACTCATATTCTTCCTTCTATATCAATTTGTACCTCACTTCTTAAGGGAATAAAGATCACTGCGCGTTCTCATACCAACACTGAACTGCCTGCCCCATTTATATTCACAGTTCCTTGAGGACAGTCCATCTTTCCCATGTAAGAGTTCATGAGAGCAGGGGGTGAGTCTTTGTTTTGTTGCACACCTCCGTTATTGCACTAACACAAGAGGTGAGCAATACAGAAAGAAGGGAAGGGGGGACTGCAGTGCAATGACTGCTACAGTGATGTGAGGAGATGCAACAGAATAAGGGAAAGTGGGCAGGGAAGCAAGACCAGTCAACGCAAGGATGCTGTGAGAGGCCACATGAAGCAGTAGGTAGAACATGGCTGGCCATCAAAGCACAGAAGTAATGGTGAAGGCTCAGGAGATGAGTCAATCATTATGGCTTTCCATGCAAATGTGAGGACATGAGTTTGAGCCTAAGGAGCTATGGCCAAAAGTTGGGCCTGAAAATGTGTACTATAATCCCAACACTGGGAAATGGGGCCAGGTGGCTCCCTGGGGCTGGCTAGCCAGCCAACCTAGCTGAATAAGGATAACACGAGGCCAGGCAGTGGTGGCGCACGCCTTTAATCCCAGCACTTGGGAGGCAGAGGCAGGCGGATTTCTGAGTTTGAGGCCAGCCTGGTCTACAGAGTGAGTTCCAGGAGAGCTAGGACTACACAGAGAAACCCTGTCTCGGTGGGGGGTGTAGGGGAGAAGAAAAAAAAGGATAACACGAAATCCCATCTCAAAAACAAAGAGGATTATGACAAAAATAATGACTTTTGAAATTGTTTCTTAGTATCCACAAGCCTGTCATGGTACCTAACACACATGTGCACACACATACACACACATGCAAGAGAATGGCCAGATGATTATAAGGATAGAGCATGTTTATTTTACAAGGCTTCTGAGGATATGTACTATGTGTTCAGTGGTGAGATTTCAGAAAGAGTAGTTTCAGGAAAGTGATAGTCTTTCAGCCATGATGACTAGAAGGGAGATTTGGAATATACCAGCAATAGAAAGAAGGGACATTAAAAGCCAGAAAGGGGTCGAGAAAATGTGTGATGTAAGCTCTGATGGAATGATAAATAACTGGTACCAAACAAGATGTTAACTGTTATTCAGGACTTAGAAGACTGTCTAGTCATCAAACATATAGTTAGTACTGAATGAATAAATGAATGAACGAACAAATGAATGATAAGATGGAATGAGATGACATGAGATGAGACACATATAGGTGAGGGACCTAGCTCTGAGAAATACTGAGTGCTCTAGACCAGTACTCTCCACCCCAGTCCCATATTAAAGGTTTGATTTTCCTGGTTAACACTATTAGGAGACAATGATGCCTTTAAGACTTGAGAAGTCTGGAGAGATGGCTCAGCAGTCAAGAGCTCATGCTGCTCCTGCAAAGGATAAAGGTTTGGTTCCCAACTCCCATATGACAACTCATAATGACCTCTGTCTCTAGGTTCAGTTAGTCTATGGTTTTTTTTTTTTGAATATAGGATCACTATGGTTTCATGTTTCTCCCCACTGCTGGGATGTGGAAACACCTCTGAGTGTAGACATTCTAGACTGCATAGACCCTGTGCTGCCTGCAGGTGTTAGACTCAAGGGAAGCACCAGTACACTGCTCATGGGGGTGGGGGGGAAGTGCAGCTTAAGATGTAGGAGGTCAAAGCTGGGGTTCCCTGACTCCTGGGCATCCAGTTGCCACTGGAAATCACGAAGAGGGGTCAGGAACAGAGGGTCAGGGAGTCTACGGGCCTGTGACGAAGAGCCCAGGGCCAGGGTATGAGGAACTCTGGTTTAGCAAAGCAGTGTCGAGTCCAGGAGCACAAAGGGGCCTTCTGGGGAAGACTTAGGTGGTGAGGCTTTGTAGTTGATGGCTTTCCCTATGTTCCCCATGGAGGTTCTTGATGAAAGAGACAGTCCTTGGTTCGAAACTGTTTATTTATTGTTCATCATGGAAAATGGGTGCATATCACCTCTTCAGGGTAACCCAGAGATTAAATACCTTTTGCAGGAAGGAATGTCGGAGAAGGGAAGCTTATTGGCCAAACCCTCAGGGTAGCTAGATACCTCGTTAACATGTTCTTATTTACATAAGTCTAGGTCACATTCCTATGTAAGGAGTGTGGTCATGTGACAGGAGCCTGGTTGGAAGCAGGTGAAACTCCTATTGTCATCTCAGAGGTTCCCTCTCAGAGCTTCCAGGCTTCTAACCTGTTCAACCTTACCAAGTTTCCCAGCACGGTCCACTGCCCCCACAGATTATATCATCTACCAAAAGGAATAATTTAATGTCTTCCTTTCCTGTTTGAGTTATTTTTATTTATTTTTCTTGGCTTATTGCTCAGCTAAGACTTTAAGGACCATTTTGAACTAGAGTGGAGATATGGGCATCCTTAGGCTAATTTAAATAAAACAACAAAGTCAAACACACAGACACAATATCGTTGTAGTACAGCTGCCATTCCGTATGTGGCACACTGCCAAAGATCAAAAGTCCCTAAAGATCCCTAAACTACTTATCATATTCACCATCAGGTGTCAAGGATTTAAGTTCAGCTTATGTAATAACGTCTTAACTGTGAGTGTATTTGTAATTAATAAAACCAGAAAGAAAGAAGCCCGTGTTGAGCACTGTCAGTGAGCTCTCTATCACTTTGACAAAATACCTGAGAAAATGATTTTGGCTGAATTTCAGAGACCTCAGAAGACTGTTACTTGGTTCTATCAATTTGGACTTTGGTGAGGCAGAGCACAGCTGTCAGGAAGGAGTGGTGGGGGAAGGAAGGAAGGTAAGGAGGAAGGGATGAAGGGAGGGAGAGAAGAAAGGAGGGAAGGACAGAGGAAGAGAGAGAGGGAGGGAAGAAGGTGTGCAGAGGGAGGTGGAGAGGACACAAAGAAAGAGGAATGAATAGAGAGCCAATAGAGACAAGATGCTCTTCAAAAGTGTGCTTTCTGTGACCTACTTCCTCCCAGTAACTCCCACCCGCTACAGTTCCCACAGCCTCCTAATAATCCATTCAATTATGAATATATCAATGGACCAGTGTATGAATATCATCAGAGATTTCTGCTGCCAATCAATTCCAATCAAGCCTTTAAGACTTAGGAGACTGTATTCAAACATCAGAAGTGCCTATTAAGTACTCTTAATATGAATTGCCTTAACCTTGTGAGATAGACTATGATATGATAAACCTTATGGAGTCTGGAAAAGGAGAGGCTTCAGAAAAGTTAGATAACCTCCCCTTAGCTATAAATCAAAAGAGTGAGAAAATCCGGTCCTGAACTGCCTGATGTCCAAGGCCTATGCTGTATTTCTGTTGACTCGTGCATATCAGCCTGATAAGCAGCTCTTATAAGCTTCTCATCCTCAGGAGCTGCTTTCATTAGACCATGGTCAGAGCATGGTCACACAGTAGCATAGAACACACAGTAGCCTGTCAGTAGCATAGAACACACAGTAGCCTGTATCACGTTTCTATTGAACAAAAGAGATACTCAGCCCTTTCTGCAGTGTGTTAGCAGATTGGATTCAACCCTTGCCAGCTGGAGACTGGGGTTGACAAGAGACTGCTTAGGGTAGAGTCACATAGTGATCTGAAATATGGTCACACATATACTGTTGGTTGAGAGAATGAATAGGAATGGGAATGAGTAACAGATGATTTGTCAAGACCCAGGGGTGAATGGTAAATAAAAGACAAAGCTTAAAGTCCGAGTCTGGATCACACCCAGAGCCAAAGGATCCAAGGGATTAGTGATGAGAGGTTAGCTTTATTCTGTGAACCTTGTAGAGTTCTCTTTTACGTGAAGCTGGCCCAGAGACAAAGGAACTAGGTAAACACGAGCCCATTCTCACCAAAGCCAACACCCTGGAGAACCTGAAAAGAGTTCAGAAATCCTACAGACCCCAACCATGAGGTGACACTGTTCCTGCCCTGTCTCTCCAGGTTTCATGTATAAGGCAGGAAAGAGATAAAGACGAGGATTGAGCACTCGGACTCTCATGGATCTTTATCTCTGTGACACCATGCTTCCGGCACCAGGACCCTTTGCCTCTAGAATCAGCCAAGTTGGCCCAAAGAAGGATGGAAGCATTCAACTCAGGGCCTTGAATTCTGCCTGGCCCAAGATTAGAACCGCACATGCTTAGAATTGTCATCTATAGAGAGACTCCGCAGCAACAATAGAGTTGCTGACAGAATTTATGAATCCATCATTAGCTCTTCAGAAACAAGGAAGCTATTTCTTACCAACTCTCAGCAATGAATGTGTGCACCACGCATGCTGACGAACATCTTTCTAAGTTTATAAATACCAGAGCATGTGTTCCCAGTCCAATGGGAATAGAGCCTGTTGGCCCGCTGCAGACAAGGCACAATTGCATCAGCTAATTGCTACTGGAGAAACAACTCTGTGTGTGCTTTGGCACATCTGGCTTCGCAGTATAGTGAACTCCTCAATAAGAGGCACATTCATGTTGGTGATGAGCAGAATTGATTTAAAAGGAAAGTTCTGTTCAGATGCTACACCATACTTCAGGAACCAAGTGTTCTACTTATTGATAATTTTTTGTCTATTTGTTTTTAATGATGTACTTAAGTCCACTGGGAACTGAATATATAGTTGTTTCTCTGTTCTTATAAGGAAAAAAAACCTGTCCTGTTGGCAAAAGCTTACTATTAAGTATTTATAGAATACACTAGAAACATGTTCAAATCTTCACAACTATGATCTCTTAAAACCCTGTTCTGACTCTAAATTAAGTGCTTGTCCCATCTTTGAATCTGTTGCCTTTCTAATTTTTTTTCTCAAAAAAAAAAAGTGTATTACAATTCTCTCTAAAGTTTATATTGTGTAATGTTATTTATGCTTCTCCTCTTTAGGATTTTTACATTTCATAATTTAAAATCTGCATCAGTGGTTTTTCGGACAACTGAACCTCCTAAATTATCTTTGTTTTGATACTCATAGACATTGTGACAGTTTTTGAACCAGCGAGAGGATTCACTGAGATGAGCTGACTATGGCCAAGTACTACAGTATGGAAAACCATTTGTGGATTATTACATACAGTTATATACTGTGTGTCAGACACTGCACAGGGCACTATGAACAGGCCACAGCATTTAATTTTTATCTTATTTCTAGGAAATGACTGGCATTATCTCTCTCTACAAATAAAAAATGGAAGCTCACAGAGGTTAAAAAACTTGCCCATCATATGTGCCCACCAGTGCAACAGTGGCATGACGATGATAGACTGCTTTCTGATTAAATTTGAGGTCTGCCCAACAGGAAGAAACACACACCTGGTACTGTAAGTCTGGAGGAAAGCCTATGGCTGAGGATGCCACAGAATGTACTGCTCATGTTTTCCTAATAGACAAGCAATCTAACTGCCTCCTAAACATTTAGGTTATACCCACAGACTGGTGCTGCTGTCCACCTGGATCAGAGAAGCTTCTGTTGGCAGATGGCAACAGTTGGTATAAAGTCTCACAATCAGTCAAATGTAGAGAATAAGCGACTATTGAGTCTTCGGCCCTAAATAAGACATCTATATTACAAGGTTCAGAGGGCATCACAGAAAATGGGTTAGAAAGACTTCAAGAGCCAGAGGATGGAGACAAGTCCTATGAAATGCTACCTTCTGAATACGAAATAACCCTTATAATTATGAACACGTGAATGTACTTACCTGCACAAACCTGAACACACACAAAAGACATGAAGATAAAGAGGAGAAACTAGTGAGGGAGAAAAGAGAGAGAAGGAAAAGGTGAAGAGGAATAAGAAAGGGTAGTGGGAGTAAAGATGATCACAATACATTCTGCACATGTATATAATTGTCTAAATAAGTAGTAGTCGTGTTGTTAAAACAACTCACCCATGATCAAAAACAAAGCAAGTATTAAAATCCAGATTGTCTGATGCAAAACCTGTGTTCTTATGCACGGTTCCTGCTGTTTGTCATTCCTAACTAGTAAAATTCACTGAAAATAGCACATTATTAAAATGAAAGCTGCTTAGTGGTTGTGTATCTACTTGGAGTTATCCTCACCTATGGATATGGGAACCCTCAAAGGTATCCAGGTCCCAGTCTCTAGTACCCATGACTGTCACCTGATATCACAAAATGACTGCAGATGTAGGTGAGATTTTTAATGTAAGAATAGCAGCCAAGGGAATATGACACAGAAGATGTGAAGGCAAAGTGGCCATGGAGGCGGAGACTAGTGTGATATGGCAGCAAGCCAAAGTTGTCTGAAGCCACTGGAGGTTGGAAACGACAAGAAGCAGATTTTCCTCTTAGAGCCTCCAGAAGAACCAGCTCTGCTGGCACCTAGAACTCAAGTTCAAAATCAGAAAACAAATTTTCATTGCTTCAAACCACCATGTAAGTGGTAACTTGTTATAGCTGTGATAGAAACCGCATACTCTTGGGAAAGGTGTCGGGCTCTCAAACGAAATCACTTGGATATTGATGAATCTGGTGAACTTTATACTTTCTCTCTCTATTATGAAAACATAATATACTGGACATCAACTATGAGACACCACACACATGTACAAATAGGTGCACACACAACAAAGACTCTGTGTGTGTGTGTGTGTGTGTGTGTGTGTGTGTGTGTGTGTGTGTGTTAAATAGGAAAGCAGGGGAAAGGAAGGAGCCAGCGCTGTGACTAAGTTCTAGGATGGAGTTAGTCTTTGTGTTGCTACATGACCTTGAGCAACTCATTCTGCCTCACTGTAAAATTAATAGTGATATGGCCCCCGAAGGCCTCTCCAAGCTGCCCCACGTTGTCAAGTCCTATGACCTTAAGCAGTGCTTAACCGTCTAAGACCTCTTTGTCTTCTTTCCCCCAGCTCACCCCTCCTCTCTCCTATTCCCCTAAATGCTCTGGCATCCTGCCTGGGAAGGACAAAGTTAACAGATGCTGCAAATGAGCAAGGTTAAGCTACCAGTGACATGGGAACCAATCAAAGCCATGCACCCATGGCTTCTCAGGCAACCTTTCACCCAGCCTGGCTACCAGAACAACAAGAGCCTTCACTCCTGCCACCAGACACAGAGAGATGAACAACCTTTTGCAAGTACATTGGACACCTGAAGCTTTAAGGTAGCAAACCCTCAGGGCCCCAACAACAGAAGTCAGACCTCAATGGCTAGGACTCCACTGAGAGAGAACAAAAGGAAAATTAGCTGGCGAATTAAAACTGGTTCTTATTGGGTATACTTATAAAATAAACAAAGTTGGAAAGAACCTATTCACCTTGGAGAGGATATGAATTATCAAGTGTGAGATATGTAAATCCTAGCAATCACCGACTAACCTCCAAAAGAGATCCCAAGCTCTGAGTGCTTCTCACTTCCTGATCATGAAACTATGAGCAGTGGGGTTAACTGGAAACTCCAGGCTCCCCACTCCCAATTCTCACTAAGATAGCACACATTTGTCTATCCTAATCACTTATCGAACCTAAGAGACATTTTTCCCCTAACAGAAGGCAAGTTCACACCACTAAATGGAACCATATTGAAACTGCTGTTGTCCTTTATCAAAAATAATAGACATTGACAATTCCATATGGTACAAACCACCCTTTTCTTAATGTTAACAAATATTTCTTAACAGGATTATAAATCAACCTTCACAAAATCCAGCACAGGTCTCCAAGCCCCAAGAAAATTAACAGCATACTATAACCTTCCAGATGGGGACAACAACAATACTCCCCCAAAACTGTTGAGTTAAATATGAAATTAACACAAGATGGAGTACTGAATAAGTACAAATGCATCTGAGACCAAATAGTTCAGACAAAACAAGAAGACCAGACAATCAAAGTTCTACCTGTTCTACATAGCTGACCCCTACCAGCCAAACATGGGTAGGAGGTCAGAGCACCTCAAGGTGAAAGATACCACCACTAAAATCAGGTGTTGAGCAAAAAGGGAGAGAGAGAAAACAGAGGTAGAGGTTAGCAAGCAATGTCTGCAGTAGGAGGCAGAGTATTCGAGGGAACAGGGGCTTGCCGGTACCAATGCCTATTTTATCCATAATTCAACTAAGCCAGTCTCAGAACAGAGACCCCAGATAGCTCTAGTGTCAACTCCTCCAGGAAGCTGTCCATTCTCCCCTTCCTCCTCTCTCACCCTCCTGACCCTTTTCTCTCTGTCCCAGGGTAAAGGACTAGGAAGGTGGCAGTCCTTCAGCACAATTCATGGCCTTCCAAATTCTGGCAGGCTATGATAAAAACAAGTGTAAGGAAGCAGAGTTCACAGAGTAGGGGGGGGGAAAATGAGCAACTTATAAGGTAACAAACACTTCCTGAAGCAGTCGGCTGAAATGAATCCCAAAATCATCACCACAAAACCAGACGTCATGAGCTTGCCTGGCTTCCCTTGCTCCCTGTTCATGTTCACATCCTTACCAGCTTCCTACAAAGTTGGTGTTTAGCCAGAAAGTCCACCCTTCCACAGAAAAGGGGCCTCTGTCTCCGTATGAAACAAGAGGGATTTCTGAGAAATGCGGGAAAGCCAGGAATAGCTGCCTGTCACCAGAGCCTCACTGTGTGACTGATGCAAGGACTGGGGTGAAGAGGTACTGGGAAGCTGTAGACAAGACCAGGGAGGAGCCACAGTGAACACTCAGGCTATACAGGGTGACCACTGCAGGACCTCCCAGGAGCACAGACAGAAGCAGTTCCTACTGAGTGCTGACTCAAAATGTCCCCTGTGCTTCTGCCAATTGAAACCTACTCAAATTCCTGGAGTAGTTTATTCTCTGTGTCTACTATCAGTGTCTCTCAGAGCCTGTTCCAGCCTCACAGTTGTTCTAGAAAAGTCTGTAAATAATGATGTCTGGTTTCCGGATCAGGAAAGGAAAAGTACACAAGCCAGGATGCCCCTTTGACTCAGACACGGGGAAAAATCAAACTCTGACTGTGCTTGTTAGCTCCTCTTCTCTGTGGGGGCAGCTGGTCCATGGTTGCCTCAAATCTACTCTCTCATGGTAGTTCAGAGATCAGCTTTGGGGTCTGTCTTCTAGAGTTCAAAGCTCGGCTGTGTGTTACCCATCTTGTGAACTTACCAAATCTTCCTGACAACCTCAGCTTCTGCATCTTCAAATAAAGATGGAAATAAAGTCTAAGTTCTGGGGAAGTTGCAAGAAATAAATGAGATTATGTCAACAAACACACACCAAGGTCTCTTGCACGGTGGCTGCTGCTAACTGCTTCCTATTACAACAATGGCTGTACAAGCAGCCTCCAGTTACTTCACTATTAGCTAGGAAATATTCAATAAAACAGGATAACAATTCCTACTTTATGCTATAAGCTACATTTCCATTTATGATAACATCAAAAAAGCATTTTGGTTGAAAAGGTTTTCCCAAACAAGTAGAATTCTGATGACACGCTTACGTAATAAACATCAAGTTTAGAAGCAAACTATTTCTTCGTGTCTCTCTCAGATGTCACAGACATAGTAAGAGGAATGAAAAGTGCTATAGGTACTGACAGTCTATAGATAGACTTTCAATGAGATGCATCTCCACACATTAAATGTTATGTAATAAATCCCTGTGGTTTCTCCATTCGAAAGAGCTCAGGGACCAAACTGGCAACCAACTGACAGGACCCATTAGCATCTTGCTACATCTCCAAAATGGAGTCTGAGGCTACATTCCCTCCATATAGGATGGAACTGTGCCTTTGGCTCTGGCAGTGATTAGCATGTCTCCTTTCATGGCATGGAGTTGCTGTTGTGAAGCAGTTCTCCCTCTATCTATGGCAGTTTGAAAATGCTGGCTCATTTTATAGCTGTCAGCACCTTTGCCTCAGATTTAGCACTCGCTGCTCAGCATAATGGTCCACATGTGTGTGTTTGTGTCTTCCTCTCCTCCACTCAGTAAGTAGCGCTTTCCTTATGAGTGGGTGGGCGGGCTTTACCCAGGTATATGTAATTTTCAAGTTTTATCCCGGAAGTACAAATTATAAAATTGAAAGTGCACTGCAAACACACCTAGATAAGGTATACCATTTGTTCACATGTCTCAAACATCTACATATTTAATCATTTTAATTATTTTACATGAGGCAGGATAGTTCAATTACTGATATGTTCTTCTACCTGCCAACCATAGCATAGGGAACAAAAAACTATCATATCATTGGACATATTCAGAACAAAGAGAAAAACTCATGTACATGCATATGTACGTGTGTGTGTGTGTGTGTGTGTGTGTGTGTGCACAAGTGCGTGTGTGTGTGTGTGTGTGTGTGTGTGTGTGTGTGTGTGTATACAGGAGTTCATATGTGCATATGTATGTAGATGTCAGAGTATAGATTACTGGGATATCATTCTTCAATACCATCTATCTTTTTGAGAGAAGCAAGGTCTTTCACTGATCTGAGATTCACCAAGTAGGCTGGGCTGGCGAACAAATGAGCTCACCTCTGCAATTATACACATGCAATACCACGCCTGACTTTTTTTAACTGTAGTTAAAAAAAAAATTAATGAGGATTAAACTCAGGTCACCTTGGGAGTACATTACCAACTGAACCATCACCTACGTTGTCATGAAAAAAATTCTTGATATTTTGACGGAAGCATGTCCTTTCAAGCCACTTGTGAGCATAATGGACTTCCTTGACATAAGAACACAGAAACAAGGCATTCTCCATACCGAATTAGAAGTTTATTGGGCTCCTAATTCCCATGTCTGAAACATGAACATGGATTTACATGCACTGTCTCATGTTGTAGATCTTACATGCATGTCGCCTTCAGTCAGCTGGGCCTCTGCTCTATCATCAGTAATTTATAATTAGCTCAATGTGAGTGAATGGCAAATACAGAATGATGCATAAGCTGGAGCAATAAATCCTTTCCAATATCATTTACTTTTTTTCCCCAAAAAACCGTATTACAACTCTCTCTTGTAAAAAATAAATTTCAGAACAAGGCATTTTAATTGATCTCACTGAGAAAAATAAAGATAATTCTATCATTTCAGAATTCAGCAATGAATGTCCAACTATGGCTAATAGGTACACCCTGAGAATTAAATGATTTATTTGAACAAACCCATTGAGGTTTATAAAGCTGTGTTAACCTAATGTCAGGAAGGGACACAAGCTATCTGTGCGTATGCCCCTGCTCATTTTGCAGTACAGTTCTCCAGGGATGCAGTGTTGTAAGCATCCTCATTGTCTTCGACGCTCGAAGCATCTGTGGAGTCAGGATCACTGACCACGATGCCAATGGAAGACAGACTGGTGATGAAGGCATGTACTTGCTGTGCATAAACATCCCTAATGTTAAAGTAAGGTAGCTCATGGCACTTCTCCGGTGGGTCCTCACTGCATTGGTCCACATCCATGTCCTTCTGCTTCTGGTAGTACTTGGAAAACTTGTTGAAGATGATGGTGATGGGGAGGGCTACCACTAAGATGCCACAGATAATACATGTGCTTGCAATGATTTTTCCAGCTAAGGTGACTGGGTGGGTGTCTCCATAGCCCACTGTGGTCATACTGATAGTGGCCCACCACCAGCAAATGGGGATGCTGGTGAGACTGGATGCGAGTTCATCTTTCTCCACAGAGTAGATAAGCACAGAGAAGATGGAGATGCCCACAGAAAGGAAGAGAAGCAATAGCCCCACTTCGTGGTAACTGTGCCTCAGTGTGGCCCCAAGAGATCGAAGCCCTACAGAGTGCCGAGCAAGCTTCAGAATTCGGAAAATCCTCATGAGCCGAAGGATTTGGACCACCTTGCCCATGTTCTCAATGTCCTCACTCTCTTCTTCCTTGGTGTCCACAGCCAAGGTGGCATAGAAGGGAATGATGGAGACAAAGTCAATGATGTTCAGAGGGTTTTTCCAGAACTTCTTTTGGGATGGAGCAGCAACGAGCCGGATGGCCAGCTCACCAGTGAACCATGCAATACAGGCAATCTCCACACCTTCCAGCACAGGGTCATCCACTTCTCCGTCCTCGTTCTGGAATTCTGACATGCTGTGCACACACATGGCCACGATGGAAGCCAGCACCACGCTCAAGGAGGATATGGCGATGAGCTTGGCCGACAGGCAATAAGCTGGGTTTTCCATTCGAATCCAGATCTTCTTTCGGAGCTGACCAAATCTCAGCTCGTCAAACTTCTCCAGCTCTTTCTCAAACAGAGATGATTCTTCAAAGGAGGAGTCTGTGCTCACATCGTTGCTCTTCTGGTCCCAGTCCTTCTCATGGCTCTCCTCCTTGCGCTCCTGGTACCGACTGCTACAGCAGGAGTCAAGGAAGAGCTCGTTGATGCCCCAGTACTCGATCTCCTGGCAGAAGGAGAAGACACACAGTTCCTCCATGACGTGTAGCTTCCCTGTGTAATAAAAATTCAAGACGTATCTGAACAGGGAAGGGTTCCGATCAAAATAGTACTCCTTATCCGCCACGCTGTAGTCATCACACAGCTCCAGAATGGCCTCCTCAGAATGGCAGGTAAGCAGCTTCCCCAGTCGTGTGTGAGGGAACCGCAGGAGAGTACTCTGATCCACAGACTGCTTAAAGCCCCCCACGTTCAAGTTGACAAGTTCCTCATCTTGTCCAGGGCGATGGAAAAACTCACCAAACACCATGATGGATTGAGAAGGCAGAGTGCTGGCCCAGAAGGGAGACACAGAAGATCACACTGAACCTGGAAGAAGCACAAGACAATATTAGCCTGTGCCCAATCCTGCCTCATCAGGCTTATTTTTAATCTGCCCTTTCAAGAATCATGGCCTGACTGCATGGCAGGCAGGACAGAAAATGCAATGACAAGAAGCAAAGCAAAGCAAAACACGTTCAAGGGTGCATGTTTGTGTGTGTGTGGGGGGGGGGGGGGTTAAGGGTCAAAAACGTGAGCTTAAAAATCTAATATTAGAAAAGAAGAAAATGGACAATATAATTTCATGAACTCTAATTCCCATTTTTCTATAAAAGCACTCAAATAGCATCTTCTGTTCTCCCCAGATGCACATAAATACACATACACTAAAAAGAAATGCACTTCTAATCGCTTAGTCACAGAATTTAAACACATCTCCTCTTAACCATGATGCTCTCAACAAGTCAGCCATTGCCGGGCTTGTAGCCCACTCGTGTCCATTCCAAACTCAGCCGTGTGCCTGGAGAGAACGTGCTTTCCTCTCCTCCACATTTGATTCATAGAGACTGAGATCAGCTCTTAAGGTGATTGTGGGTTTCACTTGATGCTCCAGCATTGTGCTCTTTCAGAAGAGGCCATTATTTATATTTGGACACTGGAACTCAAGAGGATATAATTATCTCCTCGTACGTAATTAAGCACCTTATATCTTACAGCTATCATTACAGTTTCCGGGATGGGATTTCAGGATTATCCACATGGAAAGAAAACTGAATAGGGAAGACCTTTTCAAGTTAAACATACTCTACATCCTGACACTCAAAGTCTCTTCTCCCGTCCTGCCCCCATCCCGGTCTCTTACACAGCACCATTGAGGAGCGTGGTAACACCAGTAGTCTACACTGGCTGTGCTCATAGCCTGCTTTTATTTCTGACACTAACCAGGATAAATTAAGATCCATCCCTCAGAAAACATGAGGTTTGGGGAAGTAAAGATTTGTTTTTAATTTTATATGTATGTTTCACATGTGTATAAATGCCCTTGGAAACAAGAAGAGGGGATCTATGGATCCCCAAAGCTAGAATATCAGACATTTGTGAGCTGCTGTATGCGAATACTGGGAATTGAACCAATGACCTCGACAAGAGCCGTATAGCTGACTAAACAGAGTGGGAAAGGGAGCTCTCAGGAGAGGGTATCAGAGGTGAACAGCAGGAGCTCTGTGAAGGGGCTGGTAAGTAAGTCTGAAGGAACTGGATTTTATTCTATTGGCAAGACTATCATGAACTGAGCTCCCATGCAGGTATGACATTTCAACAGAATGTTGTAATCTACAAAGTTCATGCCTAAGGATCATGTAACTGAGTTACAAAAAAAAAAAAAAATCTATCTCAGTGTTGGTTTTAGACCCATTTTCTAGCTGTCTTGAGCTGCATGCAGCCAGCAGATTGCCAGCTTGACATGCCTACAAGTAAAGGGTCTTCTCACATGTATTTGTGAGCATGACACAGACCCATTCAGACTCAGCCCTCTGTGCTTCAGCGTGACACTGACTGTACAAAGCCCTCACCATGCTCCTAGACTCCTTAGCCTCCAGAAACATGAGTAAAATTAGTGATTTTCTTTAAAACTCAAAACCAATAATAAAATATCAGTTCCACTAAGGGAAGAATAAAAGACCTCTCCAGGGAAAGATGACAGGAAAAGGGGGTGCATAGCGCCAGAGTAAAACAGGGACTCAAAATACATGTAGTGAGGATGCTGATGAAGAGAAAGTGTCAGATTCAAGAGTTTACAAAGTAAAATTGACAGGACTTGGCACTTCATTCAAGAGAAAAGAGAAATGTACAGACAAGGTAAAGAAGAATATGCTTTCTAATTCTGACCATGCTTGTGAAGAATAGCACCATTAAAAGATACAAGAGCAAGAAGGAACAGTCCTTCCCTTATGCTATGCCCAGCAAAGCCATCAGCAAGAGAAAAGGATTCCTGATCTGAAATAGAGGGCTACGTGACAGGTCACAACCTTAAAACACAGGCCCTGCCATCCACTCCAGAAGAAAATCTACAGTCATAAAGAATCCTTGAGTGCTTGCCTCTAAGACACCATACTTCATGAAGCCAGAGACCAGAGCATGGCTAATGTATCTTCAATAGATTTCCTGACCTCTTCCAAAAATTCAATTTGCCTCCCTCTGCTTTCTGCTTTTAATTAGGGTTCTTCTTTGAAAGGCCTAAGTCAGAGCTGCTGCCTTGGTCCAAATATTTATGTAATGTCAGGTCTCTGATGGCCAGAGCAGGCTAATGGCACACAGAGTAGGAAAATGTTCCTGGGAGCTAGTTCAGCTAAGCTCACACTAAGACTTTAATGGAAGCTGTCTTCTGGTGGATTGTTTTTCATATTGGATATCCTGGAATCCCAAAATGACCTAACGTTTCATGACACTGCAAGCATATAAAGGTCTCATAATTAGGGCCTGTAATCTACCTCCCCAATCTCTCCATAGTGACCTCTCTAAAGAATGTGATCATCCGTGATATTCACATTCCCACCATGTCCTTCTGCTTCGTCCTCTGAATTTTCTATAGTCCACACTGGTGAAGGAGAGGCCATTATGAAGTCCATCCATCTGCTCCACAGAGTCTTATCATAAAAGCAACACACATCATAAAACCAAAGATCCCATTGAGAGGTTTTCAAAACAGAGACAAAAGAAAGCATTACTGGATCAGATTCAGCACTACAGCTCAAAAGGTAAGTTGGGATGTGCAGAGTCAGAACTGGCTTCCTTGATTGCATCTGGTCCACAGCAGCCCAGTTGGGACAGGGAAGGTGATGTATCTACCTTTACAAATTGAAGTAAGAGTCCCTCTGTGCAGACAGTCTTTTTCCAATTGTGGGACATTCTTATATGGTTTGTTTTTCATTCTGGAGATTGACAGATGTGGAGACTAAGAATCTGACTGAAGGAATGGAGGCAAAGCCTAAACTGGGAGCTTGGTACTATCCACGCTTCAATACTTAGTTCACACAGTCACGATCACATGAATATACCAAGATGCAGTACATCATCACTTCCAAGGATGCTGCATTCAGACTAGAATTTATTAAAATTCATTCATTTGCCCTTTTCAGGAAACGTTTAGGGAATCAAAAGTATACTTCTGCACCACATGATATGGTTCGTGTTTATACACATATACATTTATATACACTTGGCTCTCCATGTCCATGAGTCCCAGACCATAGGATTCTACCAATTACAAATCAATAATATTCAGAAAACAAAAAGGCCAATAAGATGGCTTGGTGGGTAAAAGTATTTGCTGCTAAGACTGACACTGTTCTTTTTTAAAACCTTGGGACCTACATGGTAAAGAGACTAGACTCCTGAAAAGTTGCTTTTTGACTTTCATACACAAATGATGGCAAGTTTGTGCCCACACACATACTTACAATAAATAAACAAATAAGCCCTTTTTTTTAATTTAGAAAAAATAAATGTACTGCAATAATGGGCACAATGAAATATGTCTGAACTTTAAGATCAATGTAAACTATATACATATAAAAATCAATTTAAATATATCAACTCGAACACTGTACATTGGCACAGTAAATGTCAAGAAATATGTTTAATCATGTTGGATTTGTATTTAATGCCACACGAGACTTATCTGTTTTCTTAACCATAACCATGTCATCAAGAGGCTGGATTTCAAGACTAAGGAGATGGTTCAACAGGTAAAGCATCTTCCTCAAGAGCATAAATAGTTGAGTTCAAGTCGAAGGACACATGTAAAAGCCAGGTGGGTATGGCAGCCCATCCGTAAACCCAACTGCAAGGAAAGTGGGCATGGGGCATTCCCAAGAGCAAACTAAGTAAACAGACTGTCTGAAACAGTGAGCTCAGAGTTCAGCAAGAGAACCTGATTCAATATGTAAAGGTAAAGATCCATAGAGAAAGATACTTGACATTAACCCTGGGATCCATGCACACATAAGTGCACATGCAGCTACATGCATGTGCCACAGACATGAACACGCATGCACAAACATCCACACACATATACAAATACATACAAAAGAGAGAAGAAAGGAAGAGAGAAAGAATGGGAGGGAGGGAGAAAAGAAAAAGGAAAGGAAGCAAGCAAGCAGCTTCAGTGTTCGGTTTGGTTGGGTTGGGTTTGGTTGGGTTGGGTTTGGTTGGGTTGGGTTGGGTTGGGTTTGGATTGGTTTTTGAGTCAAGGACTCCCTGACCTCAACTTGCTGTGTAGAGCAAGCTAATCTTGAACTCATTGAGATCCACCTACCTCTGTCCCCTAACTGCTAAAATTAAAGGCCTTTCAAATAAGGTAAATTTTAGGACCCTCACTCTCTGCTACACAGCATGGACAGGGCAGAAGACACCCAGAGGCTTAGGTGCCACTAAGATGAGCAAGTAGGTGGGAGAGAGAGAGAGAGAGAGAGAGAGAGAGAGAGAGAGAGAGAGAAAGAGAAGTGGAGCAGTATGTGCACGATGAAGAGAGGCAGGCCTGGAGACTGGAGGGTAATGAGAAAAAGTCTGATATGAGAGCTTATGCTGCTACCTGAGACCATGTGATACTCCAACCCACACTGCCACCAAGTACAATGTCTGGGTTCATAGCTCTACAGCAGAGAGGGAGTCTGTGCCAATGTCTGTGGCCCATGTTACCAGCAAAGGCCATAGACATCCCTGGTCTGGGCTGCCACCTGGGGCCATGTTGATGTCTGAGAGCTGCACAGAGCTGGCCCTACCCCTTACAAGTTACAGCACTATAGACAACAGACCCACACCATACCAAGGCATCACAGGCCTGCCCCTCATTGGCCATGCAGTGATATGGGCACAGGAGAAATGCCCCACATACCTGCCCCTTGCTACCTGTAGCAGGTGGGAGAGCAGGCCCCATCCCTTGCCTAGGTAGTGTGGGAGTGCTGACCTCCAAGGGTGTGAGAACAGGAGTGCTGGTCCTGCCCTTCTCCAGTTACAGCCTGAAGGAGAGCCAATCTGCCACTCACCTAGGCAAAGTAGGAGAGCTGGCCCTATTGGCTTGGGTTTTGAGACCCAGACCCAGGGCTTTGAGTTCCCCCCCCCCCTCAATCTACCCTATCTATAAACTGCTGGGGTACATGAAAGGGCCAGTCAGGCAGAACCAAAGCCGAAAGGTGTCCCTGAGCACCAACACGATATCCGAGAGGAGTCCTAGTGAGGATCCAGGGTTGATAGTGTAGCAGAGTCAAACCAACGACTCACTGCAATGAACATTGCGAGTAAAGATGTTCGAGCGGAAGGGTGTACTGTGTGACACACTGTGACACACCACAGCTTCCACGGTGAGATTTTGTTGGTTTTTGTTTTCTTTCGGGAGAGTGGTTGCAAGGGCAGAAGGCAGATATAAGGAGATGGTGATGAGTGGGAATGGGATGCATGGTATGACAGTCACAAAGAAGCAATAAAAAGCTAAAAGAGAAAGAGAGGAAAGAAAGGTAAAATTTCTCATTTAAGAATATACAATATAATTATTTTTTTAATTCTGGCTAATTGCATTATAGAACATTTTAGATACTAATTAAATCAAAAAAACAACAGTATTTAATGAGAAAAAAGTAAGATTATCTTATAACTAGGAAAGTGTGAATTTTGATGTACAATAGGAAATAAAACATAGAGTAAGAAACTTAGAAAATGTGTGCACTGAGCATGCACACAGCTTTCTCTCCTCATTGTTCTCTGAACAATAGGGCAACAACTATTGACACCTCACTGACATTGTCTGTGGTGTCACCCATCATATAAAGACCATTTAAAACATGCAGAAGAACATGTGTGGGGTTTATGCACATACTACATCATTATTGGATAACTGAAAATTAATTTATTAAGAACCTTATATTTTGTAGCTATCACTATAAGTCATGTTTTCTGAAGTTACACTACATGGGGTTTCAGAATGTGTATCTGTAGGGGTCCTAGAAACCAAGAGATCACTGCCATTATACAATATACATGTGCACATATAGATAAAATATTGAATCATCCATCTACTAAATACAAATATGAGTCAAGTAATTTATAAGCCATAAATGGGGAAATTTTTCGGATTCAAAAATTCTTGTTGCATAAAAGTAATTTTATATGGGGAAAAATACTATAGCAACATAAAAATGAATTATAGAAAAGACTGCTACATATATCACATCGAAGAGGTTTAGTGCACTTAATATGTAAAGTGGCTTTTGATAAAGAAGAAAGTGAGCTATGAAAATGTAAGAAATGGGCAAGAGACAAGAACAGACAGTTCATCAAAGAAAACCACAGATGGGACCAAAGCCAGAAGAAAACGTTCAACCTGTTCATGAGTGCACGCAAAAACCACACTGCGGGTCACGTGACATCTATTGTACACACTGGCAAAAGATCCTGAAGAATATCTCCATGTGCAGTGCTGGCCAGCCTGTGGGGAAACAGGCCTATCAACATTGTGTTGGGAATGCATAATGAAGGCAAACTCCCTAGAGAGGAGAACTTGGCAATATTTGATGGACTGGCATAGGCTATTATGCTCAGATTTAGTAATCTCTCTTCCAGAAATAATTCTAGAAAAAGTTAGACAAGCAAAGCACTTGTGTGTAACGGGAAACAACCCAGATGTCCATCAATAGAGGAACAGCTCAAAAATAAATTGTGATCTATTTTACACATACATATACCACACATACACATATCACATACATACTACATATGTGTATGTATCTGTGTAATTATATATAGAGAAGAGGTGATAGATAGATAGATAGATAAATAGATAGATAGATAGATAGATAGATAGATAGATAGATAGATAGATAGATAGA
>JANHMN010000010.1:47001966-47013186 GCA_030674055.1 Rhabdomys pumilio | reverse complement strand
AGATAGATAGATAGATAGATAGATAGATAGATAGATAGATAGATAGAGAAAAGGAGTGGGTTTTGGAATATTTGTCCTAAGTGGGAAGAAAAAAGCAAAGCATAGAAGGTGTCAGAAATAGAAATAGGCAGCAATTTTTCTAAGAAAGTGAAACTAGGCCCCAGACAAGGCTCAACCAGGGAAGTCACCTGCCAGCAAGCCTTACAACTTGGCTTTTGATTTCTGGACACCCTTGTAGAAAAAGAGATATAACTCCCTCGAGCTGTCCTCTAACCACACACACAACATACACATACAATAAGCAAGTAAATAAATAAATATTTTAATAAAGAAATCAAGGGAAATTGCCACTGTGCATTATATATATATTATATATATATATATATATATATATATATATATATATATATTATATATATATATGCATGTGTATATTTATAAATGTATTTGCTTTTGATATAAAAAAGAAACAATAACAATATAAACAAAAAACATGAAATATCTATAGGGAACAATGTCAGAAAGTGAACTCAAGAACCATGTTAATGTTTGCCTAATTATAAAACAAAATTAAATTAAAATGAAACAGACATTTCTTAAAAAAATAAACATTATTGTATCTACCTGGTGGCTTAATCTCATGTAGATGTATTACTTCAATGAACTGACTATACATCGTACCAGTATGTAGCCAAGGACAAAAATAAATAGCAATATTAAAATATTTTTAGCAATCACAATTATGCACTTATTCTTTTTAAGATTTTTATTAGTTCATATGTATAGGTATTTTGTTTGCACGTATGTCTGTGTATCAAGTGTGTGCCTGGTGATCCCAGACGCCAGGAATGTTGCTTAAATTTTTCAAAGACCTATTTTTAAGATGGTTCTTAAATGCTTTAACCTCCCCTCTAGAAATTGTTTTTTGGAGCAACTCCCATCTGTGTTGTCAGGAAATCAGCAGTTCAGTTCACAGGTCAGCAGCAGCAGCTCCATCCACTCACAAACACTTCATAGTTCATGAATCTACCAGCAGTCCATTTCAGTGGTGTCTGGATAGCAGCAGTGGTGGCACAACCTATCAGGAACAGCCAGGCCTTAGCCAAATTGGCATGAGTCAGCAAGAGAGACCAGGACCACCATGAATGCCAGGAAAAGTTCCTTACTGGGCCTCTCTCTCAAAGTGGAGATCAGTGAAGACTTGAAACCAAAGCTGGCTATGCAAGCAAGCCAAGCCTTCATCACTGTCCATTGAGTTCGATTTATACTCCCTCCAAACATCATGTGTCCTCCATGAGTCTTGCTTCAGCATGTGTGTCTGTCTTAACAAAACTCCATGTGATTCTGTATCAGCTGACACCACTCTACCAATCAGCCTGAGACTGAGTAAGTGCAAGAAGCCACCAGCACACCACTAGAAAATTTTTTGATATGTTTCTCTCTATGGAGTCCCAACAAATGGAGCTCAACAATACATGTTAGGTGAGCTAATACATGCACGTCATTAGCAAAGAATCCTTCATCACATGTCCTTTCAAGTGCTTGCTTTAGCTAATCATCCATTCACCTGTGTCTGCTTCAGGGACACATTCTTGCCCATGTCTGCCTTAGTGAAATATCCTCTCACACAACTGACTGTCCAAAGAACACTTAAGTTTCTCCTTCACAGGGAGTCTTGGAATTGGAATTTCATGGCTGCTAGGAATGAACCCAAGTCCTCTAGATGGGTACCAGTGCTCTAAACCACTGAGACATTTCTCTAGCCCCATATACTTATTCCTAACCTTTCATGAAAACATAGGATCAAGTAAAGAAAGTGTTATGTTAATGTACTTAAATGTCCCCAAGCGTTTAGGTTCAAAATAAAAGAAACATGAATATAAAAAGTAAAGAAATTAAATAAAACTCACTGATGTTGAGTTTGAATTGGAAATGGCAATCTAAACATACAACTCATTTTTTGCTCATGGAAATTCTTATTTTTTAGCTCTGTCTACCAAAACAATAATAACAGAAAGACAACAAACAAACAAACAAGCCTGAAACCGATGACCATAGGATGGATGCTACTTGGCCACTCATATCTCTTCTTAGAAGTGAGGTACTCATTGGCACCCATGCTAGGAGTACTAACGAGTTCTCAGATAAGTCAGTCACCACTTGGGAACCAGCTTCAGCCAAAAGATAGCTGCTTTTCCTAAGTTCAGAAACAGCCAATGACTATTCATAAGAGGCCGGTCATAACCCCACATCTTTTTATACAAAGGTGGCCTACCCAGCTCCAGAGCTCTGCAACAGCCAAGTGTGCCATCTGTGTTTAAATCCTGTCAAAGTTCAACACCTCCTTTTCCTGAAGCCTCCTTTTCTACCTTCTCCACAGGCACTGATCCCAAGGATACACTACAAATTCTTGTATATATCTGCCTCTGTCTATTTTAGAGAGTCTATGTAAAGATACCAACTAGAAGTACCCTAATTCAGTGAGACCGAAACAAGTAAATATAATATCTCCCTAAAAGATCAAGGCTTCTTTGGATGAACAGCCAATTCCCAGTCTGGGCCAGAAATACACAAGAAGAGCCTGGAATGTCCTTGTATACTGAAAACAAGGATGCTGTCAATGACAAGGAAAAGTCAAAAAAGATTCAAAGAAAACTAGGGAGACATCTGAAGAGAAGAAGCATGTGTCTCAAAAGGAAAAGAAAAAATCTGCAACAGAACATAACATACAAAACACAATAAAAGTCTTATATTCATAGCAATAATTTTCTGCCTGTGCACATGTGTGTGTGTTGTGTACATGCAGCTGTGTATGTGCACAAGAGTGTAAAAGCCAAAAGACAACCTTGAGACAGGGTCTGTCACTTGTGCCTAGAACTCATAGATTCAGCTAGGTTGGTTGGTCAAAGCCCCAAGGGTCTGTCTATGTCCACCTCCTCAATGTTGGGATTATAAATACACACTGCTGTATCTGACCTTTTAAAATAGGTATAGGGTTTAAACGCAGGCCCTTCTGTTGGCAGAGCATTCTCCTTACTGATAACAAAGTGCCAATGATAATAATTTTTTGAAAACCAAAGCAGTACTTGGGCCAGTTTCAGAGACTACTAAAGTACTGACTCATTATTCCATGAAAGTGAAGAGAAAAATCAACTTCTTATCCTGCCTTCCTGTGTGAATTATATTTTAGAAAAATAATACACAAGTTAATGAGGGAAATTTTTCTTTATAAAAATATTCCAATAATTTGAAAACACAGCAGTGGAAATAACTAAATGGTACAATAGTAATTATTTACACTTAAAAGCAAATTGAGATTTTTAAAGGTTGAAAATAATAACTGAAAAGAAGTTTGTGTGACTATACTGAATGTCACACATAATAAAATTTAAGATAAAAATTGTTGCCAGAGTCAAAGAACATTTCTAGTAATAAAAATGTCAATCCATCAAGCAAAGGCATAAGCACTATAAACATACTTAGCAAGAGAGCCAAAAAATACATGATGTAAAAATAATGGCAGAACTCCAGGGAGAAATCATTGGAATTTCAATATCCCACCTTCGATAACATATGGAACAATTATACAAATATCCACAGGGAAATAAAGAAGATTCAAACATCATTATAAACCAAGAAGATCTGACAAAGACAGAGCACTCCAGCTAGCGAGAGCATACTCTCTCTCTAATGGACACAGACATTCTCTAGTTCAGACCAAAAAAGGCTAAGTCATCAAACAGCCTTAAAGTATACCAGCCATCTATCATCACTGTGTTAAATTACCTGAAGTAATCGATTTAAAAAGAGACAAGGTTTGCCTCCTGGCTCACCATTTCAAACATTACAGTGCACCATCTTTGGGCCCTGTAGTCTTGGGCCTATGGAGAGACAGAGAGCACAGCATTGTGGAATTACATGCATGGGTCATTCTCAAGGAAACCAGGAAGCAAAGCCAGTAAATAGAAGAAGCGTTAATATCTTCCTCAGTGCACATCCCCAGTGAACTAACTTCCTACTACTGCCTCACTTCCTAGAGATTACATCACCTCTCAGTAGTACCATACCTGAGGACCCAGCCTCTACCCAATACAAGGTCTTTAGGATCTTGAATTAGAATTCAGGATCCAAATTACAGTAAGAAAACAAAACAAAACATAGTAAAGTACACCAACCACAATGCAATAAAATTATACATCAATAACAGAAGAAAATTCTGGAATATTTTTTAATGTGGAAGCTAAACCACACTCTCAACAACCAGTGATTCAAAGGGAATTTAAAAAAAAAATACAATAAATAAAGACAAAACTCCCAACTTACAGGGTATCTACAAGAGTGACTGGGAAGTGGGGTCACTGAAGAGATGGCTCAGCAGTAAAAAACACTGGCTGCTATTCCAAAAGGCCCAAGGTTCAATTCTCAGCACCCACAGGGCATCTTACAACTGTCTTATAACAGTCTAAGGGATCTGACACTTACACACACACACACACACACACACACACACACACAGGCAAAACAGCAATGCACATAAAATAAAAGTAAATAAATCATTTTTAAAATGTGACTAGGGAAAAAACATACAGGTTTATATACCTATGATCAAACTGGAGAAAAGATCTTAAATTAAGAACTCTATCTCTCACAGAGAGCCAGGAAAGTGAAAAAAAGTCAGCAGCAGGAGGGAAAGGGATCATCCTAGGAAGTGCCAGAGGACTGGGAGGAGGAAGGATCCAGGGAGTCTATGATGGTGACTCTATCTGAGTCTCCTAGCAGTGGGGGACATGGAGTCTGAAGTGGCCACCTCCTATAGTCCGGCAGGACTCCCAGTGGAGAGTTAAGAACACCCACCCACCCATAAAACCTTCAACCCAAAATCTGTCCTGCCTACAAGACATGCAGGGACAAAGATAGAGCAGAGTCTGAGGGAATGGCCAACCAATGATCACCCCAAATTAAGTCCCATCCCATGAGCAAGAACAAATTCCTGACACTACTAATACTCTGTTATGCTTGCAGATAGGAGCCTAGCATAACTGTCCTCTGAGAGGCTCCACCCAGAAGCTGACCGAAAAAGATGCAGACACCCACAGCCAAACATTAGACAGACCTCAGGGAAGAGTTGGGGGGAAGGATTGTAGGACCCAGAGGAGATGGGGACTCCACAGAAAGACCAACAGAGAAAACTAACCTGGATACTTGAGGGCTTCCAGAGACTAAACCAGCAACCAAAGAGCATACACAGGCAAGACCTAGTCCCCCGGCAGATATGTAGCAGATATGTAAGTCTTCATGTGGATCCTCCAACACCTGGAGAGGGGCCTCCCTGACTCTGTTGCCTGCCTATGGATCCTGTCCCCCTAACAGGGTTGCTTTGTCTGGCCTCAGTGGGAAAGGATGTGCCAAGTCGAGCAGTGACTTGATGTGCCAGGGTAGGTTGGTACCTGGGGGGGGGGGACATTCCCCTTATCAGAGGAGAAGCAGATGGGGGAGGGGCTATGAGAGGGGGCACTGGAAGGAGGGACTGCAATCAGGATGTAAACTGAATAAACAAATTAACGGAAGGAAGAAAGGAAGGAAGAAAGGAAGGAAGGAAGGAAGGAAGGAAGGAAAGAAGGAAGGAAGGGAAGGAGGGAAGGAGGGAAGGAGGGAAGGAGGGAGGAAGGAAGGAAGGAAGGAAGGAAGGAAGGAAGGAAGGAAGGAAGGAAGGAAGGGAGGGAAAGCTATTTTCATAACTTTTTTTAAAAAAGAATTCTCTCCCTCAGAAGCATAGGAAAAAAGAAAAGCTAAGGCCTAATTCTTCTCAAGTCAGAAAATGATGATTACACTTGAAATGAATAAAACAGAAAATATGAATAGGGATACAGAAAATTCAGAAGGCCAAAAACTGGACATTTTTTAAAATCAATAAAACTGATCAATCTTCAGCCACATTAACCAAGAAGGAATGGAAGAAACCCCAATTAACAAAATCAGCAATAGAAGAGGCCATGTCATGGAAGTGGGAAGAATTGTAGGCGCATTCTGTGAACAAATTTATACCCTCACATTAGATAACCTATAGCATAGATAAAGTAGTCAATTTGCTAGAAATATCCAACTGACAGATGATGCAAGACAAGAATGAGAATCTTAGTGAATTTTCAAGATACTTAATTTGCTACTTAAAAACTCTCTACATAGAAAAGTCAAGATCAACAGCTCCACTGAGAATCCATCAATCCTTTCCTTTATCTTTAGATGACAGATAAATGTAGCTACTACCTCTCATCAAAAAAAAAAGCGTTTGTTGATGCAAATGGAGATGACCAAAGAAAACCACAACTGGATACAATGCAAAGAACCACAAATCATGGGCAGTCCAGCCCCAAAACATTACACTCCTGTGTCTATGACTGGGAGAATACTGTGGAAGGAGGGGTAAAAAGATTTTAAGAGCCAGAATACTGGGAGGGCTGCTGTAGAAGTCTCTCCTAGAAATGGCTCCATAAACAAGACTGGAACAATGGTAAAATCAATGGACATGCTAACATGGAAAGGGGAAAGTTTTATGGGATCCTTCCCCTACAGGCAACTAGTGACTGCCGGGAGAAGGATTATTCTCCCCCAGGGATGATCCCTTTGTTGGTTATCCAATAAGAGTGGTCAGTCTTGAAACTATATACACACCAAGAATAAAAACAGATCCAGAAGGCTATGCGTGTGTGTGCTTATGTACATAAACATACACATACACACATACACACACACACATACACAAACATACATACATACACATATACATGTGTTATGTTATATAACAATGATCAAAGAAAAGAGGCTATAAACTTGAGAGTGGCAGGGGAAACAGAAGAGAGATTCCAGGGAGGGACTAATGGGAGGAAAGGGAGGGGCAAAGTGATGTAAATCTATCTCAATTAAAAAACTTTTAAAGACCTGGACAATGGTTATCAGTGACTACCAGATAACAATGGGGAATTTCCTAGCACATAGGTCAGAGTTATATCATCTGTCTCTTTAGTAATGCCCAATGTAACAAAAGAGAGACACAAGGCAAAACATCTCCTGACGGCAGTATAAAAACAATCCTACAGACCTAAATTGACTGGGGCTGGACTAAATCTAATGCTGAATAAAAATAAAATAAGAGATTTCAGAAGAACACGTTCAATGACAGCAAAAGGGATGCTAGCAGCAGAATTGAAACTACAGGAAAACACACAGAAAAAATGACATAGATCATTAAGAGACACAGAAAACAAAAGCGGGCTATAGGTTTTATGTGGATCTTGATTCTAACAAATCAAATGCATATCATTTCATTACTTGCATAAGTACTATATTCACATTACATGCACACATACACATATATATAACATCAAATGACAATTAGATATATGATATTATAAGACATTAATTTTTCAATTCTTAAAAATATTCTAATTTGAAATATACGCTAAAATATTTATAGATAATATTATATAGCATTTGGAATTGATTTCTAAACCCAGATGTGGAAGACAATAACATTGCCTATACAGATTGGCCATATGCTAGTCACTGTCAGATATGGGAACTGGCTACAGATATGGGAATTTAATTCATCATTCTACATTTGTATATGTTAAAATCTCCACAAATAATGACTTAAGAAACAAAACATAAGGGGTCACACCTGCAATCCTAGCACTCGGGAGGCTAAGGCAGAAATACTGCAAGATCAAGGCCAGCTAGGGTCACATAGCAAGACCCTTTGAGAACACATTTTTGAGGCAACACACTGTAGTAAGTGCTTTTATTTAATGCTATATTTCAACCTTTTATGCACTAAAATTGACCCGGCACCTGGACACCAGTGAGCAATTGAAAAATGTAACAGGAAAAAAATGGTCTCCTTCATTTAACTAAACAAAGAGATCCCACTGTGACCCTATGCTGGTTACTATTGACTGTCAATTTGACAGGCTTTTGAATCACTAAAGAGCCTCTAAGTATATTCATGGAGAAGTTTCTGGATCTGCTTCATTGGGAACACACACCCCAAAACGTGGGTGGTACCATTCCATGGACTAGAGGTCAGGACTGCATAAAAAGAATATAGACAGATAAGACCAGGATTGACCTCATTGTGCTTCCTGACAACTGGCACACTGTGAGCAGACACCTCATACCCCTGCCACCATCCTACCCACACCATAACAGACCATACCTCAAGCCATGGGCCAGACTAAATATGTCCTTCTTTACATTGCTTTTGTCGGATATTTTATTGCATCCATGAGCAAAGTAGCTCACAAAGTCCCCTAATTCAAGCTGAACTACGAAGGCAACTAGCAAGAGGAAAGGCAAGGTCTTGGGAAAACTGACATTGTCTCATCTCAGGTACAGGACCTTGAGTCTGGAGACTCTTCAAAGGTAGAATAAGTTGGTACCCCACCTTGAAGATCAAATAACAAGTGAAAAACAAAAACCTTAGAAACATTAAAACGTTATTAAAAGAGTAATATAATAATTACCCTTCCCGAACACCGAGAGGAAGAGATGGAGTAAGGAGAGGAGAAGATGAAGTAGAGGAGAAGCTAGGTGATGAGAAAGAGAAAGAGAGAGAAAGAGAGGAGAGGGGGCATGGAGGCAGATGTTCACGTGTCTCCACCAGTCAAAGATAGTTTATATATCTAGGTTGGGTATTAGGTTACACTTCTGATTGAGCATTACCATACTTATAAAGCCTTTGATTAACATTTTTTAAAAAAATGTATAAAAGCAAAAAGGAAAAGGGGGCATGGTATAGGGGTTTTCTAGGGAGGGGAAATGAGGAAAGGGGATGGCATTTGAAATGTAAATAAAATATCCAATAAAAAAATAATAATAATTACCCTTCCCCTCTCTGGCCATTTCCATCTTTATTCTTTCTCCTTTGACTAGTACAATTATGTATATCAGAGTTGTTCTAGTTCCTGCTTTGCAAGTTTGTGAGCTCTCAGGGACATACCCAAAGGAAACACAGAGCATAGGCTACTTCATAAAGCCTTCTGGATTTGAGTGTTTGTTCCAATCACAGTGTGGCTGACTGTGGGAAAAATACGGCTGGGGAACCCAGGGTTCCTCCCGCCATGCTGTGGGTAGTCGGCTGGGAACACTCTGGGTTCCTCCAGCTGGAAGTTAGGCCCGGCTGCTCATTAACTAAAAGCTTCTCCAGGGTTCCTCACTGTTCCTCACGGCTTGGTCGCAACACACAAGGAAGTCCTTAGGTTTCCAAAACCGGTTTATTGGCATGGCAGATGGTGGATGGATCTGGATTCATACCCCACAAAAACCCAGGCCATGCCTGAGTTAAATAGGGAGGGGGAGAAGGGGAGAGGGGCTGGGGAGGAATGTTTAGTTGGCTCCACCCTCTGGTCTTCAGGTACCTCATTAGTATGTAAATCTCTCAAGGGCCTGGGGGCTGTTTACCACGCCCACCTGTGTATGTGACAGAATGGTAAAGGTGGAATGGAGATTAGGCCTCATGTCCGGAGCCTGGGTTCTGGGGATATGGCCGAACCCACGGCCCAAGAACCAAGATACCCTTCCATGGCCCAACAGCTGGCTGCTCCTGTCTAGAACCCCAGGGATTTCTGGACTGTTATACAGTTTATCTCAAGCAGTGTGTGTTCAAGGTTAGTAAGCCAAATGGCCAGGAGGCTGTCCCATTTATAAAAAGGCTGAGTATCGTAGACGATGTGTTCTCAATGAGGAAGATGTAGGCTTGACCCCGGCTTGACCCCAAGAGGGGCTTCTAATCCTGTGTACACAGTTCATCTCTTGTCCACCTGAGCCATGGGTTTTTTTGTATAGTTGGGTTTTCTTAATTTCACAAATTGTATTATAAAAACAATTTCCAAATAAATTTTAAAAAATCACACACCAAGATTAACCAGACCCAAAATCTATGTAACTCAATAAAACTTCCATACAATTAGAACAGGTTTGAAAACAGAAGCTGCCAATCTTCATATTAAATTTTACCCTTCCAGTGTTGAATATATTTTATGCTCTTATTCTCTCCCCAAAACCAAAAACTTTATAACAGAGTCAGAATTAGAAAACCAGGTAAGTTAATAGACCCTTTCATAA
Organism: Rhabdomys pumilio; assembly: GCA_030674055.1. NCBI lineage: Eukaryota > Metazoa > Chordata > Mammalia > Rodentia > Muridae > Rhabdomys > Rhabdomys pumilio. The sequence continues at coordinate 47,003,067 of JANHMN010000010.1, read as the reverse complement.
TTGTGCCCATTACCTTAGCCCCTAATATTTAGCCTTTCTTGCTCTTTTCTTCTTTACCTTGTGTACACACATGTACATTTTCTTATGTATATACATAAATTATCGCCTAGATTCTGCATATGAGGGACAATCATTTCTCCACCTGAGTCATGTTGCATGGAGGAGTGCTCATACAGATGTCTGAAACAGAAGTTCTGGTACTCAGGGGAAGGAGTTTTAGAGAATTTGGTCTACTGGGTCAAGTTCATAGCTCCCTCCTCCTGCACTTTCCTGCTCTGCTCATCTCCTCCAACAGCCCTTCCTGTCCACTTTATACTGACATTTGTCACACGGTAGTACTCCTGTACTTGATTCTTACTCTGCACAAAAGTCAAATGTGTAGCTTGTCCACAGGATTCAGCCATCCTCTCTACAGCTATAGCCTCTTTTGATAATGACTGGTCCTCGTCTGGTAAAAGACACTGGTTTTGAATTAACAAAAGCTATTGTCATTTCTCAAAAAAATTATATATATCATAAAAATATTTATCATATATATTATATGTGCATATATATATACATATATATGTACATGTGTACATGCATATATATATATGCACATATAATATATATATATATGCATGTACACAGCAGCAGAAAGATATAGATCAATCATGGCAAGATTCAGTGACTCCAATGGCCAAACAATAAAGTCAAGGAAATAAACAGACAGTTGAGGACCATAATGTATTCTCCTCAATCCAACAGGGAGAGACTACTGAGCACCTCGATGCTTTGGGGGATTAAAGAATAGACTTAACAATGTTTGCGGAAAAATGAAACTGATTTGTATGAAGGATATCTGGATGACCCACTGGACTTTAAACATTATATGACTCCTCTGAAATGTGCTTCTGGCTACACTGTGACCTGAGCCAGTCTTCTGACAGTTCCAGTTTGGTGGCATCCATATTAAGCTAGACACAAAAGGACTCTTACTGAAAGGGCAGCAGTGTTGCTTCTTTAAGTCTGAACGGTAAATGTTGAAAAGGAAAGGAAAAAAAGAAAGGGGAGGGGAGAGGAGAGGAGAGGAGAGGAGAGGAGAGGAGAGGAGAGGAGAGG
>JANHMN010000010.1:46979981-47001956 GCA_030674055.1 Rhabdomys pumilio | reverse complement strand
GGAGAGGAGAGGAGAGGAGAGGAGAGGAGAGGAGAGGAGAGGAGAGGAGAGGAGAGGAGAGGAGAGGAGAGGAGAGGAATCTGGGAAAGAATGTATACCACATACACACACACAAAAAAAAATGTTCTGGTTTAAGACACTGAGATACGGCCTCATATAGATCAGACTGGCCTCACTAAGCACCCAGGGATAACAGAACTTTTATTCTTCTTGCCTCTGCTCTCAAAGGCTGGGAGTGTGCTACCATGCCTGATTTTTATGCCGAGCTTGGAATCAAACCCAGGGCTTCATGTATGATAGGCAAGCACCTTGAGCTCTATCTCCAGTCCTACCCCAGAACTTTCTAAAGCTGGCTTGGGATGTGATGTGACTCTAATCTAACCCTACCAGACCTATACTCTTTTTGTTTCAACTGCCCATCAGATTTTACAATCAGAAAAACTTCCCCCAAAATTGCCATCTGTGGCTTTCCTCTTTATCACTCTATTGTAAAATATTTTCTTCTTCCTCTGATAACAATGACCACCAGAGAAATTGACACAGAAAAACAGCTCTTACCCTCGTGGTAGCGATGTCACACAGCCTGCCCTCATCCTGCACAGTGGAACGTCCATTGTCATCCAAGAAGCTCCTGCTGTCTTCCCTTGCTGGAGTGTGGAGTACACACCGGCATTTAGTGGCTCAAAGAAGAGAAGAATTCAGTCCTCTGGTTGTCCAAGTCAAGGCAGATGCTGTAAAGTCAAGTTCACCTACAGAGGAAAGCACCAGCCAAGTTGTCACTCTAAGGTGGAAACAAAACCAAGATGTCCTATCACTCACTCAGTATTTTGGGCACTTTTTACTGACTAGACACCAGCCTTCAAGCTCCATGGAATTTTTGTAGAGGAGCTGGTCTCTTCCCAATATGGTGCCATCGCTCCACTTGAACTCATGGATAGGACTAAGGACTCATCAAACATGATGGCAATGGAGCATCTGGAGCATCACATCTGTCACAGGCCATGAAACATCTGGACACTGAATTTTAAACTGATAAACTGGACACTAGAGTTATGGCTTTACTCAATTCCCACAGAGCTGCTTTATAAAAGAGTTATTCTGCTAGCCAACCCATTGAGGATATGCTTGCAAACTTCTAAGTGAATACACTTTAATCCATTTCAGAGGCAAATTTATAGGGGTTACTGGTCTAATAGAATTAATTCCACTGCTACAATTTGAGATCAATAGATTTTCAAAAGCCAGCCAAATTCACTTCCTCTTTATCTGCACATTGCTGTATGTCACCGTACAAAGATGATTTCAGGTACTCATGTAGAGTCCCTGACAAACATGAAATGGAGTGCCAGAGAAATGTTAACGTCCCCCAAAAAACAGACAGGAGCCAATCTGATGCAATTCACACGCCCTGCCCCCTCAGCGAACCGCTGTCACGCAGGACAGACATGGTGGTGAAAGTTTATGGTGGTGAAAGAGCCTTGAATATCTATCGGGACAAGGCTTTATAGTAATCAGTAACTGAGGTGGGGGGGTGTAAGTGTGCAAGCATCCAATTGGAAAGCTACTGTGGCCTTTAACCTAATTGGCTTGTGCTAGGAGCCATATCATAAACTTAATTTCTGTTCCCCTCTACATTGGTGATTGTTAGGCAGAGGGTAGGCTTGTAACCTCGGGGGTATAGGTTTGTTGGGGGAATAACCTGGGATGCTGGTCGTGTTGGGGATTAGCCTAGAGACTAGAGATAGGCTCGGGTTTTGTTGTGGGGCAACTTGGAGACTAATGCTAGGTACCAGTCTGTTAGTTTACCTAAGTTTAAACTGAGGTCAGGTTCTCTAAAATAAAGTCTGAACTTAAAAGATTTGGCCTCTCAGAAGATGTTTGTTCAAGGACTGGGGCGGGGGGGAGGTAAGTTTATATCAAAACAAACACAAATATAACCTCTCTCTCTCTCTCTCTCTCTCTCTCTCTCTCTCTCTCTCTCTGAATAATTTAAAGAAAGTGCCAATAAAAACTCTCAACCAAGTAAGCTTTGCCTCGTGTGGATGTATTCCCATAGGTCTATGCTGGCATCCCAGGATCTATCCACTGATGTTTTTCCAATCAACCCTAAGTCCAAAAGGAGGAGGGGGTAGTCATGGAGAAAAAGAAACTATTGATGACAAGCTATAGATAAGCAAGAAGTGCCTGTGGCTACATCAGTCATTAAACAAACAGTGTGGTTGAAGACCTTCTAAGGCCCTGGGATCTCACATGGCACACAGCAGTTCTCCAACACCCCAAGAGCTCAGAGCACCTAAGCCAAGCAAATATGTGAAAGCAAACATGTCTGAACAATATCCTGGGGACAGTGCAGGCAGAGACCAGGAGGAACAAATTTTACAAGTTGGTCCCAACAGGGACAGAGCATGCATCCTGACACTCTGTAGGGGTGAATTTCCCCTTCTAACCGAAGTGGATCATGAGAATGATCCAGAAGTGAATTGCAGCTCCATCCAAACTGAACTTCCCAGGTGGGACTCTTGGTAGAAAAGCAAAGAAATCTCTTTAAAAGGATAAATAACCACAGTTCAGAAGTTAAAGGCTCCTGTGTTCTCCTCTGGCCTCCCCTTCTTCCTCTCCCTCTTTCTCTTCAGTGTTTCCCAGAACCACCTTGGACATTTGCCTCCCGAGCAAAGGCAGAAACGCTCCTATGCCTAATGGTTCCTCTCAGATCCTTTTCAAACTGCAGAATAGTTTAAAAGAAAGTAAGGTCAACCTGGCTGGGAACTAACTACATAACTCTGAGCAGCTTTACCATCGATGTATTCAATGCAGAAGGAAGAAAATCAAAAGTGCCTGGGTTCTTTGTCTAGAAGTTTATTGCTTTGGCTCAGCACAGAACAGTCAGGGCTGGCCCCGGGAAACACAGTAAGGTTAGCCAAGTGTATCCTTTCCACAGAAACCTGTACCCAGGGAGGCCTTCAGTCAATGTGTCTTGAATAAATGACATCCCAAACCAAACAGTGTCCTCACTGCCACCTACACTCAGAATGTGTGCACCTTACTAGATTTTCAATCACCTTGATCACCATCAAATGATGAGAACTAGGGAGATGACTCCGTTGGTAAAGCATTTGTATCAAAAACATGAGGATCTCGGTTTTGATCCCTAGAGATCATGTAAAAATGCTGCATGTGCTGTCACACCTTTCTAATCCCAGCAGGCTGAGACAGGAAGATCCCTGGAGACCAATGGCCAACCAGTTTAAACTAAATTAGCAAGCTCCTAACCAGTAAAAGACTCTGCCTCAAAAGGAGTAAACTGTGTCTCTAGATGACACCCAAAGTGGTCTTCTGGTCTCTGTGCATACACACACACACACACACACACACACACACACACACACACACACATGCACCTTAACCCCTGGATTTTCAAAACAAGTGCAATATCAGGCAATAGTAATTGTTAATTTATACTAATCCACACCACTCTATGATCATTTGTGTTCTAAATAACTCAAGAAAAAAAATGACAGCTACCATTTTCTGAGCCCCCCTCCCTCACTCCCAACACTCTAGGCACATTTGTGTAATGTTTACAAACATCTCATCCTTTAGCCAGCACACATGACAAGTATTATTCTTATTTTAGAGGTGGGACATCCGGACCCAGAGATGTTATCTGCCCACAGTTCTACACCCAAGAAGTTCCAGAACCAAGGTTCAAAACGGTCCATCTGATCTTATTTACTGTGGAATCAAGGTTCTTCCAGTCATCATCAGGAAATGTTAAGGGAGAACTGAGCCAAATAGGCAAAACAACCCAAAGCACAAGGCTTGGGGAAGGAAGTGTGAGCACCCAGATCATGCAATGCTCGTTTCTGTATGGGCCTACCAAGGTGGTCAGGGAGGATCTGTTCAAGCAAAGGGATCATCAGGAGTGATTTAGCACTAAACGGGTCTCTGACTTTGTGATTCAGCTCAATCCTGGCAAAAAAAACCATCAAGTTCCCTCAAGGTCTGCTTCCTCCTGCAGAATTCCTTTTCCCAGTAATTGAATTGTCTTTGCCATTTCCTCCAGCCTAGCTATATTTCCTGGTGAGTTCAGCACTCAAAACGTACAGAATGACTACCTCCATTATTGAGGGGGAAACGGGAGGAGTAGACAGAATAGTTGGCTCTTCCATCATCCAGACACCTGACATACAGAAGCTTGGGGCCTTGGGGGATAAAATGGATTGTAAACCGTACACAGGAGTGGTCACAGCTTCCATAAGCTCTTGCCATAGGGACAGGGTGACCTCTAAAACTCTAAACATGTGCCTGGTAAATCAAAGGTAATAATCCTCGTGGCATTGCACGACTGGCTACTGTCCTCTGTACCCACACAGAATTCTGGATGCACCTATCATTGTCGTGCCATATTCTTCTGAAGTGTTACCACACCAGCATCCCAGCACCACCCAATAGACTGAGAAAGCCTCCAGTTAGGTACAGCATCCCACCATCCATCTTCATATTAATTATCCCTGTCATACAGTGGGGCTTCATACATTTTGTTCAAAGCAATTCCTTTCTCCCAAGTCAACAAAATGAAAGAGTAAATTATAGGGAAAAAAATCAGTACATATAATGAAAGGCAGGTGGTTAGAGGCAAAGGAGGAGGAGGAAACTGGGAAGGGCAAAATGGTTGCCAGGACCTTATCCCAGCACTGGGTAAATAAAATAATCTTATCCCGGAGAGACAGCCCACTCTGCCCCAGTGGTGGAGCATCTCAAGGCCAGGGTATTCTCATTCTTAAGCACCCTTGAAACCTCCCTTGCACTGACTCCAGGCTCCAAGAGGCACTTCCTGGTGACTAAAGACCCACAGACCTTGTTAACAGGTACCACATGAACTATGCTGTCAATATATGTTCTCTCCTTGTGATTTGCCATGTATGGACCTTTAAAAAGTGAAAAGTGGCTTATTTACAGTTTCCTGTGAGTTCTGATATAAGTCAGTATCTTAATTAGATATTTGTTGCTGTAGTGAAATACCATGACCATGAGCAACTTGGAGAGTAAATGGTTTATTTTTAATACTTCTACATCATAATCCATCACCAAAAAAAGTCAGGACAGGAACTCAAACGTAGCAAGAATATGGAAGTAGGAGCTGATGCAGAGGCCATAAAGGAGTGCTGCTTACTGATTGGTTCATCTTGGCTTGCTCATCTTGATTTCATATAGAACCCAGGACCACTATCCCAGGGATGGTACCACCCACAGTGAGCTGGGTCCTCCCCTATCAATCACTAGTAAAGAAAATGCCCTACAGCTGGCTCTTACAAAGGTATGCTTTCGGATGACTCTAGCATATGTCAAGTTGACATAAAACTAGCCAGCAGAATTTGATCAGGTTTTGAATGCCAGGAAATGAATTTCTGAAGTTACACGTTAGCTTTTGTCTGTGATAAGGACCCTGGGAAATGGCACCTATAAGAAGACTCCTGATCCAGACAACTTCCCTGGAGACATCTTGACCTTACAAACTTCCACAGCAGATGTCTCCATCTTGGCACCACTGTTTCTATAGGACAGGATGGTGGTTTCTTATGGGAGTGCTCCACAGATTATAAAATATTTAGCAGTATCGATAGGCCCCACTTATTAAATAGCAAGGTTATGACAATCAGAAATCTCTCCAGAGACGGCAAAATGTCTCAACAGCTAAAATGCTTGTCATCAAGCCTAGGAACCCCACAAGAAGGAGAAAACCAAATCCCACAAGTTGTCCTCTGACCACCACAAGCACACCATGACATATATGTATACACACACACACACACACACACACACACACACACACACACACAAATTAATAAAGCCCAGTAAGACGTTCTTTCAAATGATTTCAGACCCTGTCAAGTGTTCTGCTTAAGAAGCAAAATGATCTCCAGCTAAGACAGCTCTATAAACACAGTAAAAGTTCAGACCCTGTCAAGTGCCATAATGGAACAAGCTAATAATTAGCAGGTGATCATCCTGAAATGGCTTGCCTTGGATTATTATATAATTTACAACAAGTGAGCCCTTATTCAGCAAGGTTGTGAGAGACTTATTTTAGGAAAGATTTCTGCTATTAATATGCTTTTTCTATTATTATTAAACATATGTAACAATCACTAAGCAATAGCACACCCCTTTGGAGCAGATCTCTGCAGATCCATGAAGATGTACTGTCTTGTAGTGATACTATATAGACAAATAGATGACTTCTTAAGTCTTAATGATGATCCTATAAGAATTCCTAAAATTATGTCAGTGATTATTAAGCACTTTTATAGTGGGACTGCTATTAGGTCCCTTTCTGATAATCAAAACTACAGTGAGAACTCTGCCAGTCTCCTGAGTGTCACTAGTTAATTGCTCTTAGGTAGTAACCACACTTTCTCCTATTCAGAGCACATTCCAAGAGGTTGTAAAACAATTAACCAAAGGTCATTTATCTATACAAAGCTTCACTAATTTCTTAGTTATAGTTTGAAACCTTCAGTGAAACTGTGGAACTAGACAGGTGATGGATGTTTAGCCAGATAATTACTCCTAATAGATATGTGTGTAAACATTCTCTGTTGTAAACTTCTATTTCAATTTATGATTTGATTTTTGGTGTGAACTTGTGATGAACTTTGTAACATGTGACCATGTATTCTGAAAGATATATAAGTACTAAAGACAAAGTTTATCCCTTCCTTTCCTTTTTCCCTGCCTAGAATTTTTTCCTTAGAACTTTTCCCTTATTAGAATTTTTTCCTTTTCCCTACTTAGGACCTTTCCACTTTTCCCTTAGATAGCTTTCATAGGAAACCTTTTACACTTATTAATAAACTCTATAATAACTTCTCTAAGTGTCTTTTCTTCCTGCGACTTCAGACTAGCAGGCATAAGTCAGAGCCAGCACTTCCTGATGAGACAGTACAAAGGCTATTTACTTAATCTTTTGCTGTTTTTAGGATGAGGTGCTAAGTGCCAGAAACTGCAGTTTCTGGCCTCAGAGGGTCACAGAAGGCAGGTCAGCTACAGTAGCATAGTAAGTAAACTTTTCAGCATAGATAAGTAAACTTTATTATACAGTAACCCTAAATATCTTGTAAGACCAAAGTCTTACCCCGAATCTCATAAGAACAAGTCTTACTCCCGCCGACACTCTTCCCACTCCATTGCCTCAAGAAGAACCAAGAAGAGAGAAGAAGAAGACTTCTCCACCATGCTGGAGCTAGCCCCCAGCAAGACCCATGTTTTCAACTGGGCATGCAACAATGCTTCCTTGCGGACAGGACACAGGAATTGTCCTCTAATATTTATGTTTTTGGAATCTGGCATGGCATTTCATGCCATATCAGCCAATAAAAACTTTACAAATAAGGAAAGTTACAAGCAACTTTAGAGAAGCTGAGAAGATGCCTTAGGAGGTAATGAACTTGCCGCACAAGCATAAAGACCTGAGTTTAGATCCCAAACACTGACATAAAAGTCAGTCATAAATGACAGATACCTATAAACCCAGCCATGCAAAGGCCGAGATAAGCAGATTACTGGAGGTCACAGGCCAGCCAGTCTAGTCAAATAGGTGAGTTCCAGGTTCAGTGAAAAAACTAATCTCAAAAAAAAAAAAGCTGAAGAGTGGTTAGAGATAGCATCTAACATTGACTTATACCCTCTATCATGTACTCATACATGGGCACACTCACAGACACACACACACACACACACACACACAAATGTGTATACATGTGCACACACATGAACACACATAGCACACATGCACAAAACAAGTCTAACCTGTTAGCTATCAAATTATGTTTCATATGACTTGAGTATAACGATAATGGTTTTTTTCTCTATGAGAGTTTGCCTTGTGTTTCCTGGGATGACATACCATGCACGTACATTTATATGGCTTCAAATACATAGCCTGCTTTCTGCAACAATACTGCTCCTGCTGACTATAACCACTCCTAGTCAAAGCTCTCACTTTGTAGAACCTCAGTGAATGTCTTGAAGGGAAAAAAATGCAAATGCATGTCAGTTTCATGGCCTTGCCACTACTCATCAATCACACACCAATTCTTAATAAAACCTGAGGGTAATAAAATTATAGGCATAATAATGGAAGATGAAATTCTATCCTGTCTGTGTCTTGCTTAACTAATGAGAATTTTCATCCAGTGTTTTGCTCCAATAGTATTAAAATATCACAATCAGGCTTCCATAATTGGGTTTACTGCGCAAGAAGAGTTGTACTGATATTTAAATCCTATAATCCAAAGCCATCAGAAGAATACACCTTCCAGTCGATGCTGACAGTAGATTGCCACCAGTATCCCTGAACTATACTCTTTATCAAATTTCAATAATATGAGAAATCCTTAATATGAAAAATCCTTACATTCACATGATATTTTTTTTTATTTCAATCGGCCCCAGAAGGAAAAGGAAAGCTTCTCAGGTTCTAATATATTCAAGGATTAAAAATAAATTTATAGATGTTCTGGTTTTCGATGAGAGGCCTGGTTAGTGCTTTTTAAAGTGAAGTCTCTAAATTATACTAGAGAGATCAGTGCAAGCTCTGTTTTTCTCTTGAGTATCTGCAGTGAGTGGATGTAAAAGCATCCCCAGCAATCCCTAAGGCCCGCGGCATTCGTAACCAAACACCACCTTCCTCTCCTCCGGTTCTGTGTTTCCAGACAACCTCCCCTGTGGGATAAGGGAGCAGCAGCATCACAGCTGAGTCACCTCCCCAAAACAATCCATGACACCAAAGCAGAGACAACCAGGCCAGAAGCTGCCTAGGGAGGTGTGCCCCACATAGATAAGAGCATCCCACAGCCACTCACCCCAGACAGTCACCCCTGAGTACTAAAAGGGCTCTCAAATCACTCTGAATAGTCCATGTGACTGTCACCTTTCCACTGGCCCCAGGAAGGAACTATCCTACCTTGATGTAATCAACCTTGCCCAGGGTGGCTGAAGAAAAAGGTTCCTACTGCAGGCAGAAAGGTAAATTAGCCCAATCGGGAGCCTGAGATCGCGCACAGCCTAATCCTAGCTTTATCTCTCTCCCTTTCCGTGATATGAATGACAACACACTGTGCTGAAGCACTGAGGAAAAGAAGAAGAAAAAGCCAACAGCATTGCAGGATGCAGAGCAGTTTAACACACAGGGAACAGCAGACTGTAAACTGACTCTGGGAAAGCTTTTCCTAGGACATCATAGCCAGAAGACTCACTCACCTTTCACATTTCCAGTAATATACAAAGAAAATAAATCACAATTGCATTAAGGATACATGGAGGAAGGTGTCTAGTGCATCATTAATTTCTCATAAATTTATGCCAAAAGCCACCTAAATGTCCATCAATGGGAAGGAGACACAACATAGCCTGGAGATAGCCATGGAGTGGAATCCTATACTGAGAGAAGCATAGTAAACTCTGGGATCTTGTTGGACCTGGGCCCTGCTCTGTGGTCTTCCATGCCTGGGCTCAGTTATCATATCCTTGGCTTGGTTTTGAGTTTTAGTTTCTTGGTTTCCTGAGACATGATCTCAGTGTCTAACCTTGGTAGGTCTTCAGTCCACTATGAATTCCAGTTTGGCTTTGAACTTGTGATGTTCTTACCTCATCCTCCGAAATGCTGGCAGTATAGGGACATATGTAACAAGGCCTATGAGTAATGAATGGGGTTTTTGCACTCATTTTGTAGATGAGGTAACTGGTGAACAAAGACGTTACTAACTCTCTTGAGTCAATGAATACTTTTTTAAAAAGAAAAGAAAATTTACTGTGTAGCTTCCAGCTTCTGATTCTCCTGGCCTGTACTAAGCCACTAATGTTACAGACATGTACCACGCTTGGGATTGAACCCAGGCCTGTGCTCACCAGAGAAGTACTCTATCAACTGAGCTACAAACTCAAGCCAAGAGTCAACAACTACTCCATGAGGGCTCCATGATTTCAACTCAAGCAACGCCCTAAATTCATGTTCCTAGCCACTAATACAATAAGCCTATGCAATAAGGCTTAGTTGGACTGTAAGACAATTATAGTACACAGTATGGCATGGTCCTGCTCTACCAGATATTCCTGTGCTGATTGCAGAGTGGGAAAGAAAATCTCTAATAACAACATTGAAATGATGTGTGCATTTTTTTTTCTGGATGATAGAATTTAGCATGATTCTCGCTTTTGACTTTGAATTTGTTAATGTTGTATAAGTTTCTTGAAGTGTGTTAAGCCTTATAAAATACTTAAGAAATTGTGTTAAGCCTTATAAAATACTTAAGAAACAGTTACATCGGCAAGGAAATATAATAGCGCACAAGCAGCCCGGGTCAGTAGTTGAGCAGGAAGGAAACGAGAAACAGACTTGAGGAAGATTTATAACCTGAGGGGAACTTACAGACTAACCAGTGGTAGACTCTTCATCTAAGTCCCCCTGTGTCATAAGCTGCTTTAATTCACTGGAATGCTGCTTTACTCCCCAGGTTACCTAGGAAGACAAAGAGGCAATATGGAGCTTGACCTCAGAGCTTATAGGAATATATTACAGAGTACACAGGTAAATAAGGAACTGCCATAGAAAGTGGTCCATTCAGAGAAGGGATAGTCCCTGCGATAGGAGTGGAGATGTATAGGGGTAGAAGCATTACGGCCAAACCTTGAGGGCCACAGTAGTTGTGATCAGACAAAGGACACACAACGAAAAACAGTTCCAAATGGAGGAGGCTCATGACAAATAAAAGAAGAGGAAAACCTCTGCTGGGTACGAAGAGTTGGTAAGCATGGAGTCCAACTAAAACAGAGCTTATGAACTCAAGGCACTGACACACCCTTTCCTCTTCAAATGTCCAAAGAACTCCACCTGTACAGGTCAACCCTTTTGAGAGCTAGAAAGAAGGATGCTCCAGGAAGAGGGATCTAGCTTAAATATAGCCATATATACTTCCCTGAAATGAGTAGCCTATACTCCAGACCTCCAAATATTTCTGTCAATAAGAAACCAATAAGAAATGCCAAAAATCTCCAGGCATTGGTGCTGCTCCTTGGATGCCTAGAACAGAAGGTGACCTTGGGCACCTTGGTGCACAGGAATTCCTGGGATCTCAGATAGTCAACAGTGAATTCTAGGAGAGCCATCAAAAATGTGAGCAAGAACAGAAAATGAAGTAGTTTCAGTAACTCATCCCTCTTTCCATAGTCCCCTCTCCACAAAAGACAGCACAGGGCACCGCAGAGGAATCTCAGAAGGGATATATCTTGACTTTTCCTAACTCCAGCTGATACTGAGTGATTCCTTCCATCAAAACAGGCTTGGGGTAGGAGTACCAATATGGTAACCACAGCAAAAGGTTTGGATAATCCCTGGCCCTGGTAAGAGTTGCTGCAGGAGCCACAAAATGCCTCTTAGACTCTTAACTGCCTTGAATTCACAATAATCACACACCTACTCCTAAGACTTCTTTAATGATTTGATTAAGGAACACATATATTGCTTAATCACAAATTGGTTTTAGTATTTTGATAAGTGCATTTCAATATGGTAGGCATCCTTTCTATCCTGTGGCTTTTCTGTTTTGCATTTTGTTTTGTATTTAAAAACACTGTTCTGACACTGAGAGCAGGAGCTGTCCTACTTATAGGTCCCTTTTCCTTCTTCTGGGTTGTGCTTTGTCCAGCCTTGATGTGATGGTATGTGCCGGCTCTTGTGGTAGCTTCTTATGCTATGTTATGTTCTGTGGAACATATGTTTGTTGGAGGCCTGCTCTTCTCTGACTTCTCTGATGGAAGGGGAGAGAGACGGCAGGAATGGGTGGGAGAAGAGGAAACTGCAGTCAAAATATCTGAGAGACCAAAAAAAAAAAAAATACTGTTCTGGAAAATGGCCCACTACTTCTTTGATTGCCACAAGGAACTCTGGCACACAAACACACACACACACACACACACACACACACACACACACACACACACACAGGGGGCGGGTATTCCTGGACTCTGATTGGTAAGTCATATTTGACTGCTATTGTGTCAGCCTCCAGTGCCTTCCATCTTAGAGCCAAAGTCAAAGTTCCCTCTGCTCTTCTCTGCTTCCAGCTCCTCAAACTTTTACCCATAAGCCATAAAGCTTTTCCTGATCAACATTATTCCTGCCAGTGAGGTATGGGCTGCCTCAGGGCCTTTGTCATAGCTGATCTCTTCCAAGGATGCTCTAGTCACAGGATAAGCTGAGAAAGGTAACATCAAGGTTCAAATATATGTTTATATCCTACTTTTAAAAAATTAAATAAAGGGGCCGGGCGGTGGTGGTGCGTGCCTTTAATCCCAGCACCTGGGAGGCAGAGGCAGGCGGATTTCTGAGTTCGAGGACAGCCTAGTCTACAGAGTGAGTTCGAGGACAGCCAGGGCTACACAGAGAAACCCTGTCTCGAAAAACCAAAATAAATAAATAAATAAATAAATAAATAAATAAATGATATCCTCTATATATAAGGATATATATACTTAGAAACAAAATTAAGTATAGGATATATTCATTTCATATATTTATATATGTATATATAGACACATGTTTTCTATTTGTCTTGTTTATTACAATTTGCACTCTACTATACATACAATACTACAAATGCCTGCCAACTCATTTGTCACATAATAGCTTCTTAAAATTATTTGCAGATTTAATTGATAAACTTTTTTTATTAACTTGTACTTTTCACACAGCTTGGCCATGAGCTACTGCCATCCACATCAATGCTCTCTTGCCCGTTATATTAAATGAGAGAAAGTGGGGAAATCAGCACCAAGCGACCTGGCTCATGATAAAAGTGGAAATGAGCAGTGTTTGGACTTGTGGCAGTGGTAATGAATCACTGCATGGCCAGGACTTCATATAACCCACAGATGATGAAAATATAAGACAGCATTCTAAAGCTCACCACAGTAAACCAGTGTTGCCGAGGGAAGACCTGACACAGAAGAGCAGGCGTCACAAAACACCTCGTCTCGCTCTGTCTCCAGAAAGGGTTAGTTTTAATAGCAACTACTGTTTCTTTTGGAATAATCCACTAAAGCTTGTTAAGACTGGATTCCTCTGGTTCCTTATAAAACATAGTCAAGGGCTGAGGTGTGGCTCGTAGTGGAGTGCTGGCCTAGCACGCACAAGGACCTGGATGCAGTCCTCTGTACTACCACAACCCCAAACATTTAAGTTAAGGACAAACAAAGTACTAAATGACATCAATCACAAACCTCTTGATGAAGATGTTCTCAAGCCCTTCAGATATGAAACACACACACACATATACACACACACACATACATATATACAGAAAAGCACACTGAAACCTCCCTGAATGCTTCACTGCAACATGGCTGTGTGTGTACATGTGTGTACACATATATATGTATATACATGTATACATATATATGTGTATGTGTATATATACATATATATACATATATGTATACATTTACATATACACATATTTTATGTATATTTACCAGATACAAATATAGATATTTGGTCAGAGGTTAACCTTAGATTGGGCATTGTGATAGTTTGTATATGCTTGGCCCAGGACACTATTAGAAGGCACTATTAGAAGGTGTGGCCCTGTTCAAGTAGGTGTGGCCTTTGAGCGTAGGCATGGCACTGAGGGTGTGGGCTTTGAGACCTTTATCCTAGATGCCTGTAGGCCAGTATTCTGCTAGCAGCCTTCAGATAAAGATGTAGAATTCTCAGTTCCTCCTGCATCATGCCTGCCTGGATGCTGCTATGTTCCTTGATAATAATGGGCTGAACCTCGGAACCCGTAAGCCAGCCCCAATTAAATGTTGTCCTTTATAAGAGTTGCCTTGGTTACGGTGTCTGTTCACAGCAGTAGAACCCTAACTAAGACAGGTATCTTCTTCAGTCACTATCCGTCTTATTTTTTGTTACAGTGTCTCTTATTAAACAAGGAACTGAACAATTCAGCTAGGCCTGCTGGCTAGTGAGTCTAAGAATCTGCCCATCTCCACCTCCCCAAGACTGGGGTTACAAGTGTACCCCACATGCCCATTTATTTTGTACATGGGTTCTGGAGTTTGAACTCGTGTCCTCGTGCTTTCTCAGCAAATACTTTACCAGCTAAACTGTGCCGCGAGCACACAGCTCTCTGAAGTTAGTTTCTATACCCGTCCTTAGCTCCTCTTGTACCACACTACGTGTTAAGGGCAGCTCTAAGCAGCAAGTCCCAAAGATGCTACCAGTGTGCATGTGGTTTACAGGACAGTGACATTTGTCATCCTGAAACTCCCTAAACCCTACAGTTCCCTACACTAACACCATTCTTTACTGTTCCTCCCACTTCTCTGATAACATCTGTAGTCCGTAGGAAATCTCATTACCTCTACTCAAGTTTTAAATCTCGGGCCACAAATTAAATACCTTCAGGGACCAGGACAATGCCCACAATGAGAGGAGGAGAAGCTCTGGCCACTATGAGAAGCAAAAGTATGCTAGGTTATCCATGAGCTCACCCATGGTCTCAGAAGGCTACATCATCCAGTTTATCAGGAGAACTCACAAGTCTGATTTTTATAATTTTTTTAAAACATTGGAAACTATTGCTGCTCATGTTTTTAAGACTGTGAACCAAACCAAAGACATTCATGGCCTGGAGACAACCTCCAAGTTACCACATTGTCTTCTCTATACCTTAGTCATTCCCAGTGATCTTTCTGTACCCCTGTTCTTCTCCCTAACCCCCATCTAAAGACAGAATGTAGACATGTAGCCCCTGTCACCTCCCCACTCTCTCTTTTTTTTCTCCCTACATCCCAGCCTATACACACACACACACACACACACACACACACACCACACCACACCACACCACACCACATCACATTCCGGACCCCTACAACTGCCCCTACTGGGTTTCTCCATCTGAATAATCCACTGAGACCCTAAACACATCCAAATGTTCCATTTGTTCTCTACTCTCACCATACCTGAATCTCAAGTTAGATATCCAGAAATCATGCCAGCCAGATGCAGATCTTCCCCTCAGCCCTCACAGCACTGACACAAAACCAATGCCAATGGTAAACTCAGCTATGTTCCTGGAATCTCTCATATCCATTCTCTTTCCTCCAGAAATGCTGTGTGTTTCCTCTGGTTGGCCACAGTAGACCAACTATACCCCTTGCCTTCTGCCCATCTTCATTCCTTACTAGGGTTGGATTTTTGTTACAGCACACACACAAGAGGCTCTTCAAGCCTTCAGGATAAACACTAGATCTACAATGCTTAGGGGAAATGTGACTTCCCCACTCAGTAGGTAAGTGGTATTAGAAAAGCTAATTGAGCTGTCTCAGCCTCAGTTTCCTGATTCTTAAAGTACAGATACTGAATGTGGCGTATTGAGTAGGAATGGCTCCATAGTCTCATGTTTGAATACATGTTCATAGGGACTGGCATTGTTAGGAGGTGTAGCCTTGTTGGGGTAAGTAGTTTATATATGCTCAAGTGTGGCACACAGTCTCCTTCTGCTGCCTGTGGACCAAGATACAGAACTCTCAGCTCCTTTTCTAGCTCCATGTCTGTCTGCCTGTTGCCATGCTTTCTGCCATGATGGAACCTCTGAAACGGTAAGGCATCCTCAATCAAATGTTTTCTTGTTTTCATGTTGCCATGGCCATGGTGTCACTGCACTAGAGACCCTAACTAAGACACTGAATACCAAATATGTCTTGTGTAGATCAGCTAGGAAGGTAAAAGAGGAGGCAGAGTTTTCTCATCATTCCTCATCCATTGTCCTCATCTGCCACAACCCAACTCATAGCCTGGAACTGATGAAGAAAGCCTTAAAGTTTGCCAAAAGCTCCCAAGCTCCAAATTGTGGAGGTCTGCACACTTGCTTTGTCTACTCAGAGTGCCCTACAAGACTCCACTCCATCCTTCCCTCCCTGACCTCAGGTTCCTCCCTCCTCCAAACCCATGTCTGCTTCTCCCCTGCAACCACCAGCCCCTGTGTCTACCTGGACAGAGTATTTAATTTGCTCTCTGTAGCAGAGTAATCTGTTTACTGTTGCCAACTGCATTGGAAGTTCCTCAAAGGCAAGGGGTCTTATGTTCCTTAATCATTGTATCCTTGACGCTGAATAATAAATCATGAATGTATGAATAAGTTAATGACCCTTTGAATTCCCAGACCAATCCAGAGAAGCAAGTATACTCATGGTTCACCACTGGTGGGCAAGAAAAGGGAGGTTCAAAATGGTCGAGTACAGGACCTGGTATAGAATGCATTGTTCAGTAAACAAACTGTTTACCATATAAACAGTAGAATCTAAAACTGGTTCCCAGAACCCATGTAAAACTGTCAGGCATTTTGGTAGTAGGGGTGGCATGTGCTTGTAATCTCAGCCAGCCTAGCTCAGCTGGTGAGTCCCAGGCCAAGGTAGACAGTGCCTGAGGACTGACACTCAAAGGTGATTTCTAAACTCCATACATGTGCACATGCACCCACATACAACTGTGCACACATACAAATGTGCATGCACACATACATGTGCACATATGTGGTTGGGTACAGAGCAGAGTAAGTGAGGCAAGAGTCCACAAAAGCCCAGGCTCAGGAAAAGGAGTGCAAAGAGATACCATTCTGCCTCTTCTGCTGATGGCTTGTTCTATATACAGTTCCTCATGTTATAGATACATAAATAAGTAAGTAGACAGGCACATAGACAATTAATATATCAATGATTAAAAACATTCTAACATAGATACACAGGTATCTACTGATGGGTGATAGACAAAACGTGACTATAAAGTAATAGTACCTACAATCAAGCATGACTCAATAGGTTAATATATACATTGTATTTATACCAATGTCTAGTGTGTTGTAAGTCTTGCATCACACTTTATTATTTTATCACTAAATTCTACAAGAACCCTAAGAATCATCTAAATAAGAACTGGGAGTTTTAACAACATAAGAATTTCCTCCACTTATCTGATGCTAATCTGAAAGGCTCCAGGAACACACAAGAAGTCCCTGGGGACTGAACCAGAGAAACAGCAGGGTTGATCCTTGGGGACCTCATTTTCTCAGTACATCCCAGGCATCCCTGGCTCCATCTCTGCAAATAATGATCTTGATGTTCATCCTGCTCCTGTCTCAACTCAGTGGGAAAAACTATAAAACGGTGTGAAATAGACCTTGGACATCTCTTACATCCTTCAGGATCTGTGGACATATGTAACAGGAACTTGTGGTGACGAACCAACACAAACATAATCTCTTTTTCCCCAAAAGATTGTGGGATGTTTCTAGAATCAAAGAAGGTGAGAATAAGCAGGATCCCTCCTGAAAAACCTGGAAGTCACTCAGCTGATAGAGCATGTAACTAGCTAAGGCCATTCTACCTGCCCATGCAATGCCTATTCTGAAGCACAAACAAGAAGCTGGCAGCAGGAACTTCCAGGGACACCCCTAGGTGTTACCTTTTACTCAGATAACATCCAAATAGAAACATATCAAGAAACTCAGTCGAATAGTTATACAGCCAAAATTTCCACTCAACCCTTTCCAAGAATCCTCTGTGTATATATGTGTATGTCTGTGTCTGTGTGTGTGTGTGTGTGTGTATATGTGTGTGTGTGTGTGTGTGTGTGTGTGTGTGTGTGTGCAAGAGAGAGAGAGAGAGGAAGAGAGGGAGGGAGTGGAGGGAGGGAGGGAGGGAGGGAGGGAGGGAGGGACGGAGGGAGGGAGATTATGTCATTTCAGACATGAAGGAACACGTGCCCTTCTCTAATGCCTCTCAGTCACAGCAGTTGACAAGCAAATGATGTCTTCGAGTTCACACTACTGCCCATATCCTCTTGGTATATGACCACACGAACTATCCTGTATCCTGTGTACATCTTCAAAAGTAGGGCAGCAGCATCAGGGAAGAGTCCAAACTCCTTGGCCATCAAGCAAGAAGACTAATTCCCACTCATCTGGCCGCCAGGCTACTTCATGCCTCCCTGTGGCAGCCCCAATAGACCATTTATCACCCCCAGTCATACCAGGAATTCTCTCATTGGTTCCAAATTGTTGAACCAAATCCTCTTAGTGGTTATTTTCTTCCTATGTAATGTTCTGTTTTTATATAATCAGCTGAAGGGGCTGGAGAGACGGCTCAGCAGTTTACAAAAGCGCCAACTGCTTTTCCAAACAACTTAAATTTGATTCCCAACACCTACAAGGTGATTCTTAACCATCTATAACCCCAGGACCAGGGTATCTGAATCCTCCTCTGGCATGCAAGTGGTGCATAGACATACATACAGGCAAACTAGACACCAAATTTTAAAACAAAATTAATAAAAATACCACCTGAAATGTCACCATTTCCCAGGACTTCCATTGTGTTCCCTGTTCCCTTCCTGATGAACGTGTACCCCTACAAATCTGTTTGTAGAACCCCATTTCCCAGCAATATCCCTGACATGCCATGATATCGATGTCTGATTCACAGCAGACAAGTGGGAGAAGTCTATCTGGTGGAAATATGACTAAATTAATGTTCTACTTCTTTCTTTAAAAAGCAATGGGAGTGGGAGAGATGGCTCAATCTTTAAAGTGTCTATATCATAAGCATAAGAACCAGTACTCAGATCCCAACACCCATAGAAAAAGCTGAGTTCAGCAGCAAGCACCTGTAGCTACAGCCCTGGGGAGGTAAGCGCAGGAGAATCTCTGGGACGCATCAGCCAGCTAGTCTAGCAGAATCAGTCAGTTTTGGGGTCAGTGAGAGGCCCTGTCTCAAAATAAAATGTGGAAGATAATTGAGGAAGACATCTGTCTTCAATCTGTGAGCCCACATACACACATACACAACACATTTGCACACACACATTCCCAAAAAAAATAATAAAATTAAGTTTTTAAAAGGGGGCTTGATCCAGAGGCCTCATACCAGACCAATTAGTCATTGCAATAAACATCTGCAATGAAAGGACTGTGTACGAAAGGGCAGAAGGGTGGACATAGTGCGACACTTCCACAGTGAGAGTCTTTTTCTCTTTCTTAGGTGGGGAGGTTGCAAGGATAAAGGGCAGGTAAGAAAGGAAGCAGAAATTCGTGGAACTGAAGTGCATGGTGTGAAATTCACAAAGAGCCAATAAAGTTTTAAAGGGGACGTCTCCTGCTCAAAGTGGAGAGGAGTTAGAGTGTTCCCAAGGAGGAGTCTCTCATACCAAACCACCATTCCTGGGGCTGCCTCAAGTGTGTTGAGAAGAGATTTGATGTGCCAGGGTAGGGGGATACTCAGGGGACCCTACACCCTCTCAGAGGAGAAGAAGAAAGGACTGTGTGAGGGAGTGACCAGGAGGGAGCAGTGAGCAGGATGTAAAGTGAATAAATAAAAATAGGAAATCATAACTGTGCTCAATTCACTTTCTGCTGCTATCAAAACACCCGAGACTGCGTAGTTTATAAAGAACGGAAGTTTCTTTAGCTCATAGTTTTCAAGTCTGGGAAGTCCAAGAGCATGATGAAGCATCTGATGTAGACCTTCAGGCCACATGCAACCAGCAGGACCCACACGTAGTGAGCCAGAGTAAGCATGCAACGTCGTGGCTCTCTTTCTCTCCTCACAAAGCCACCAATGCCATCGCAGGGGTTCCATCCATGTAACTTCATCTAATCCTAATGACCTTCCAAAGAGCCCCACACCTGCAAATACCCCCAACATGTGAATTTCAGTCAAAGTCTCCGTGTTCTTAGTATCACCACAATTACAATTCCTAGACATGAATTTTGAGACATACACAAGCCATTGTATAAGTTCTTGCTTCTCTGCACCCAGTCTGAGTCCTGGCATGTTATGGCACTTCCAGAGGGTTTCAGAAAAACATCTATTGCTGCTAAACGAAAACAGAGCGCATTTGCCAAAACATAAATCGTCAGTATATTTACAAAGAAATTCCCAGAGGGCCAAGTGTCTTCTGCTGTAACATGTTGCCACAGTGACTACTCTGGGCAGTGAAAAACAAGTTTTACTTAACTTCTTATAAGATATAATAAAATTAATACTATGGTTTGTATAGTATCCAGGCCATTATATAAAAAGAAAAGCATAGGGGATGTGTTTATGCTTTAAAACATCCACATCCAGGTGCAAGAAGCCATTCTGGAGGGATGCTTTTTAATGCTTTGCCCAGTCTGCTATGACTAACATTACACTTTATGAATATGAAAAAATATATAAAATAATGAGATCCCCAGGCAATGTACATTTAAAATGCTTTTAATTTGACTTATTAAAATTAATTCTCATACCTCCTCTTATCCAACTCGTTTTCTACATGCATCTACCTCTCTCTGGAGTTCCCAGTTCTTGATATGAGGAAGAACAAAACAGAAGAGAGCTAGGAGGCAACATAAATGCAAAGAGCATTGTGTTCGCCAGCCAGCAGGGACGTTAGTGTCTCGAGGGCTAAGCTGCAGAAGCCAGCTTTGCCTAGTATCTGTGGGCAGGTGCTCACTTCCCTCCTGTCCCACCATATTGTAAGAAAATCTTCACCACACAGGAAACAGGAACGAATACCGAAAACACAAAACCCCAGGTTCCCCAGAGTAAAATGTCGTGGTGGCTTTCTTAACCTGATTTGCACAAAGGTTCACGTCTCCGTGCTTCCTACTTAAAATAAGTAGGGAAATTCGCAACCACTCAACTCTCACCCATTTGAGTAGAACCTAAAGAAATTCCTGGCTTTCTGGACCTGACCAAGCAGAAGGTGTCATCGTGGTTGTTGACATTTCCCACAAGGACCGAAAGGTTCAGCGCAAGGAGCCTAAGATCCAGGACATGTACCTGCGCCTTCTAGTCAAGCTGTACAGGTTTTTGGCCAGACGCACCAACTCCACCTTCAATGAGGTTGTGCTGAAGAGGCTATTTATGAGCCGCACTAACCGGCCACCTCTGTCCCCGTCCCGGATGATCAGAAAGATGAAACTTCCTGGCCAGGAGAACAAAACCGCTGTGGTTGTGGGGACAGTCACAGATGATGTGCGGATTCTGGAGGTACGGATGCTGGAGGTGCGAATGCTGAAGGTGTGTGCACTGCGGGTGAGCAGCCTGGCCAAAGTCGCATCCTCAAGACTGGAGGTAAGATCCTCACCTTTGACCAGCTGGCCCTGGAGTCTCCCAAGGGCCGAAGCACTGTGCTCCTGTCTGGTCCTCAGAAGGGCTGAGAGGTGTACTGACATTTTGGCAAGGTCCCAGGAACCCCACACCACACAGCCACACCAAGCCCCATGTTTCCAAGGGACGAAAGTTCGAGTGTGCCAGAGGTCGAAGGGCCAGCCAAGGCTACAAAAAGTAACCCTGGATCTTACTGTTAATAAAAAAAACTTTGAGTGTTAAAAAGAAAGGAAGAAAGAAAGAAAGGAAGGAAGGAAGGAAGGAAGGAAGGAAGGAAGGAAGGAAGAAAGGAAGGAAAAGAAAAGGAAAGGAAAGGAAAGGAAAGGAAAGGAAAGGAAAGGAAAGGAAAGGAAAGGAAAGAGAAAAGGGGAAAAAAATAAATTCCTGAAGACGGGATGGCAAATGCTATGTTCATAAAACTATTACAAAATAGTGCAGTACTCTTTAAGGTCGTCTACTTGTGTCAAATCAACTAAGCGGTCAATACTCATGAGCACTGTTGTCTCCTTGAAGATCTGTGTTTGTATGCAGGGGTCTGCAGCATGAGTGTGTCATCCTCTTATGGTGGTTTCAGTGAGAAGTATCTCCCATAGGCTCAGGTATTTGAACACTTGGTACACAGTTGGTAGCACTGTTTGAAGGGTTGACATAACCTTGCTCAAGGAACTACATTACTGGTGTGTGTGTGTGTGTGTGTGTGTGTGTGTGTGTGTGTATTACATTGTCTCCTCCCACTTCCAGTTCACTCTCTTTGCATCACAT
>JANHMN010000010.1:46958047-46978047 GCA_030674055.1 Rhabdomys pumilio | reverse complement strand
CTCATAGCTGTTGGTCATCCAGATAAAATCTAATCACCAAAGTAACCAGAAACCCCAATAAAAATTCATTCATGTCTTCCCACTGTAGTCTAACCCATAACATCTTGAACTTGGCTTCAAGGCCGCAGCATGATCTAGCTCCTGCCCCACCCTCAGGCTCCTCCCAGACATTCTCCTACAACCTTCTCCCAATGCATTCAATCCTCAGCTTGAGATCCTCTTACTCCAACCTTTCCTTAACAAATTCCTTTCCACCCCTTAGAATGAAATGTCCTCTTCAGTGGTCTCATGAAATTCCCACACTTATAAAGTAGGCATCATAAAAACCCATGAGACAACCATTGCCCAGTGGTGTTATTTATTGACTTCAAAGACTAGAACGTGAAAACATCTTTGCCAGAACCAAAGAATCTTCTCAAGCCAAATGCACAAACCACAGCCTTTAACCACAAAGTCTCCCATCTTTTTGGCCAATTATAACTTTTACCTCAAATAAATCATAGGGGATAGTTTTACATTTACCTTGGCACAGGAATCAGAGTTTAAGAAAGCCAGACTTCTTCACAGAAGAAAAGTAAAGAGACATAAGCATAGCCAAGCTCCCGGATCCAGTCTGCTGGCTGCCTAATATCTGCAAGCAGTACTTGCTAAGATTTAAGTCTTCTTGACGGAAAAGAGTCTTAACCCACTGGACATGGTGACTCAAGTTAATCCAAGATTAAATGATTCTATGTATCACTTTCAATTCTATGGTCCTAGCTCAATATTACTACCTATAGCTTTAACTGGATCACTGAAAGTTCTTTCTTAAAGGAACAACAGCATAGTTGTGGAGGACTGAATATGCTTGGCCCAGCCAATGGCACTACTGGGTGTGGCCTTGTTGGAGTAGGTGTGCCCTTGTTGAAGGAAGTATGTCATTATGGGGGTGGGCTTTGAGACTCTCCTCCTAGCTGCGTGGAAGATAGCCTCCTTCTGGTTGGCTTTGGATCAGCATGTAGAACTCTCAGCTCCTCCAGCATCATGTCTTCCTGCGAGTTTCCATGTTTCATGCCATAATGATAATGGACTCAATCTCTGAAAGTGCAAGCCAGCCCCAATTAAATGTTGCCCTTTATAAGAGTTGCCTTAGCAGCATACACTAGCTAAAATGAGGCCCCCGACACATATACAGCAGAGGACTGCCTGTTCTGAACTTAGTGAGAGAAAATACACCTAACCCTAGAGAAACATGAGGTCCCAGGGAGTAGGGAGGTCAGGTGGGATAAAGTGGTAGGGACATCCTCTTGGAGATGGGGGAAGAGGTATGGGATTAAGAACAGTCAAAGGGTGGACCAGGGGGGATTATGACTGAATGAAAAAAAGATTAAAGAATAAAAAAAAATAAATAAAGTTAAAATTAAAAAAAAAAAAAAAAGAGTTATCCAGTCATGGTGTCTCTTCACAGCAATGGAAACCCTAAAACAATAATGATGAAATTCATTATTGACCTTCCGGTCACCATACTTTGCTAAACCTGATCTAATGGTTAGCTTAATTTTATGTGTCAACTTGGGCTGGACTACTAGGTGTCCAGATATTTAGTCAAACAGTATTTCCAGTGTTTCCATGGGAATTTTGAATGAGAACAACATTCAAGCTGGTATCAAATTGCAATACATTGTGTGTTGGCCTCATCAAATTTGCTTAACACACACACACACACACACACACACACAGTCACACCTCTTCCATATCTGTCACCCTTACCACAGTATACCCAGCTCCTAGCATAGTATATATCACCAGGCAGGTGCTCAAATTCTTGTAGATCAAATATCTGACTACGTTCATTAATCATTAGCTTTGACGAGCATCTAGTAGGTACTCTGCTGACAGTAAACAGGACATTCCATTCATTTGGAAGGTCCTCAAGCTCACTGAAGTCAGCTGCTCATAAACACTGATTGCTCAACTGTAGCACTGTTGACTAAAAGCAAGCAGACCATGAGCCTTTATCATTCAACACTTGTGCAATTAAAGACAATATTTATATGGTATCTCTTACAAGAAAATTATGGCTAAGGCTCTGCAGGATTCCAAGGAAAGTGAGATACCCCCACCCCCAAACAAAGATGACAATGCCACAATCTCAGCTAGGAGCCATTTTTAGGTTATTAAAGATTACTTTTATAATGTGTTCATCCTTGGGAAGCTTCAAACTCTGGTGACAAGAAATAAAACAGTCAAGCATTGCAGGGTCCAAAGCAGCTTTTGTGTTTATTTCATTCCAGGCATTTTACTGCGTTTAACTCCTCTCCTTTCTTTGTGTCCTGCAATAGCAGCCCCCATGAAAAGTGAAATAACATAAAAACAGTTTCTCCATTCCTCTCCCATTCACTCCCCTTCCGTTGTGCCCACTTAGCCCCAGACCAACGTCAGAACTGGGAAATCAGCGTCAGGGCTGGTGATGTGGCTCAGCTGGCTGAGTACTTGCCCAGCATACACAGAGTCCTGAGTTTGGGTCCTGGCTCTGCACAAGTGCCATAGTGGTGCTGGCCTATCATTCCAGCACTCAGGAGAAGGAAGCAGGAGGCTCAAGAGTTTAAACTTACGGTCAGCTACCTAGTCGGTTTGAGGTCAACCTGGAATGCTTAAGACCCTAAAGACCCTGTCTCAGAAAAGAGAAGAAAGAAAAAGAACAGTTGGCTTCAGAATAAAATTCTTACTCATCTTCCACCAATAACTCTCCATTGGAGACCAGAAAGTGAACCTGAAGGACAGAGGGTTTGGAATCAGGACAGACATGGCTACATCCACCTACGAGGCTCATCCCTCCATCCTGCCAGCTCTGCCTGCTGTGCCTTACAAGATGCCATGAGGACTCCATGACACAAACCTGGGGACAGTTCCTCAGGACACTGGGTTAGGGAATACGTCACTGTGGCTCTAAACTCTGAGTTTTCTAGGTTTCTCTGATATTATCTGAAAACAGTCATGATGTTTGTCTACTTGGTAATTTTTTTTTAAGATTCTCTAAGTTCTGCCTGCCCGCTTTCCTTTCAAATCAGCCGAGCAGAGTCCATTGAGAAGCAGGCTGGAAAAGACAAAAAGCTTTTAAATTCTGTCTTGTGGGGATGTTTTGTTGTTGGTTTCGTTAGGTTTTGATTTTGTTTTAGAGGGTTGCTTTTTGTTTTTTGTGGGTTTGGAGAAGGAATTTTGTTTTGTTTCTGTTTTTTGAGAAAGGGTTTCTAAGTGTAGCCTTGGCTATCCTGGAACTCACTCTGTAGATCAGGCTGGCCTCAAACGCATATGAGTTCTTCTTGCTCTTGTCTCCTGAGTGCTGAAATTAAATGCATGCAGCATGCACCACCACTGCCTGACTTTGTATGGTAATCTTGGTATGACTTCACCAGTCTCTATTCTTCTATCATAATATAACTCAGGTCCCAGTTTTTTTTAAACATTAGCTGAGCTTTTAAATTCTTGTCTTCCAGTTTCCTCTTAAGGTTGAGACACAGAATATAAAGTCACTTGATAACCATAAGCATCCCCTTCCAGTCACATGACCAAACTCTGTCTGAGATTCCACTACAGAGAGGGCACAGCAGGTGAGTCAAAAGGTGCTGAGCTTCACAGTGGTTCTGCAGACAAACTGCAGGACTCAGAATTCTGGCTTTACATTTTCCTAGCTGGGTGGCCTTGTGTCCTCCTCTCCTATAAAACAGCAATGGTTAAGCCTACTCATGTGGTTATCCTCAAAGTGAAATGAGTTAATATGTTTTTTTTTTAAAGCCCTTAGCATTTAAATCTTAGTACAAGGTAACAATGATAACAATCTAAGTCTTTGTAGCTAAACAGAAAGAATGCAGAGAAGTGACATATGCTAAAGTGCCACAAAGAACCATTTATTGGGGTTGGTAGTCTATTCTCTTCGATTGATGTCTCCTTGTAGATATTTCACACAAGAGAGTTGGGGTTGTAGCCTGGTTGGTACAGTGCTTGCACAGAATAGATGAAACTCTGGGTAGATCCCAACATAGTACAAATCAGGCATGGTAGCATGCATCCGAAATGCCAAGTACTCAGACCTGAAATGAGTCTGAGACTGATCTGGAGACCTCAAAATTTTAAAAGGTTTTTATAAAAGCTATATCTCACTAATGACACTGTAAAGATCCATCATCCTGGCACCTGAGAAGCAAGTGTGAATTGTGCCCTCTGCCTGCACCCACCTAGATAACTATTCTTCCCTCCTAGGAGAACTCTCAGGCCACCCTCCGGTTGGCCTCCGTCATACTCAGGAAGCACCCTAGAGGGCTCCATTCACTGCAAGCTCCTGCATCAATACTGCAGTGATATAAAGGATGCAAGCCTTACATGAGACAATTCCCAGAAAAGCACCTAACAGAGTATCCAGCCAATGCCATTGCCGTAGGCAGCCAATAAATGTTATCTATTTTAAATGATCTCTGTTTTAAATAGAAGAGGAAGAAAGCCCTCTGGTACCTGCTTTCTCCAAGCTGACACACATTCCAACACCAAATGCCACATAAGAGCAGACTGGAATCTGTGGAAGAACAGAGAAATGCTATGCTCTGTCTGTCAAGAATCCCAGTGCAGGGAAGAGTTCACCGGACAGAAAATACAGGAATCTCCTCCTCTTCCCAAGAAGAAAAGCAGGAGAAGAAAGACCCTTAGTTGGGACGTTGCTGGCAAACCCAAATGTGATGGTTACTTTTGACTATGAATTTGACACTGCCTCAAGTCATCTGGAGGAAGAGCTTCCAAGAATATTTATGAAAGGTTATCTCAATTGCATCCTTTGATGTGAGATGAGATGACCTGTCTACTGTGTGCAGCATTATTCCCTGAGTTTGGAGCTAGGGACTGAATGAGAAACTAAAAAGCTAGCATACATGTGTTAATCCATCTCTCTTTGCTCTTGACTGTGAACATAATGTGACCAGTTCTCTCAAGCTCAGGCTGCGTGACTGCTCTGCTAGGAACTGGACTTATAAGTCAAATACACTTTTAAGTTCATTTTGTGAGTAATTTACCACGGCACCAGAGAAGAGCTGGAACACCAATTCTGCGCATGAGATTATCAATATTTTTAACATTTCTGAACAAATCCAAGACAGCTTTAGACTTCCCAACTTGCTCTCTTAGGCAAACCACACAGCTAGGCTGCCTTCATTCATGGCTGTGTGTAGGCACTAACAGCTCCCACACAAAATCGCATTAGTGTGTTCACAACATGCTTTAGACCCAGAGGTCTTAATAACATCAGCACGACCTTCTCCTCCCCATCCCAACACTGGCAACGTCTAGTCCTGAAAAGACAAACAGTGTAAAAGGAGACAGAAGCCAATTGTGAGGAAGGAAAAGAGCAAAACTAACACCGGCATCCTTCTCTGTGGTTGGCCAAGGACACACTGAGTGAATCGGGCACCTCAAAGAGCTAGTGACCCAGGGAGATAGTTCACGTACAGAATTAGCAGACATTCTTGCAAACCATTACCTTTAGCAGGAGGCTAAGTGCTGGGGAAATGTTTGCTTCCTGTTTCCCTGGACGGGTATTCACAAGAAGTCTAGAGGAGTAAAACCCAGGCCTTAACCGATGGTTATGCAAATTGTATAAACAAACCTATGCAAAGAGTGGGAAGCTTGCTGATCTAGTTTCCTCCCCTCACCTGTCTCACTGCCATCAGCAGACAGAGTCGAAGAGAAAACCCAACAGCTTGGAAGAATCACAAATCTACTCTCTCAGTATGATCAAAAGGAACACCTCGGTCCACCCGGGCACCTCAAGCCACTCTTAAGGGTTGAGGGAGTTCTTGGCCGGTTTCTGTCCTTGCCAAGTGTCTCTAAAATTAAGCTATCACCCTGGTCTCTCTAGACCAGCCAAGTATAAAGAAGAGAGGACCAAGGTCGCAAAGGGTGCTTCTGTCCTAAATCTGACAAGGAGGCAAGAGATAGGAAAGAGAGGGGCACAAGGGGACATAAGCTCTGCAATGCGAAAGGCGTCCCGGCCAGGCTCGCCGCGGCCCCTGCCGGCAGGTCTAGCTCCTTCCAGGCACCTCCTGAGGTCTAATTGGAGCCACCAGCAAAGATGAAAGAGTTCCTGACCCTGCGGACCCACCTCGCGCAACTACTGCAGATTCAAACGCGGAGACTGGGGACCATTCCACATGGGCCCAGTGAGCCCCAAGCCGCCCCACCTAGAGCGCGCAGACTGTTCCCGGGCTCATCGCCGCACCGGGGCAAGGGCCCTGGGTACGCTCTTGCCTGCAACTGTCGCGGGGCGCCTTGCAACACTGCAGGGCAGAGGGGAGGGGGAGAAATGGCAGAGAAGGCGGAGCAGGCGGCCGGGGAAACACTAACATTTGCCAGGAAAGCGCCTCCTCCCGAGAAAGGAAAGGAAGGGCTTCCCGGCTTAGGAAACGCCCCGGGGATGCCCCCACGCAAGGTGCCGCCTTTCCCTGGCTCACCCATGCTCCAGTCTCCAGTCGGTCCTCCACTTAACCTCCTACCCCTAAAAGCTGGTCCTAGCTCCCTTCTCCGGGCGTCCAAAGAGACCCACGCTCGGTTTGGGCAGTCGGCAGCTCGCGCAACAGGCAGAGCCAGAGCTCCAGCGACGGCAGGCTCTGGCTCCGGGACTGGAGGATGAGGAGGAAGCCAGGCACTCAGCAGGATGCAAAGTCCCTAAGCAGATTTTGCGCCCACGACCTGAGAGTCACTGGGGACTGGAAGAGCAAAAGGTGGGGGAAGGTACAATAAAGTTGAGGGGTCGCATGGAGAAGTGTCACGGACGCACGGGGAGGTGGGGACCCGATCAAGTACCTGCAGGAGTCCAGGCGAGTCTGGCTGGCTGGGTTCTGCGACGCCGCCTGCCCGCGCTGCAGGGATCCGGCCTCGCCGCGCGGCCCCGCGGCCGCCGCCGCAGCGGCAGGAGAGCGGGCTAGCCCGCACGGGTCGCCGAGTCCGCGGATCCCGCCCGGCCGGAGCTGGGTGCCTCGAGAGGCGGGCGGGACCGGGCGGGGCCAGTCTCTCAGTCAACGCCCTGCTGCTCTCCACTCCTCCCGCCGCCTGGCGTCCAGCTCTCCGCCAGGGTTCCCCCCCACCCCCGACCCAGGGAGCAGCGCTCGTGCGCGGACCGCTGCAAACTGAGGGGGTCCCACGGCAAACCCACGCACGGATGGTTGGATCCAGGCACAGCAGTGCGGGACTTGCATCCCGGCCCAGGCCCAAGTGCAGAGTCACCTCCTCAGGAGTGTCCCGCCCTGCCCCAGAGGGACATCAAGGTCACGTCCCACGTTTCCCACCCTGCGCACTCCAGGGAGAGAACCGCAATCCAGAAGAGGAAAAATGACCTCTCCATGGCCTAAGCAAAATGCCTCTCGAAAGTCGTGTCCAAAGCAACACTTCGTAAAATTGTCAGGGTTTTCTTGAGCTGTCACGAGGCCCCAACTTGTTTTACAACAAAGTGCAAAGGAGAAAAAGACCCCGATTCTGCCACTGTTTGCCACCACC
Organism: Rhabdomys pumilio; assembly: GCA_030674055.1. Taxonomy (NCBI): domain Eukaryota; kingdom Metazoa; phylum Chordata; class Mammalia; order Rodentia; family Muridae; genus Rhabdomys; species Rhabdomys pumilio. The sequence continues at coordinate 46,970,532 of JANHMN010000010.1, read as the reverse complement.
CGCTCCCTGAAGACTCACACACAGTGAGGAACAAGATGGTTTGTTCCTTTCCTCGACTTACCAAGTCTGAAGAGATGCCTGGACTTATGCACCAAACATATGCACTTCATATGGAGAAAGGAAAGGAACTGAGTGGAAAGGGGGGGGGGTGGAGGGGATTAGAGACGGAGTCACCCCGGGAGATGGCTCCAGCTAGGGATGAATTAACAGCCAAGGACCTATGCAAGGGCAGAGTGTGGTTCAGAAGACACGCCTGGCCTCCTCGCACTGGCACTGAGCAAAAACACAGCCAGCCAACAGTCCGGAAGAGAAATGGGACGCGTGGGGACCCACCCCCGCTCTCCCCCTCCCGCCCCCAAACTGCAGATTTTTAAGTTGTGCAGGCATGCAACCGTTCCTCAAAGCCAGCTGCTCAGAGTTGTAGGCGCCCAGTATTTTCATGGTTCCCACCAGACATTCCAAACTCTGCTGGCTGCTCCCAGCCCAGCGGCCGTAACCGAGACTTGGGTGACAATTACCTCAGACATGCACCTAGCAAAACTAGGCATCTTTACGATGGTGACACGGGGGATCTATACAAGAAGAAAGATGCTTCTCTGGCCTCATGGAAGCACCCTATGGTGTCTGTGGGGTTCTTTACTATTTCTTCTCCATCAAAATCCACACTGAGTCAGAGGGTAAGGAGCACTTGGTTTCAAAGAGATGAATCCTCTTACTTGTTTTTATTACATTTTATTTTTCTGTATGTATATGCGTGGGTGCATCCACACTGTGGCATGTGGAAGAAAGACGCAGAGGACAACTTTTAGGGGTTGTTCCCCTGCTTCTATCATGCAGGTCCTGTGGATTGAACTCAGAAGGTCAGGCTTGGTGGCAAGTGTCTTTACCCACTGAACTGTTTCACTAGCCCCTGAAACCTGTCTCTCCAAAAGAGGTCTGCCCCAGAGGAGAGAGTCCCCAGCAGTGGGCAGAAGACCCTGAAACCCCTGGCTCAAAATGAGGGTGCAGGTCACTGTAGAGCCTATTTGGACCTTCTGTCCCTTATGTCTTCATTATTTGATCCCCTCAGGCCTGCCCCTCTCGTGACACAGAAGACCCAAGGTATATGTCTACTTCTGGTGTTAGCACCAGTTTGCAGAAGGTAATTTTTATAAGCAATCCATCATCTTTAACCTAAGAGCTAAATTATTCTAAACGTTTACATTTTATCAGCATCATAGAATCAATGCTCCTGGGTCTCGCCAGCAGTTAGGTAGCTACTTGGGCATTTCAAAGGCACCAAGTTTATCCCACAAGTCCAGTCAGTCTCTTTTGCTTAAGAAGGACAAGGACAAATGGCTAGTGTCTGTGGCCTGCAGAAGGTATCTGCAGTGCAGATGGCACTGCGATAGAAGAGGAGAGGAGGCACAATCCCAGGCTGTCAGGAATGCTCTCTTTAGGAGGCAGGCACAAAAAGTGTAGCCTGCATGCTATATCAGGGTGTGTAGAGGACCACCAGTCTGAGGCAGTGGGTCAGCCATTTGCATACATCTTTCTGAACTCTGCCTTCAGTTCTGGTGTGTCACCTATAAGGGAAATTCCTTCCTCACCTGGTGACCAAGCAACAAACATGAAACAATAAACAGGAAAGCACACTTGCTCCTGAAACTTTAATCTTCTCTCTCCTCCCCACTCCCCACCTCTCCATACATACCATGAGCTCACATAATCACATTCTTCCTCTGCCCACCCAGACCTTTCCTTGATTTTTTTCGTTCTCAAAGTCCAAATGACAGAAAACCAGCTCGACACTGAAGGTAAGACAGTATTGGTTCATCTCTGTTCATGTCATAAATGGGGATAGGCCTGCAAGTGAGAATGAAGATGTTCTCACTTCAGGCTGCAGGACAGGGGTGAGTGTACATAGGTAACAACGTTCAACATTTGTCCAGTTGGTACCTTACTCATCAGAGATGAGTACCTTTACCCTGTGACGTGAATGTCAGTATAGCCAAGTAAGTGCATAAACCTCCTCCCCCTAAACCACCAGGCTATTCGGGTCTGCCTGCCTCACAGTGAGTCTATTCCTAATCATCTGGTCCTTCTTTGCTGCACAGATGGTTAGTTGGACTCCATTAACAATTAAGATCCTCTGGGAGGTTCCTTCCCCCTCCTGGGTTATGAATCTCATCTCCACCCCACCTTAGCCCCCTGTGCTTCCCCGGTGCACAGCCCCTGCACGTTGGCTTTTAACTTTCTATCTTCCACTAGTTAAGGAACTCCCTGGCAGCCACATTTCAGGGACCTTCTTCAGGATCTTCACGTTTATGCAGTGAACGGCTGAAGACTCTTGTCATGGAGCCCACAGGTTCCATCTGCTCCTTGTGGGTACTTAAATCTTTTGTTTCTATGCTGCCTTTTGCCAGGTAGAAAGAAAACATAAGCCATCACAATTCTCATTTTGCCTGGTTGCTGGGAAGCTTGGAACTAAATTTATATAAATTAAATTTAGCTCTTAATTAGCTGAAGTGTTCTTGTTCCAGATTATTTCAATGATGATCATGCCTCTTTCATGAAACTATGGTACATTTACCTATCGCCTTATGTTGTAGTGGTTGTTGTTGTTGTTGTTATTGCTGCTGCTGCTGCTGTTTCAATGAACATACCTTAATGTTTTAAGTTCTTAAAGGTCCAAAGACTTGAATTCCAATTCTTCTCTGCCTCTGACAAACTCAGCAGTATTTCCTCCCTGGCTAGCTTTGGTTTTGGGCCATATGATATTCATGGTCTTTGCCAGCTCTAAAAGCTTTATACTTCCATAGATAAAAGGAGACGGTTTATAAATTATTAATGAAAGAATCCTGTGACAGAACATGGCTCAAGTCTCTAGGCACAAAGAAATACACCCTTCAGGTACCTGAAAACACCCTTCAGGGGCTCCAGAGAGCTAGCCAAAGTGATCCCTACTGAGTATTTCCCTGGCAGAAGGCTGCATTCCCTGGTGGGTATTCTTTACCCACTTAGCCAAACAAAGACTTTGACAAGTTAGGCCATGAAAATGCCCTAAGGGGGTGGCCTTTCGGTGGCTGCTGTTTGACTTCTCACCACCTCTCCAGCTTTTCACAACTTTTTGTCTGCGTTTACTCAGCCCCCTCAGCAGCCTTCCTACTTCCTGACCTCTGAGTCCTGGCCTTGTCTGTGCCCTGTTCCTTAATGCTTCCCTTCTACACTTAAACAACAATACTGTTTATTAAAGCTCAGAAATGGCTTTCTCTCACTCACTGCTATAGTGTAGATGTGATCTGAAGATGTGAACCCCACAGTTTTGTATTCTCAATGCTGGATCCCAAAATCTGCTGAGAGGAAATGAATCTTACAGAATGGGTTCAAAGTCTTAGGGTAGAAGGTTGTCCCAATCCCTCTCACTCCCTCTTTCTCTCTGTTTCCTGCTCCTATGCACACTCCCACCACTATGTACTCCCTCCTTACCACAAGCCCAGAAACCGTGTAGCCCAGAATGATGAAATGTGAGTTAAAATAATCAGTTCCCTTTTGTTGTAGTAATTATTTAAAAAAAAAATGGCCACTGGTCAAGCCGACTGTCTAGGCTGCAGCAGCTCTGCCTAGCTCAACCATGTGGCCAGAGGCCACATGCGTACTGCAGCTAAAAGAACGGCCAGCCAGAAACACCAGCCTTGCCACCCACAAGACAGCAGCGTGGGAGATGGCTCTGCCAATCTTCCAAGCTGTCTCTGCAAGGCTGGGCATTGCCCAGACCATCCCATAAACCATGCGGGCCTGGTAGAAAAATGAGACTCTGATACTTAAAGATTAATCAAAGGCTTATATATTTGGTAATGATCAATAACAAGATGCCCTTACAATCAGAGGTGTAACCCAATACCCAACCTAGATATACCAACTACCTTTGACTGCTACAGACAAGCGAACATCAGCCTCCATGTCCCCCTCTCTTGTTCTCTGTCTCACCCTTAGGTCCCCCTCTTCCTTCTCCTCCTCCTCCATTTACTCCTCCTCTTCATCTCCTTACTCCTCCCACCTTAGCTCCTCCTACACCCTTTGACTTATTTGTGCCAAGATTTTTTTTTCCCACAGAAATTAGAGAAGAAACAACTTCTGTGAAATTACTACCAGGAGCAAGGTCATGGCTGTGAGTAATGCTGACCATATGGTTCTTAGGATTTTGTAAATGGTTTAGGGAGGGGAAAATTTGGAGACACAGGCTTAAAAATGTTCAGGATCATTGTAAATGTAGCTTAATGTGACATTTTGTGGGGATTTGAAAATAGTAGAAATATGAATAAATAGTAAAATATGAGTGGAAAGACCAGTTTAGTGTGTAGCTGCTTTTGTAAGCAAAATGTCACAGTGATCAGGTCATAGAAGTATCCACTGAGATTTCAAGGATTAACCAGTTAGGGGACCAAACAAATGTATAGCAGGGTCAGAGTCTCCACAGGGAATTCATTGAGAGGACAATGAATAAAGGATGAAGAATAAGATATGCACCTGCAATAGAGACACCAGGATGCTGAAGATGCCAAGCACACGGAACAACCGCCAAGGCATAGGCAGTAAGTAGAGTCAGCTCACGAGAAGCCCATGTAGGCCATAGGCATCAAGGCCATAGAGGTGGGGCTCTCCAAGAGTACTCAAGAGCTCACATCATGACTCCATGTACCCTGGATGCTAGACATGGTGCTGTGGGGTTTAGCATTTGCCACACTGGCTTTCTGTTTTACCTTGATCTGATTCTTTGTCGGTACTTTCTCATTCCTTCACTTTGAAATGGATATATTTACTCTGTGCTTGTGAATCTTAGAGTCAAAACTTTCCTCTTTTACTTTACAAAGAATCACAGCTAAAGGTTTTCCTTGGGTCTCAGAAAAGTCTTGAGACTTGGACTTTTGAATAATACCAGAACTCTTAAGACTCTGGAGACTCTAGGAGGTGAGCTCAATACATTTTGCGTTATGAAAAGCAGTAATCCTTTGGGGGCCAGTGGTGGAGTGTTACAGTCTGAATGGGAAATGTCTCCTGGGGGCCATGTTTTTAACACTCGGTCTCCAGCTTATTGGTGCTATTTTAAGAAGTGGTTAAAACATCAAAGATAGTTCCTAGACAGATAAAGTAGGCATTGAATTGGAGGTTGCACCTGCTCCCTGGTACCTTCTTTACTCTATGTGTCCCATTCTCTATGAAATGAACAATGCTTCTTTACATGCTCCAGCCACCATACTCAGCCTCACTCTGGGTCCAGAGTCAAAGAAGCCAAAGGCTGTGGAGTGAAACTTTTGAAACCATGAGCTAAGATAAATCATTCCAGGGCTCCATAAATGACTCAGCAATAAAAAACATTTACTGCTCTTGCAGAGGATCCAGGGTTTAGGGGGGAGCTCTTTTTGGTTTGGGTTTGGTTTGAGTTTGTATTGTTTTTCCAAGCACCTTGGTTAGGTGACACACAACTGTCTATAACTCCAATTCCATCAGATTCAATACCCTCTAGCTGCAAGGACACTTACACCCACGTGACCCACACAAAGTCATACAAGTACAAGCACACACACATAAATAAATAAAAATTTTAAGTCTTAAAGATCAATTTTTCCCTTCTTGTGTTGTTTATGTCAGTATTCTGTCCCATCCACGAGAAAAGTGCTTGATTCCTCATGCAAAAAATATGTAGTTGTTTTCCTAGTTCTCCTAGTATAGTTTTATACTTCATACAAAACTCATTAAAGTTGCACTCTGGTACTACTGTGCGTTTTTAATTTGAACTGAGTCTCTAGTGTTGATTTGTGAGTGTCTTGAGGACAAGAACTACGTGATGTCATTAATGTCAGTACCTTCAGGATCTATTACAGATGTCTAATAGACTAAGAATAAGGCAGATGATGGATGGTGGATGGATGGATATATAGATGGATGTTTCTGAGACTTATGGAAAGGTGCAGAAAATTGCATATATGTTATAGTTGTTAGCTTTGTGGTTTTGCGGGACTCCTAACATGGGAGTGGGGTGTCTCTGACTCTTCTGCCTGGTCTTGGAACCCCTTTGCTCCTACCACATTGCCTCAACTGGACTTGATATGAGGGTTTTTTGTACCTAATCTTACTGCATCCTGTTGCCATGTTCAGTTGATATCTCTGGGATATCTGCTCATTTCTGAAGGGAAATAGAGGAGGAGTAGATCTTGGGAAAAGGGTGGGGGGTACTGAGGGGAGGGAGGGAGGGAGAAAGGGAGGGAGGGAGGGAGGGATAACTTTGGTCAAGATGTCTCATATGAGAGAATAAAAAATGCAGGAAGTCAAGCCGGGAGCATCAAAGACTAGCAATGTATTCATAATTTTTCCTCAAGGGGAGTTCTGTACCTGTAATAGTTTTTCGTTTGTGGGCAGGAGCTTAGGATCTACCTCCTATTTGCAACTGGAAGAGTGAAGGGTATGTCTAGGACAGACGCTGCTGAATACATTCGATGTGGTTTTCTGCTTTCTCAGTAGTAGCATCTACAGACATTGCCTAAATGACTGGTTCTTCCCTTTTGTCTGGAAAGATTCCAGTTTCAAACTGAAAGTCCAGCATCCTAGGAACACCATCAGTGCAGGGCAAACCGGGACAGTTGCCCATCCTCTTGGCGTATTTCTGTGCAAGATAAAATTTTCATATCCTGGCATTCCATGAACTGCAGGGAAGCATATAACTGAAGGCTTCACAGTGGGACACCAGTGGAAGTGGTGCATTCAGTTTCTTGAATGTATCCTCAAAGGAAGTGAGCAGAGTTCCTCCTCCTTTTTTGCCTTTAGGCTTTTTGAAATGCAGAAAAGACAGCTAGACAAGGACTTGATATCCACACATGCACCAAAAAGCCAATAAGGAAGTAATAAGGAAGTAATAAGGAAGTAATAAGGAAGGCAGAGCAAGGTCGCAGGCAGGAACTGGGTCATCTGAGCCCTAAACTTCCTTCACTTATACAAGGGAAACAAACTTATATTTTATTTAAACTATTTCTATTTGAAGTTTTATGCTGCTCAAGGCTGAATCCCATGGGCTCCTCTATGTATACATGTTCATGTATGTGCATGTGCATGTGTGCACACATTTATGTGAAAGTCAGAGGTCAACATCAGGTGTCTTCCTATGTTGCTATATATCTTATTTTTTGAAACAGATTCTATCGCTGAGCCTAAAGCTCACTGATTCAGATAGACTCACTGGCTTACGAGCCACAGGGATTCGCCTGTCTCTGGATTGTTATATATGAGTGCTGGCACTTTAACTCAAGGTCTTCATGCTTACATGACAAGCATTTTACATATTGAGCCATCTCCCTACCCCCTGAAAAATAAATACACTTTTAATTAATCTAAGTGGCAATCTGTCCTTCATTTGGTTTTCTTTTAGGTTCCATTCAACATGATCAGGTGCTTTAATTCCATCCCTAGAGCTCTGTGTGTGATTGCTCAATTTTTTTATTACTATGAGCATCTCCCACATCTGTTTCCTAGTGACGGATATAGAAAAGCCCTTAAGTTCTCCACCACAAGCAACCCTGGAATGGCCTTGGACCCATTACCTTGTAGACCTGTAGAGAATTAGAGGGAAATATATATCCCTCAAGATTAGTGGTCATAGGGTAAGAGTGTGGTTGATGTGGACACTAAACCACTTCTACATTGATTTATCAATAGCCATGTCCTTTGTCCTTTCAAAGGTCTTCCAAAATTTTCTACCATGTATAACCAGTGAGGCCAATATCTACACCAGTTAACAATGAAGGTTCTGTGCTTGATATCTTCATTTTCAAGATAAACACATTATTAGTATGACCTCTTGGCTTCAGTTTGACATACAACAGCTCAAAGTGAAAACTTCCCTGAAGAGTTCAGTCCAGTCACCTGTCTTATATTTTAGAAAGAAACCTAGAAATCTAGAGCCCCACTGGTATTTCTGACTATATTATTACATTGTATCCTCTCCATCCCACCCAGCTATGGGAGCCAGTAGGATGATGGTTCTCTTCTGATGGTGGTCAACCCAAGAGACAGGTATCCAGACATGTGAAGGGCTCTGAGGTAAGCATCTTGAGGTTCAGCTTACGTGGTGATTTGAAAACTCCTAGGCTCACAAGTGTGAATATTTAGCCTATAGGGATTGGCACTATTGGGAGGTGTGGTCTTGTTGAAGTTGATGTGACCTTTTTGGACCAAATGTGCCAATATGGGTTGGCTTTGAGGTCTCAGATGCTCAAGGTAGGCCTACTGTGGCAGTCTTCTGTGGATCTGCTTCCTGTTGATCAACACATAGTACTCTCAGCTCCATCTCCAGCTCCATGTCTGCTTGCAAGTTGCCATGTTTCCCACCACAATGATAATGGGCTAAATTTCTCAAACTGTAAGCCAGCCCCAACTAAATGTTTTCCTTTATAAGAGATGTCATGACCTCATAGGAAGATGAACAGTGTCAACTAACCTAAACCCCTCAAAGCTCCCAAAGACTAAGCCATCAACCAAATAACATACTGGCCAGAGGGCTCCGGCACATATATAATAGAAAACTGCCTTGTCTAGCCTCAGAGTGAGAGGATGAGCCTAATCCTATACAGACTTGATACTCAAGGAAAGGTGAATGCTGTGGCGGGGGAGGGGGAAAGGAAGCACCGTCTCAGAGGCAAAGTGGAGACAGGAGGATGGGGTGAAGAACTCTGGGAGGAGGCCCTGGGGAGGGGGCAATATTTGGGATGTAAATAAATAAAATTAATTAATTAAAAAAAAACAACATATAAGAGTCATCGTGGTCACAGTGCCTCTTCACAGCAATAAAGTCTTTACTAAGACTATTTAGTTTGTTCCTGTCTAGTTCTATGACTTTGAGGATCTCTCTTTCTGTGTGTCTCTGTCTTGAGCTCTCTCTCTCTCTCTCTCTCTCTCTCTCTCTCTCTCTCTCCTTCCTCTCACCCTCAGTCACCTTATCTAAAGACATTCTTCCGTGGAATAAAAATGGGACTTTAACCCATCTCATGGGCAAGCACCAATTTCTGATACTGTTAATGATGCTCTGTTATGCTTGGAGACTGGAAGCTAGTATGGCTGTCCTCTGAAAGGCTCCACCCAGCAGCTGACTCAGACAGATGCAGACACCCACAGCCAGTCAGTGGGTGGAGTTTGTGGATTCTTATGGAAGAATAGGAGGAAGGATTGCAAGGCCCCAAAGGGGATAGGAACCCCACAGAAGACCAACAGAGCAAACTAACCTGGACCCTTAGGGCTCTCAGAGACTGAATCACCAACCAACGAGCATAGGGGACCTAGGCCCCCTGCCCATAAATAGCAGATGTGCAGCTTGGTCTTCATATGGATCCCAACAACTGGAGTGGGGGCTATCCTCAAGGCTGTTGCCCATCCATAAGGTATGTTTTTCAGGCTGGGCTGCCTTGTCTGGCATCACTGGGAAAGGATATGCCTAGCCCTGGAAAGACTTGATGTGCCAAGGAAGAGATGCCCAGGAGGGCCCCCATCCCCTCAGAGGAGAATGGGAAGGGGTGACCAGGAGGGGACAGTGAGTGTGATTGTAAAGTGAATAAACAAAACAAATTACATTAAATTAAATTTTAAAAATAGGACTCAAATAAGATAATGATGTATTGGGCAGTGGTGGCGCACGCCTTTAATCCCAGCACTTGGGAGGCAGAGGCAGGCGGATTTCTGAGTTCAAGGCCAGCCTGGTCTACAGAGTGAGTTCCAGGACAGCCAGGGCTACACAGAGAAACCCTGTCTCAAAAAAACCAAAAAAAAAAAAAAAAAAAAAAAAAAAGATAATGATGTGTTGCAGAGAAATTTAGAACCATAAAATGTCTTTTGTTGTCAAGCTCCACATCTCACCAGTGTAGCCTTAGCATTTTCTTTGTTTAACAGGTTTCTTCTGATATAAAAGGAAGATGATGTCCTTATTCTATAACATCTGAAATCTATACACTGCATTGATATCTTTGAGCCCCGTGGAAACCCAGAGACTTAATTGTAGGTCCTTCACCTTATAAATGCCTCCCGGCTAATGGGAAAGACAGTCCCCTGGCTAGTATTCCTGTCAGCTGGGGCAATTGTGTTTCACTTTGTCATAAACCTAATGGGTTTCCCCTCCCTGACAGACAACAGAAGTATTCAACCAGTACATCACATCTCCCCCCAAAGACAATAAAAAGTAGCCTACTTCTTATCACTGTAAAGCCTGCTCCCCAAGTCCCTGTGGACCCCGGCTTCTCCTGAGTGCCACCCTCTGCAGACCCATGCAATATGTAGTCTCTTCATATAAGTGACTAACTAGCTGCCATCAGTATCATACAACTGGAGTCCAATGCTCTGTGCTCCTCCGTCTCATACTTTTAAGGCAGAGGAGCCTTAACTGGTAGACAGTGGGAATCAGTCAGCACATGCTGTAGTAGTTGGTCTTGGTTGTCAACTTGATGGAATGGAGATGTTTAGAACTTCTGCAGTGGACCTGCACTCGTCTGTCGGATGTTTCCAGAACGGACTGTGATGTGAGACAGGCAATGGCACAAAAGGAATGTAGACATCACCCTCCAATGGGTTGGGGGCCCAGATGGAAGGAAGTTGAAGGAAGAAGATGACATGCACAGGAAAACCTTCATTTACTTCCTAAAGCTATATGGATAACTACTGCTGCCATTCCCCCCTCAGACATCCAGCTCCCAGAATGCAGCTTCTCTAGCCTTCCAATGGTGAATGCTGCACCAGCGGTGCTCAGAGACCATCTGTCTTCACCATTAGATTGGGACTTTGGAGGTGACCAGCTTCTTGGAGTGGAGCATCTACCATGTTCTCTCCTCTTTGGCAGATAAATGGCTACTATAGACTACCCCGCCTGGTGTGGTGTAACAGCCTGTTCCTCCTGAGATCTCTAATACAGTTATATACATCAAATGTATTGTAAAGTTAAAGGGGTGGATACCAATGAAGATCTAAGCTCTCTTGAAGCTCATGCAAACCAAAGTGGAACACGGGTGTTAACCAGAGGGTGAAAGTATGCTGGATTCTGGCTGGGAATGTGCCAGGAACTTTCTTAAGTAGGGGAAACAAAGACAACCTCCAGTGTTGTTGGACATGTATTAATATCAGCACTCAGAAAGTGGAGGCAGAAAGATCGGGAGTTCAAGGTTATCCTTGGGTACATGGCGAACTTGAGGCCAGCCTGGGATAGATAAGACGTTGTCTAAAGCAAACAAAACAACTAAATAACTTTCTAGGTGCTGGAGAGATAGCTCAGCGGTTAAGAGCACTGTCTGCTCTTCCAGAGGTCGTGAGTTCAATTCCCAACAACCACATGGTGGCTCACAACCATCTGTAATAGGATCCGATGCCCTCTTCTGGTATGTCTGAAGATAGCTCCAGTGTACTTATATAAAGTAAATAAACAAACAAACAAATAAATAAATCTTTAATAACTTTCTATTTTCAGTGCAGCGTAAGAAATGAATTTCTGTTTTTCTTGGCACAATGAAAAAACATTGTTGTTCATAACTGAAATGGTGACTACTCAGACAGACTACACCATTAACATTCCCAGAACCTGAAACATGTCTGTATAAAATAATGGTTGCTTTCCACTCCACAGTCCCCACAACCTGAAAAAGATGCTGGGTGGTCTCTGGAAGTCATGGCAGCTTTGGAAGTTAAATGGTCAGGGGCTGGGTGGTGATGAACTGACATCTTTCCATTCTAGTATTAATCTTCGCCATAAGTCACCTCATCTCTCTTTTCTTCCCTTGACTTACAAAATCTGGGGTTTGGACTTACTGACATACCAGATACTAAGCTGGAAATGGGAGCTCAAGGCTCAGAAGGATGAGCCTGACAGCAGACTCCTTCCCACAAAGAGCTAAGGATTCAATAAGATGATACCACATGCCACCTCTCTGAGCCAGAGATCCCAGGAGACCTCCAGGGCTCCAATGTTGAGAGATAAGGGCTCTGTAATGTGACAGGGACTGCATATGACACTCGATTTCTATTCTCATCTGTAAAAGCAGATGTGGCCACACTGGTTGCAGTAGAGGTTTAAAAACATTTAATGTGTTTAGTTGAACATGTGGCTACCCATAAACACCTGCAACCAGTGTGGTCACATCTGCTTTTACAGTCAGGTGTAATCTTTCGTGCTTTCTGATGCTTCCCAAGGAGCCTCTTTCAAGAGGGAAGGTATAATCTTTCCTCCAACTACCTGCATAGAATGTGATGAGCCGGTTAGGATTCTAGCAGCTGTTGGGGTCCATGAGAACAAAGAACACATGAGGATAACAGAATATTAGCTAGAAGAACCTGGGGACTTCCCCAACACAGGCTATTACATCAATTATTACACATCAATGCTGCATGCTTCTTTAAATGGGAAGCAAACTGCTGATGTAGTTGGGACTCACTGAGTCTCTCTCTCTCTCTCTCTCTCTCTCTCTCTCTCTCTCTCTCTCTCT
>JANHMN010000010.1:46928309-46958037 GCA_030674055.1 Rhabdomys pumilio | reverse complement strand
TCTCTCTCTCTCTCTCTCTCTCTCTCTCTCTCTCTCTCTCTCTCTCTGCTTGTATGTACCCATGTTCATGCCCATAAATCATTGAGCCCAATCTCATGTGATACAGGCAATATTTAACATTAGCATTACAAATAGCCACTATTTTAGGCCTCAGGATCGTGTTCCAGATCTACCACATACTGCCTGTGGAGCTGTGAGCGTATGAGTCACCTTTCATTCATCAACTTATTCAACCAATATCAGAAAGTCTATTGAGTAGTAAGTGAACCAATTGGAGCTACAATTTAGCCCTGACAAAATGGAGGGACACTAATTCTACCTTCTAAATTTTCCTTGAGGCTTCATTGGTCCAGCTGAGCCCAACAGGGAGTAATAAACGAGTATTATCCTGCACTTTCCTTCCTGACCCTTCATAATCAAACTCCTCTTCAGTATAGAAAGAGTCATTTCTCATAAACGAAACAAATTCCTACTCGGAAAATGAAAATCATCAATATGAAACCTAAACAAACTTCAAGGCAAGAACTTCCACTTCTGTAATGAAGTCCTAAGATCTGAGCAGCTTTGCTCGGCTGCGTTTTCATTATGTACAGACTGTTCTGGAGCATCCTTGGCAAGTGCCGTCATACGATAACCAACAGGAGAACCCTAGGCTAGATCACTGGCTATAAGGATTGCCAACATGTTCCCCACCCAGACAGAGGAGCTACATTTTCTTTAGTTTTCCCCACGCCAACAAATGTTTTCTGATGTACACACAGTAGCAGTGCTCAGTACAAAAACCTGGGACTCTTGAATGTGGATTTCCGGGTGTGATTGCTTTTTTTCCCTATCAATGGTCTTCTAGCCTTAGAGAACGACTTTGGTAACTCCAGGCAAAACTAGTGACTCTATTAGAGAGTTTATTCTGTGAATTTATAGTCTTCATCTCTCCCCCACCTTCTGTTGCCTCTCCTTTAAACTATGTAAGGCCCAAGGAGAACTGTCTGTTACTCTGACACAGTGGGTCTCTCTGTGTCCACTGTGGCATGTGCTGGGGGGCAGGGGGCATTCTCCGTGCATGACCCTCATCCTGCACCATTGGTGAACATTGATATCCACAAACCCTCTGGACCCTCAGAAGAAACTTTCTTTTCATTCACAAGTCTGACTTCTCTGCCCTTGGTCTACCAACTCACATATGGCTAGGAAATGCCATTGCAAGATACAGAAAGACTGAGCTCCTCCCTGCTACTAAGTGGGGTACAAAGCATGCCACGAGGGAGATACATTCATCATCAGGATGAAAAGAAGGGAGTGCCCAGATTCGAGGGCAAGAGTGAATAACAGGCCAAGGGACAGTTCCATGGATCTACAATTCAGATCAGCTTCATATTAGTTCTAGCAGAAGCTTATACTGGGCATATTTTCCTGTCCTGTGACTGAGGGAACCTATTGAATTGATTGTCACTGTTAAGGGGACAATGGTAGATCCTAGGTTGTTTTTTTTTTTTAAGATTTACTTATTTATTTTATGTGAGTACACTGTCACTCCCTTCAGACACACCAGAAGAGGGCATTACAGATGGTTGTGAGCCACCATGTGGTTGCTAGGAATTGAACTCAGGACCTCTGGAAGAGCAGTCAATGCTCTTAACAGCTGAGCCATCTCTCCAGCCCAGATCCTAGTTTTTTACCAGCCTCCAGCTGGACCTCAATCTCCTAACCTTCCAGACAATTCAGAATATCAGGGACAGAGGTATTGTTCTGTAGATTTGAGGCCCAGAGCACCTGCAGAGGTTTTCCAGGTTCATGTGTCTCTTAGTAAGTTGTACAGATATACACAGTGACTGAAAGGAGGCAGTTAATTTTAAAAGGTAGGGGGGGATTAAAAATAAAGGGGAAGAAATAAGATGGTAGAAGATTAATGAGCAACTCCCCCCTCTCAGTACAAAGCAATCGCTTATGCTAGAACAGACTACACTGCCCCTTCCATATTTGTGGTCCGGGACTTTTTACAAGCACACCCTGTTTGTTTATGAAGTCCAGGTGAAGAATATCTGTGCTAACTGGTGTCTTTTGTATGTTAATTTATTTGTTTGTTGTTTGAGATAAGGTTTCTCTGTGTGGCCTCACACTGTACACCAGGCTGACCTCAAACTCAGAGATGTGCCGGCCTCTGTCTCCTAAGTACTGCAGTTAAAGATGTGAGCCACCATGCCCCACTTTGTATGCTAATTTTGGTGTGTTGTCTTCAGTCTCTACTCTCCTGACATAATATGAATGACTCAGGTTCTAGTTCTTTTAAGCATTAGCTAGAGTCTCAAAGTTTTCAGTTCCTGGTTGTTTTATTTTTTTAATAATTTTTATTTTATGTGTATGGATGTTTGCCTGCATTTATGCCTGTGCATACCTTGCATGCCTGGTACTTCCAGAAACCAGAACAAGGTGTCAGTCAGATTCTATATAACTGGAATTATAGACAGTTGTCAGCCAGCATGTGGGTGCTGGGAATTGAACCCAGGTCCTTGGAAATAGTGTTCTTTACCACTGAGCCATCTCTCCAGCCCCATAGTTCCTTGTTTTAACTTTGCTGACAATGAGGGAGGAGTCCATCCCCAGTGACCTCCAAGCCTGTTACTATCTAGCCAATACACTCTCTATCTCCCATTCCAGAAAATTTACTCAGCCTCTCTTCAACTCAGAAGATATGCTAGGAGCAACATCTCCCCATATAAAGATGGAGTCTGTACTCTGCTCAGCATCCTTCCAAGCCTCCTGGGTGGAGAGTTCCATTCCCCCACCCCACTTCTGACCAATTCTCTCGGGACTGAATCCTGTCTTTCCTACATCAAGCTCTGTGAACTGTGATTTTAAAGCCACACAGAGAAAGCTATCTCTTACCCATGTATCATTTGCCTCTGGATCTTGGCTCTGGTTAATCTCTTTCTATTAGGGTCATTTCTGTGGGCTTAGGTTATATTAAGAATGTATTTTACAAGTCAAAGTGAAACTTAGACTTTTCTTCCTCTTTACTTTCCTCTGAAAACAACCCCAGTCCTCCTTAAGGCCACAGTAGACCTCTGACTAAATAAATGGATAATCACATACAAAAAAAAAAAAAAAAAAGCCTCTAATGTCTAAAAATACTATCTCAGGCTGAAGTTGTAGCATAGTTAGTAGAGTGCCTGCTTACCAGACCCAGTGCCCCAGATTCCACCCTCAGCACTAGGTGATACCAGGATGGAAGTATTCATATGTAATCCCAGCATTTGGGAAGTGAAGGCAGGAAAACCAGAAGTTCCAGGTCTGCCTGAAACCCTGTCTCAAGATGAAAGAAAGAAAGAAAGAAAGAAAGAAAGAAAGAAAGAAAGAAAGAAAGAAAGAAAGAAAGAAAAGGAAGAAAGAGAGGAAGGGAAGGGGGAGAGAGAGAAAGAGAGAGAGAGGGAGAGAGAGATTGAGAATTGCACCTCACATGAACCACTCATGATCCCTACCTTGAGAAGCTCACAATCAGTGGAAACTTTTTATCAAATGATAACTTAAGGAAATAGATCAGACCTAGTATAAGTCAGTCATAAATTCAGATGTGCTTAGTAAAACGGGCTGAGAAAGTAGCTCACAGACTCAGCTCCATCTCAAAAAATTGGTTCAAGAACATGCAGAGAGGTCCACAACCATTCAGACAAGCCTGTTGCCTCCCATTCTGCTCCTTCACAGCAACATGAGGGAGCCCCCTCCTCAGCCTCACCCACACAGCAGAGACTCTGTTGGAAGGGCATGTTGTACCCAAAGACTTTTTCATCTTATTTAGATGTGCTCACCTTTAGTGTTTTGGATTTTATTTTGACTTAGAAGTTCTATAGACTAGAAGATTAAATATAAACACCTCATTGTGAAAATAGAACAAAATTATTCTATCAGAATACTAACTAGAAATATTTAGTGGGAATAAACAAATTAATTAAATTTAAAAAATACTAGAATAAACTCAGGTCAATATACCAGCAATTATTGTGGATGGATAGATGAAGAATATTTAGTGGATGTTACCATACTGTGAAAAAAAACAAAAAACAGCCATAAAGGGAATCTATGGGCCCAAGTCCTAGCTTTAGGTTTAAGAAGACTCTATTCGACTTCACTGATATGGAATACCTGCCCACTGTGCTCTTCCCACCACTCTTCATAGAGGCATTCAATAGCAGACAGAGATATTGAAGGCAACGATGGCAGCCTGGCCCTTTTCCTACCTCCCTGTGGGACCATTACTGAAAACTGCTGACGTGAAGATGATACAAGCGGTGCTGGATGACACAGATATACTGATGACCCAGAATGTTCCTTCCAGAGGGAGGAAGCTACAAGTGTTGGACTTGAGAGATGTGCATCAGGATTTCTGGGATGCATGGGCTGGGAGAAAAGATGGAATGTGCTCACCAGATATTTTAAGAAAGAAGCAAGGCCCAAAGAGTTTTTCTGTTTGTGTATTGCCTCAAGGATTACAGGTGGTCACTATCCAGTGCCTCGACTCCTTTTCGGAAGAAGCCCGAGAATGCTTACTCCGGTGGGGCCGGAAGTACAATGACCCTTTTCAGATATACTGCAAATACCCACGAACCAGAGTTCCCCACTATGGATACCACCAGCCTAGGAGCACATTGGGAAGGACCCGTGGCTCCATCTGTTTATGTTGGCGTAGGTGGTAGAGAAGATCCTTGGTCCCATGAAGGCTGAGCACCAAGTCAGGGGAATTCGAGGTGGGAGTGGGGGGTAGGTGGGGGCACATCCTCATAGAAGCATGAAGAGGGGGGATGGGATAGGTTCCTGGGTGGAGGGGTAAATGGGGTAAGGAGATAAAATCTGAAGTGTAATTATAATATCCAATAAAATAATATAATAAATAAAAAAGAAGGAAGACAAAAAAAAAAGAAGAAGAAGACTCTATTCATAGAGTGAAAAGTGGTATCACTGAATAGTCTTGATCAGTGATTACCTCAGTCCCAGCTCTGAAAAGTAATGCAAGAAGCTCTGATTGTTTGAGGAGACAGTCCAGTTCCTAGGCCATGATTGCTGATCCCATCATGGGATGATGTGTCCGTGAAGCCCTGCTGTTCCTGGAATTTAAGGTAATTGCAGGTTTAAGACAATGATTAGACTCATGTGCCTTTGGAGAAAGTCCATAAGAAAACTGTGGAAAAGCCAATTGTTATGACATCTGTATTCTATCTTTCTGCCTTTTGCCTTGAAGCAAAATGAGACGGGTCAGGAATCCCTAGTATCTAGGTAGACAATCCCTGAGTGGTTAAGATATTTACCTGCAGAATAAAGCAGGTGGTTGGCCTAAAGTAAATTATATAAATTGAAAATGAGGGCAGAGATACCAGCCTTTTGTCCTGCTTTTAGCTACTGGTTGGCCCCAAAGGAGAAGTCAAAACTGTCCAGCAAAAAAAGAGTTTCTAAATGCCTACTAGAACTAGACAGGCGTTAGTTTGTTGCCAGCTCTTTTTCTAAATATTTCGTCCAAGCTTTCAATAACAGTGGTAACTGGGCCAGTGAGTTGACTTGGTAGGTCACTTGTCCCAAGTGTGACGACTTGAATTCCATCCCAGGGACCAACCTTGTGGAATGAGGGAACTACCTCCTGTAAGTTCGCCTCTGTCATACATTTGCAGAGCACGGCATGTGCACACGTACTAAAGCACATGCAGGAAAAGAGAGAGTGTAGTAATTACTTCCATAGTCACTGAGTCTGTAAGTTTGGTCAGAACAAAAAGAAAAAACAAACAAACAAACAGCTGAGGCTGGGGAATGAAAATGGAGCAGTTTAGCCCCTAAGGATAGATGCACAGTTTTACATCGTCAGCCGTTTTCTCCCAGGGCTTTGTGTTATGAAGGGGATACACGCGTGGACATGTGGTGTTCGGTGATGTTCAGAATAACAGTGGTGGACACCTGGGGACCTGTCGGGATCTTTACTTTCTGACCATCCAAACTGCCGTTGATTCCTGTGAACTCTGTCAGCTCCCAAGAAATTACCCTCTGATTAAATTAGCCACTTATTTTTCAGTTACTTGCAGCCAGGAAATTGATCAAATTGGACAGCAGAGAGACCTGTTTCTTTCTTCATCCAGCTTTCCCCCAAGTCTAGCAGAGTCTTTTACAAGTTTTATCTTCTCCCTGTCTTAGCAGGTCGGAACAAAATGTGAGGGTTTGAAGTCTGACTCCTTTGCTGTCATTCCTCAGGCTTGATCTTCCTTATTTTGTCTTCTTTGCTTGTCTTGGTTTGGGTTTGGTTATCTGGCTGTTTGTTTGAAATAGTATCACACACTGGCCTGGAGCTCACCCCCTGGGCTAGGTTAGCTGGCCACTAAGCCCCCAAGTACCTGCCTGTCTCTGCTTCCTCACTGCTGAGCTTATGTGAACATGCCACTATGCCCGGATTATTTTTTGTGTAGGTTTTGAGGATCAAAATCAGGCCCTCATTTGTTAAGACAAGCACTCTACCAATCGAGCTGTTTCCCCACCCCACCTCCATCCGAGTTTGGTTTCTGTTCCTGTGATAAACAACATGGGAAAAAGCAATGTGGGGAGGGAAGGGTTGACTATGTTTTACAGGTGACCAGCCTGTCATCGAGGGAAGTCAGAGCAAAAACCTGAAGACAAGACCAGAGGAACACTGCTTACTAGTTCATGACCCAAATACCTAGGGATGGCACAACCCACAGTGGGTCAGGCCTTGCTTTATCAATGAGTGATTTAGAAATTGTTCCACAGACCAATGTGGTGGAGGCAATTCCTCGATTGAGGTTCCCTCTATCTAAGTGACTCTGGTTTGAGTCAAGTCAACAAAAAATAATTATCATACCACCCTCTCCCCAAAACTTTTCCATATCTTTCTCTGGATAAAATGTCATGCCTAGGTCTTTGAAATTGGTGTTAATATATCATATGAAAGGTATTTATTGGTTGGTTGGTTGGTTGGTTGGTTGGTTGGTTGGTTGGTTGGTTGGTTGGTAGGTTTGTTGGTTGGTTGGTTGGTTGGTTGATTGGTTGGTTGGTTGGTTGGTTGGTTGGTTGGTTGGTTTTCCAAAACAGAGTTTCTCTGTGTACCCCTGGTTAGGAAGTGCTAAAATTAAAAGCATGAGCCACCACTACCAGTTATATGAAAGGCTTTTTAAAAGCACCTATCATCAAGGGAGAATCCTTTCCTAGCCATTCTGGCAAAGTTTATACTGCTATGTGAGAAAGGTGATGACTCGGCTATTACTAGCACTTGCTGCCCGTGGTGCAGTCTCTAGCACCTACATGGAAGCACATAACCATCTGTAACCACACTTTCTGGAGAGCTAATGCCTTATTCTGGCTTCCACAAGCAGAAGGCACACACACACACACACACACACACACACACGGCACACAAATACACACAAGCACACACACACTACACTCAAATACACACAAGCACTCACACTCACACGCAAAATAGAAATAAAGAAATAAAGAAGTTTAAAAAAAATAGCTGAGCATGGTAGTCACATCTTTAACCCCAAGCAATAAAGAGGTAGAGGCAGGCAAAGTTCTGTGTGTTTGAGGCTAGCCTTGTCTACATAATGAGTTCTAGGCCAGTCAGGACTACAACAGTGAGATCTGTATCAACATAAATAAATTTAAAAGTCCAGATACTTCTTAACAGGTCTACGTTTATCTCTCCAAAATGATCCCAATGGACAATGCTTCTGCCCACCCACCCATCTACACATTTAACTCCCCACCCATTCACCCACCTACCCATCATCCCTCTCAACACCTGACCAGTGTGACCTAGAGAAAAGTCTATAAATGCACTTATGTAGATAGTCATCTGGATTTTGTTCCTGTTCATTTGCTGAGAAAACCTTCTAAATCGACTCCCTCGTACCCCAGAGGTATCTGCCATTGATTTGTTGGCAGGCTGTCAAACTCTTGCCTGTCAGAAGAGTGCCAGCCCTGCCTCCTGGGAAGACCAGCACACAGAAAATGATGTCTAATAGCCCTCCAACTTCTTCTCCATAAAATAAAATACACAAGCACTTCATATTCTTAAGCTTTCCTTCAGCCAGATGTTAGAACAAGGCTGGCTTTCTGAAGGAGACCAGAATAACAATGCCTGGAAGTATCTTGTTCCTTCTCTTCTTCAGCCACAGATTTATCTAGTAATACATCTAAAATCAAACCTAGGAACCAATGAGTCACCACTAAGCAGATCAGTTAATGTCCATTTGGTGCCTACTTTCTAACTGACAAGTATTTTTAATCTTTCATATCTTTTGTATCCCAATTTATGTGGGGATATCAACTCATATAAATATAGAACATCTATAATGCCACTGAGTATGTCATTACCCTTCCTTTAAAATGTTTTTTGGTCTTGTTTATATGTGTGTGTCTATGTTGTGAATTTGTATATTAGCATACAGTCACCCAAGAAGGCCAGAGGTACCCCTAGAACCAGAGCTACGTGAGATTATAAACTATCTGATATTGGTGCTGGGAAATGAACTAGGGTTCCTGGGAAGAGCAGACTGTGTTCTTAGGTGCTGAGTCATCTATCTAGCTCCACTATCTTCCATTTAATCATTGGTCTGACAATTTTTTTCAAGGGATTCTCTAAACATTGCATTGTTTATATGCACACTAAAATATTTAACTATGCCTCATATATACAGACACATAAGAGTAAACATTCATATATATTTTATACTCATACATACATACATACATACGTGTGTGTGTGTGTGTGTGTGTGTGTGTGTGTGTGTGTGTAATTTATCTTCTGCCTGTGCACATATTAATGGCCCTGACCTCCATCACCACCATATGCACAGGAATACATAGCCTTAGGTAGTTGCTAACAGATTACATACACTGTTGTTTGTGGACCTGCTGAGATCCCCTGTGCAACTCTAGTCACTGAATCTCAGGACAGCTCATACATGTGGCAAAACATCTCTCATCTTTCCTAAATGAATCCAACTTTCTGTAAAGATCCCACATGGAAGGGTGCCCACTTCTAAAAGCATTCTTGTATAAGTCACTTCCCCCATAGGAGACTGTGGACAGGTAGCTGCCAGATAATTCACACAGAAAAACCAAAGTCCAGGATCCTAATTGAAACATCCATTTTCAACAAGGCTCTGGAGCTGAGATGTGAGCCTTCCTCAGGGTGAGGTCCTTATTTCTCAGCCTCATGGGTATCACCCTGCTAGGAGCTGTCAAGGAAGTCTTTCTATACTCCAGTTGTACAGTGCCCTTGGATCCAAGGATTTGAGGACACTGCCAGCCTTTTGGCAGTCACTGGTAAGCTCGTAAACACTGTAGGCTTTTTAGCTTTAGAAAGGCTTTTTACAGTTCAGCATGAAAAGAAAAATACCTCCAATAGATCAAAGATCAGGCCACTGAGGACAGCAAGAAGAAACAGGAACACAAAGATGGGTGTGACCGTTCTTACCTTTGGTGTGTTCTCCTGGTGTAGCAGAGAGACAAATAGGTTTTAGATATGACAGTCTTCCCACTTCCCAAGTCACCTTCTTGAGATGTGTTCTATGAACAACCCCTCCTGGGGAAAGGTCAGACACACTTAAAGTTGGGATAACTGTGAGGGGGTTTTGTAATAATAATAGTAACTAACTTCAAGGAGCACTTAGTAAGCTAGATCTTTTTTTTTTCAGTGTCTGATAGCTGTTAGGTACCATCATTAGCCTCAGGAAATGCATCAGAGTTCCAAGACCAAAGACATGCTCAAGGCCTGATCCTAAGATGAAAAAAAACAGGTAAGTAGGCTTCTGCTATATGTGGCCAGGAGAGATGGATCAGGCCATGTGTGCTCTTTGGTTGGTAGCTTAGTCTCTGAGAGTTCCCAGGGCTCTGGATTAGTTAATAACTGTTGGTCTTTATATGAGGTTGCTATCCCCTTCAGCTCCTTCAGTCCTTCCCCTAACTCTTCCATTGGGGTCCCCACGCTCAGTTCAACGGTTGGCTGTAAGTCTCAGTCATTTGCTGGTAGAGCCTCTCAGAGGACAGCCATGCTAGGCTCCTATCTGCAAGCACAACATGACACCAGTAATAGTGTTAGGGTTTGGTGCCCTCTCATGGAATAGATCCCAAGTTGGGCCAGTCACTGGATGGCCTTTCCTTAAATCTCTGCTCCATTTTTGTCCCTGCATTTCTTTTAAAACTCTTGAGTCAAAAATTTTGAAGGTGGGTTGGTGACTCTATCCCTCCACATCAATGGGAGAGAATGTGTCTAATCCTATAGAGACTTAATGCCCCAAGGAAGGGGGATGGGGGAATGAGGTGGGGGTGGGGGAGTGGAGGGGGGAGCATCCTTTCAGAGGTAACTCTTGGAGGGGGAATAGGAAAGGGGGACAACATTTGGAATGTAAATAAATAAAACATTTTTTTCAAAAAAACCAATGTCGTATTACTGTTGAAAATGATGTTATGCTATTGTTTAATACATTTACATTTTCTTATTTTCATGCTCAATAAAACTTGTTGTGTTCCTACTTTAAAAAAAAAAAAAAGAGTATGTAGTTTGTTAACAGGTAACTCCGATCCTCCAACTACCATGCTCCTTTTTGGAATTCTAAGACAAAGCGCGCGCGCGCGCGCGCGCGCGCGCGTGTGTGTGTGTGTGTGTGTGTGTGTGTGTGTGTGTGTGTGTGTGTGTGTGTGTAGCCTAAGCCGACCTTGACCGTGGCACACAGGAGCTCATGGCCATGCTTCTCTTGTATCCACCTCCCAAGTGCTGGGATTACAAACTCACGCCACCAAGCCTCACACTGGGGATAGAACCCACGACTTCCTGCATGCTAGGCAGACACTCTACTGAATGCGTTACATCTCCACCAACACCCCTCTCCACTCCTCCTTACTCAGGAGCACTTCAAGGAAACAGATAATAACTTATTCCCTGGCTAGGCTTCCACTGACATACCAGATTTATTGACCTATTCCAGGGTTTATCTAAAGAGAATGAAGAATACAGGAAGGAGTATAAGGCTTGTTTTAGTCCAATGGCTGCTATGACAAACTACCACGAACTGGATAGTTCATAAACAGGAGAAACTCATTTCTCATGTCTCCAGAAGTTGGAAAGTCCAAGATCAAGGTCCTGGCAGATCCAATGTTGGATGAGACCCCACTTCTCAATTCACAGATGACTCTATCTCCCTTTTCAGATGGGGTAGAAAAGGCACAGCAGCTCTTTGTGTCCTTTCCTAAGACACCAATCCAGCATGGCCTCGCCACTCCCCACAGTGTCGCTTCTTTCTGTCCCATTGCTTTTGATTTCAACGAACAGTCTCAGAAAGAGAAGAGCACTTTTAACTGAGTCAAATGCTCTTGTCTTGTTGACCATTTTACAAGTACACCTATACACTGTCCCCTGCTGGAGGAAACGCTGCGCTGGGGAAGGCAAGCAGAGAAGACCCCCGACAGGGTGCAGAATCTGCTCTCTAAACAATATTTAAACTCTCTCTTGGAGCACTGGTGACTGAGAAGAGCAGTTCTGGATCACATATGAGGGTGGCATTATGCACAGCCAAGTTGAGCTAATTTGAATAAATGCATGAAATCTGCATGGCTATGGACAGCAATTGACTATGTTCTCTCGCTAAGGACAACGATCTAAGGCTTTCCTGTTACAGACAATGAATAGGAGCCTTAGAATGCATTCCCTGCCTTCCCTGTAGGACCTGGCAGGAAGCTGAGCCAAAGGCTCATGAAGGTGTGCTTGTTCCCACCATTGCTCCCTAGTCCTTACTTGGTTCATGGGTCTTTGCATTGTCTTGGTTAATGGCATCTGCTTCTGGTAGCTGTCTCCTTCTACTTCACAGTGATTGGTTCAGATGAGCTTTTCTCACACTAGCTTGTGAAACACATGTGACTTTCACAGCATGTCCCTTCAGAACAACACTTTTGGCTGTTAGTAAGCTCACAGTCTCTGTGAGAAGGACAGCTGAGAAGGACAAAGCTGAGAGCTCAGTGGAGGAAGGGAATATTTACCCCAACCCCCAGCTGCAGCCTTGCCCTGTCAAATGATGCCTTTTTGACCATTGGGATATACCAGAAAAACTTTACAACCTCTCCAGTAACCTGGTTGTTTGGGTCACTAACAAAGTTTCATATTTCATATGTGGCTTCTCCCCTAGCATCTCCTTTTTTCTTGTGGCAGCCGACCTCAAGCGTGATATTGACCTATGAATCTCCTTTGTAGCACCCAGGGGTGTCTGAGGTGACTTGTGCTTTCCCATTCTCAGTCCCTTTTTCTCTCTAGGACACAGTCCTCCAGCATGCTGTGGCATGGAAAAGGGAAAGAAAGTACAAGTGTTTGCGGTGGGGGTGGGAGGTGATTTACTCTGGCTTTTCTTAGCTCTTATTGAATTGGTCACTCCTCTCTGGGTACCAACTAGAGGTCATCTTTACTTCTGTGTGACAAGAATCTTTTGCAGAGATTAAGGATGGAAGTAGGAAAGTCCCTAGCTTCCAGCTGTTGCAGACGTTTGGGGGTGGAAGCCAACTGTCCCTACCATTCCCTTTGACTGTGGTGGGGACTTTCAGTCTAGATTCTCTGCTCTCTCCTCCTCATTTCCCCTTTCCTCTTACTAGCCTCCTGCCTCCCCACAACACACTCAGAAGTCACCTGGGGGTGGGGGGGACCTACATGCCAAGGGTCCTCTGCAGTTCCTAGCATGCCTTCCAAAAGTCATCACTCTCCTTTCACCGAAGTAGGTAGAGGTGGACCATCCCTCCCTGCTTTTTCCCCTCGGATAGACCTCAACAGAACTCTTAGTACCTTCTCTAAGACTGGGCTCTGGGGATAGTTCTGCAGCCACGGGCTGGCAGCTGCATACAATTGTAAGCAGGTGCAGAGCTCAGAGTTCACCATCCTCTCACTGCCCGTGTTAGAGGCCTTGAAAGCACCTTTCTTCCACCTTGTCATTTCCCCTTGCTCTTACTTTTAGAGTGCACACAGCAAAGGAAAAAGCCCTGATCACTTAAGAAGGTAAGCCAGAGGCTCGTGGCTTGCACCTGAGTCACATCCCAAGGTGGAGGAGACTCCCGGTCATATATTATAAAGGTGAGCTCCAGGCCTTTTCAGATCTGAAGTCTACCCACTCGGTAAGCCTGAGTATAGCAGTTGTGCTGCAGCCTCTGTGTGGGGACTACTGAATCCCATTAGAGAGCCACATGCGCCACCTTGTGGTCAGACTCTGCCATTTGTGTCTGCGCTAGACTGCAGTATTAAAGTCACTCTGTCTAATTTATTTCCAGGAGGTTTCCATGAGCAACAGCACAGAAAATATCAGGATGTTATTTGAACACGACCTTGAACTTCAACGTGGTTCTCAGATGGACTCACTGCCTATTCCAATGGTCATAGTCCTTTCTGCTAGGAAAAAAAAAACAAATAACTCCTTTTTTATTATTGGATAATTTATTTACATTTCAGATGCCATCTCTTTTCCCCATTTCCCCTCCCTAGAAATCCCCTATCCCATGCCCCCTTTTCCTTTTTGCTTTTATACAATTTTTTAAATGTTAATGAAAGGCTTTATAAGTATGATAATGCTCAATCAGAAGTGTAACCGAATACCCAACTTAGATATGTAAACTATCTTTGACTGGTGGAGACACGTGAACATCTGCCTCAATGCCCCCCCTCTTTCTCTCTCTTTCTCTCTCTCATCACCTAGCTTCTCCTCTACTTCATCTTCTCCTCTCCTTACTCCATCTCTTCCTCTCCGTACTCCTTCCCCCTTAGCTCCTCCTACCTATCACCCTTCCTGTTAAAGTAAAACTTTTCTCTCAAAATACAATTAGAGCATAATTATTCCTATTTGTACCAGTGAGGTAAAAGATAGTCTTAATACCCAGTCTATCATTTTGTTGACTAGCCAGAACCTCTGTCGTCTCTCTTGACTAAAACACTTAGTTTTGAACCTGACTTTTTTCTTGGCTTTAGAATGAATGTCAGCTGAAAAATATCTACTCGATCTTTCCTCTCAAGGTAAATAGCCAGGATTGGCTATGAGACTATAGGTCTTCAACCCCGTCAGAAATCCAGAAAGACTGAGTTAGCTAAAATTATGGGCAGCACAAAGCATAGCTTCTAAAACTTAGCCAAATTATAGAGACCACTGAGCACCTGGACAGTCTCTGTACTACAAAATGTTGGAGCATTCGATCTTCAGCCTTCTGGCCTAGAATCATCTGCCAGACCTAGTGATGCAAAATTATTAAGGGCTGATTACTCTGTCTAGGCAGATATAATCAGTCGACTATTCTGCAAGTCAAACAACTCCTTTTAAATGCAAATTGCTGCCAGTGGAGTGCTTTGGCAAGCAGGGCTTATACAATTAAACTGCACAGGATCAAGGCAGACTGGAGATCCCAGTACTGAGACTGCGGCCTCCAAAAAGCTGTCTATTATTGATACTTGCTAGTAAAGGAAAATCAGCTTTTGCCTATGGAATCTTAGGAAAGGCACCATGCCCATGAGTAGTTGGTCAACACAAAGTGAACTCAGTGGTATTTTTGTAGACCTTCTGTTTCACTTTGCTTTGTTTGGATTTTTTTTTTGTCTTATTAGCCTTTGTCTAATTTATTCTGATTTTTATTTTTATAACTTTTGTGTGGAGAGTTGTGTGGAGTTTTTATGTAGTTTTGTGTAGTAGGTTTGTCAGTTTATTTCAATTTTTTTTTTTTTAAAGAAGAAGTATGTAAAATTGGATAGGTAGAGAGGTATGAAGACTCTGGAAGGAATTGGGAGAGGAAGAAAACATCATCAAAATGTATTGTATGAAAAACACTTCTGGCCGGGCGGTGGTGGCATACGCCTTTAATCCCAGCACTTGGGAGGCAGAGGCAGGCGGATTTCTGAGTTCGAGGCCAGCCTGGTCTACAAAGTGAGTGCCAGGACAGTCAAGACTATACAGAGAAACCCTGTCTCAAAAAACAAAAAAAAAAAAAAAAAAAGAAAAACACTTCTGACTTCCGGTCTGGGCCTGAGCACTGAGCAGACCCCGGGCGGCAACTCTGCCACCAATCTCTAAGAATCCAGAGGAAGCGGGGCTCCCAGGTGCTC
This sequence comes from Rhabdomys pumilio, assembly GCA_030674055.1. Taxonomy (NCBI): domain Eukaryota; kingdom Metazoa; phylum Chordata; class Mammalia; order Rodentia; family Muridae; genus Rhabdomys; species Rhabdomys pumilio. Next base: position 46,942,928 of record JANHMN010000010.1, on the reverse strand, counting down.
TAACCCTGGCATTATCTTAGGTAAGGAGAAAGCAACGCTTGCCCCAAACAGGGAGTAACTGGGACCCATGAGGACCCAGGAAATCACTCCTGGCCCAGAGCACTGGTTCCTTCTGGTCTGGGCCTGAGCACTGAACAGATCTCAGGTGGCAGCTCTGCCCCCAATCTCTAAGAATCCAGAGGAAGCAGGGTTCCCAGGTGCTCTAACCCTGGTATTATCTTAGGTAAGTAGACAGCAATGCCTGCCTCAAACAGGGAGTAACTGGAACCCACTGGGACCCAGGAAGTCATTCTTGGCCTGAGCAGATTTGGGGCCTCAGCTCTTACCCCAGTAGCAACACCCACCCCACACAGTTTTGATAAAACCAAGATAATAGGAAAGACAGGCTCCAGTCAGAGACAGGGCAGGTAGCACTAAGGAAATCCAGATGGCAAAAGGCAAGCACAAGAACATAAGCATCAGCAACCCAGGGTACTTGGCACCATCAGAACCTAGTTCTCCCACACAAGAAAGTCCTGAATTCCCCGTAGTAGTAGGAAAGCAAGATTCAGATTTAAAATCACTTCTAATGATGATGATAGAGAACTTTAAGAAGGACATAAATAACACTCTCAAAGAATTTGAGGAGAACACAGGTAGACATGTAGAAGCCCTTAAAGTGGAAACACAAAAATCCCTTAAAGAATTACAAGAGAACACAACCAAACGGGTGAAGGAATTGAACAAAACCATCCAGGATATAAAAATGGAAGTAGAAACAACCAAGAAATCACAAAGGGAGACTACCCTGGAGATAGAAAACCTAGGAAAGAAATCAGGAGTCATAGACACAAGCATCACCAACAGAATACAAGAGATAGAAGAGAGAATCTCAGGTGCAGAAGATAGCATAGAAAATATCGACACAACTGTCAAAGAAAACTCAAAATGCAAAAAGTTCTTTACACAAAATATCCAGGAAATCCAGGACACAATGAGGAGACCAAACCTAAGGATAATTGGTATAGATGAGAGTGAAGATTCCAAACTTAAAGGGCCAATAAATATCTTCAACAAAATTATAGAAGAAAACTTCCCTAATCTAAAGAACGAGATGCCCATAAACATACAAGAAGCTTTTGAACACCTAATAGACTAGACCAGAAAAGAAATACCTCCTGTCACATAATAATTAAAACACCAAGTGCACAAAACAAAGAAAGAATATTAAATGCAGTAAGAGAAAAAGGCCAAGTAACATATAAAGGCAGAGCTATCAGAATTACAACAGACTTCTCACCAGATACTATAAAAGCTAGAAGATGCTGGACAGATGTCACACAGACCCTAAGAGAACACAAATGCCAGCCCAGGCTACTATACCCAACAAAACTCTCAATTACCATCGATGGAGAAACCAAGATATTCCATGACAAAACCAAATTTACACAATATCTTTCCACAAACCCAGCATTACAAAGGATAATAGCAGGAAATCGTCAATACAAGGAGGGAAATTATACCCTAGAAAGAGCAAGAAAGTAATCCTCTTCCAACAAATCCAAAAGAAGATAGCCACACAAAAATAATTTCACCTCTAATAACAAAAATAACAAGAAACAACAATCACTGTTCCCTAACATCTCTTAACATCAATGGACTCAATTCCCCAATTAAAAGACATAGGCTAATAGACTGGATACATAAACAGGGCCCAGCATTTTGCTGCATACAGGAAACCCGCCTCAGTGACAAAGACAGACTCTACTTTAGAGTAAAGGCTGGAAAATAATTTTTCAAGCAAATGGCCCTAAGAAACAAGCTGGAGTAGCCATTCTAAAATCTCCAGCCCGAGAACACAAAGGGAGAGACTCATGGCTCCACCTGTATAGGTAGTTGAGAGTGGCCTTGCCAGGCATCAGTGTAAGTGGATAGCCTTGATACCTGAAAGTTCAGATTTTCTAGTGTTGGGGAGTTTCAAGAGCAGGGAGGTGGGAATGAGAGGTTGGTGAAAGCACACCCTCATAGTTATTGGAGGAGGGGGGATGGGGTAAAGTGCAAGTAGAGGGCCTTGGTGCCTGAAAGTTTGAATTCCCTAGTGTTGGAGAATTTGAAAGCAGGGAGGTGAAAATGGGAGGATGGAGGAAATACACCCTCATAGAAACTCCCAGAATTATATGGATTAGACATGACAGAGGCAGGCTGCCAGAAGACTAGATTCCAGAATTCAAACAAAAAATTATCTTGATACTAAAATTTGTTTTGAGAATTGTATATTGCAGAATACACAGCCTCAGGGTATCTACTCATCAAGTGAGCTGAGCAGACCTGCTCGAACCTCTGATGTCCTGGAATTGCAGCTGGATGCAGTGAAGACACAGATGTCAGAGGCTTATCAATTTACTCTTCCCCCTGCCCCTCTTCTAATATCTCAACACCCATAATCAGCTTGAAGAAGTTAATGAAGAATTGGCGCCCCTATTCCCTGGGCTTGGGGACTGAGGTGGTTAATATTGGGCTGTCTTTCTAGGAAAAAGTAGTGCTTTTGTTGGAACAGGGAGGATTAGCTAGGATTTATTGCATAGCCATAACCTATTCATAGAAATATGTATAATTATTATAAAGATGAAGTTATAATTGCTTTTGTTTTTTTTTTTGTTTGTTTGTTTTTTTGTTTTTTTTTTTTCCCCCGAGACAGGGTTTCTCTGTATAGCCCTGGCTGTCCTAGAACTCACTCGGTAGACCAGGCTGGCCTCAAACTCAGAAATCTACCTGCCTCTGCTTCCCAAGTGCTGGGATTAAAGGCGTGTGCCACCACTGCCTGGCACGAGCTTCTTATTGATATAAAGTGAGATTAATATTGTTACTCTCATAGGCATTGTGCCTATATAACACATTTAGGAATACAAGACTTAGACCCAGTCCTTCTTTAGCTTTTTAAACTGATTTGAGATGGTTAGTCTGTGAGTTAAGGGCCTATAGCAAATTCATGGCTCTGAGTTTATTGTTAGGGTGTTTTCTATATTTTATTTAGCTGAGTGGAGTTAACAAACAATAGTCCAGATTGCCTTACATTGATAGTTGGTTTTCAAAACATCAGAAGTCCACAGAATTGACGTTACAAACATTTCTGTATTAATGTCCATTTTGATTAGAGACCTGTCTGCTCCTGACAGCTTCCTGTCTTGGATTCTAAGAAGAAATTGAGCATCCTAGGAGTGTCTCCAATTGTGGTGAGACAGCCACTAGGCAAGAATTGCCTCTTTTCATCTACAGACAAATCACTGTCCAGAAAAGGACACACTTGTGGAATAGTTGACTGATTTTATCTGCCTAGACAGAGTAATCAGCCCTTAATAATTCGGCATGACTTGGTCTGTCAGATGATCCTGGGCCAGAAGGCTGAAGATCGAATGCTCCAACATTTTGTAGTACAGAGACTGTCCAGGTGCTCAGTGGTCTCTATAATTTGGCTAAGTTTTAGAAGCTATGCTTTGTGCTTCCCGTAATTTCAGTTAACTCAGTCATTCTGGATTTCTGACAGGGTTGAAGACTTATAGTCTCATAGCCAATCCTGGCTATTTACTTTGAGAGAAAAGGTTTGAGAGGATGGTTTTCAGCTGACATTCATTCTAAAGCCAAGAAAAAAAGCCAGGTTCAGAATTAAGTCTTTTAGTTAGGAGGGACGACAGAGGTTTTGTTTAGTCAACAAAATGATGGACTAGGTATTAGATCTATCTTGCACCTTACTGACACAAATTGGTATAGTTATGCTCTAATTGTATTCTAAGAGAAAAGCTTTATTTTAACAGAAATGGTGATATGTAGGAGGAGCTAAGGCGGGAGGAGTAAAGAGAGGAAGATAAGGAGTAAGGAGAGGAGGAGCTAGGTGACAAGAGTGGGGGACACTGAGGTGGATGTTTGTGTGTCCTCACCAGTCAAAGATAGTTGATATATCTAGGTTGGGTATTGGGTTACACTTCTGATTGATATTGAGCATTACCAAACTTACAAAGCCTTTGATTAACATTTAAAAAAATAGTGTAAAAGCAAAAAGGAGAAGTGGGGGTGGGATAAGGGTTTTCTATGGAGGGGAAATGGAGAAAGGGGATGGCATCTGAAATGTAAATAAAATATCCAACAAAGATTTTCACATAAAAAAAAGAAAAACACTTACTTCTGATAAAAAAGAAAAGAAGCTGAGTGGGGTGGCACACGTCTTTAATACCAGTACTTGGGAAGTAGAGGCAGGTGGATCTCTGTGAGTTTGAGGCCATCCTGGTCTACAGAGTGGGTTCCAAAACAGCCAAGGCTATACAGAGGAATCCTGTTTGGGGGGAAAAAAAAAAGAAGAAGAAGAAGGGAGAAAAAAGAAAAGAAAGGAAAAGAGGAAGAGAAGAGAAAAAAAGATGACAGGGATAAAGTAGCCAATGCAGTTCTCAGACAAGGTTTGCCCAAGGTTGATGGACGCTGAGATAATTAATGCTGACCTCTGAAGTGGAAACTTCTAGTTCTTTGGAAACTTAGTTATGTCAAATGATGTTTTGATGGAGCACACAGGTAAAAAGATGTCTTGCTAAAGCAAACAATGTGAAAGACTGTTTTCCTGAAGCAGACACAGATGAAAGAATGTTTAGATATAGCAAACATGTGAAAGGACATTTGGTGAAGGCGTATAAATAGGACCCCACAGACAGTGGGAAACAAACACTATTGGCTTGGTTTGCTCCGCCTCGCTATTCTTTGCTAAAGACACACATGTATTGGTTCTCCTTACATGGCATTATTGAGCTCAACTTGTGGTAACGCTGCCATTAAGAGAAAGTTGCCAAAGAACTGCTCATGAGGCTCCTGTGGCAGTTTCCAGGGCCATTGGCCAGCCTGGTGGTTTCTTCAGGATTCTGCCTGCTGTCTGCTTGCTGGAAGGACTGGGCTGTGGGTGCCAGTTTGTGCCTGGTGTCTCCCTGCTTAGAGGACTGGTCTGCAGCTGCTGAATTGTATTTGGTGTTTGCTATAGGGCTGAACTGCTCCCAAAGAAGATCAAGCTCGCCCCCAAAGAACTATTGCTGAACAGGTCCACTTCCCCCATGTCCTAATGATTTTTCTCTTCCACTACCTCTGCTGCTGGGTGTTAGGCTAGAGAAGAGGTTGAACCCCTATTAAAACGAGGTTGCAAAAAAATGTATGCCTACAGACCTCTCCTCACCATCACTAGAGGCAACATTGACTAGGACTGGCTCCCATTCCTGTTTTGTGTGTTACACCCAACGCTAGAAGCATGGCTGCTGATTCCAGGACAGTCTCAGACAACCAGCCCTCAGGCTCCTCACTTCTCATGGCCTGCAAGGTATAAGGTCTGACATGTGAAGGTTCTCTTATACTTCTCGACTTCCTGTGGAGATTGAATGAAGACTGGGAACATTCTTCCTGATGAGACTTGCCACAGTATGTACACACCAAAGAGTTTGTTACAGGTGGTTGATCCAACCGTTCTAGTGAAACACCAGAAAGATCGCTACAGACCTAGACACATGGTGCTGCAGCACCGTGTTGGTTCCCATAGTTCCCATCAGCTCTAGCATGTAAGCTTGTAGACTTTTGATACGTGTCCTGTGTGGGTACATGCTTTTGGTGTCAGAATTATGACTCCAAATTCATGACTCGCTGGCTTTTATGACATGTCTACACCTTTCCTAAAGTATGGTAATCACAAGACTTAACCTATGTCATCAATGGAAATGGGACTGCTTTGACAGTCACAAAGTGCTTTTTTTTTTTTTTCCTTTTCCCATCAGACTCCACAGCAGAGTCCTCACGAGATTCGAACCGGCACGGGGAGGGGCACGCCCACCCTATGCCAGCGGAGGTCCAAGCGCTGCGCCACCGCGTGATCGCTAAGTGTTTTCATTACTGTAGTTCAAAATACTTTAGGAAGTGCTAGCGAGGTGACTCAGCAGTTGAAGGCACTGGATGTTCTTTCCAGAGGAACTGGATTCAAATCCCAGAACTTACATGGCAGCTCACAAGTGTCTTTAACTCCAGCTCGAGAGGGTCCGAGGCCTTTTTCTGGCTTCCTTGGATACTGGGTATGCACACAGTACACAGACATACACTGAGGCAAAACAGTGACCTGTCAGTTAGTATTTTTATACTAAAATTTTCCTTAGTAAATTAGCAAATTTTATGTACTCGAAAGAATGACTTGCAAATTGATTCTCAGAAGTTTATTGTATGTGAATTCTACACTGCTGCAGAATATTCAGACATGAAATATTTAATGGAAAGAGGTTTTTAATCATCAATTCTGAGCACATGCACTCTGAAGACCCACAAGATAAGCACCCATACAGCACTATTGACAAGTAATGTCAAACTGACTGCAGGTACTGAGGTCCTGTGACATTTAATAGGTGAAAGAAATTAGTCTACAGCCCATTAGATGGTAGTGCTGTGATTCCAATTCCTGTCCTGTTTGATGTAAATTATTTCTCTACTCTCTCTGTACAGTCTACTTTTCCTTTGCTCATTCTCCTCAATCAAATCTTGTAAGTTGTTGGAGACCAGAGAACCCTAGGCTGCCAGGGTCAGCCAAAGGACAGAGGCTTTCCAGAAAAGGCGCAACCTTCACAGTTCCAGCAATGTCACAGCTGGACCTCAGAACTTCCTCAGAACGTGAACATTCCAACGATGAAGATAAGCAACAGCCTCAAGCCATAGATAACCGGACTAAGGACACTGGGCGGGGATGGGTGTTTTTACTTCCCTGTTTTAATTTTGCTTATATACTGCAAGCCTTGCCTCTAGTAAATGAGACCTTGACAACAGCTAGACTGACTCTGTCCGATCTTCGCCGCTTGGTCTCCCTTCTTTCTCCCACCCGTGTCTCTTTCAGGTGGTGACTACTCAGGGACCCTGTAATAACTTTGCCCGCTGGACGGGACAGTAGGGATAAGGTATTATGAAATACCTGGTTTCCGTCTCTGACTTACAATGCAGGAACTAAGATGAAAAAAGATGTTCCTTTTCTAAGGCAGTCCTCATTTTCTTTACGTTATGAAATTACTTTCTAAGACTTTACTATTTTTAAAGGCTTATTTACTTTATGTGTATGAGTGTCTTGCCTGCATATATGTACCATGTGTGTACCTAGTGTCCATGGGAGACAGAAGAGGGAGTAGCATCTTCTGGAGCTGAAGCAATGGATGGTTAAAAGCTACCATGGGGGTACTGGGAAAATGAACCCAGATTCTCTGCAAGAGTAACAAGTGCTCCTAACCCCTGAACCATCTCTTCAGCCCAAAGACTTTACTTTTTTTTTTTTTTTTTTAAATTGTGGGTATTGAGTGAGAGGGCGAGACAGACGCAGAGAGACAGAGAGAAAAAGAGAGCCCACGGAGGCCAGCAGAGGATGTTGAATCCCCTGGAAGTAGAGTTAAAGTGATTATGAATGACCCCAGCGTTAGAGCAAAGAATAGAGCTCAGATTCTCTGCAAGATCTGCATACAGTCTTTAACCCCTGTTAAAGCCTCTCCAGCCCCAGACTCATTTCCATGGAAGGTACCTCACATGTCAGAATTTACCGAATCCCACACATTGAGCATAGCATACCAAGTACCAGGAAGAAAGCTATGACCAAAACAGTGTCTGCCTGCCTGACTGCCTCAATGCCTACTTGTGTTTAGACCAGTGGTTCTCAACCTTCCTAATGCTGTGACCCCTTAATACACTCCCTCATGTTCTGTTAACCCCCAACCACAAAAATTATTTTCATTGCTACTTCATAACTGTAATTTTGATACTGTTGTGAATTGTAATGTAAATATCCAATATACAGGATATCTGATATGCAACCTCCATAAAAGGGTCATTTGACCCCCAAAGGGATTGCAGGTTGAGAACCACTGATTTGGAGAAAGCAAACACAGGTAATGTTATTCTTTGAAGAACTGGATGCTTAGTAAAGGGTTGCAGTGATGGACAAGTCCTGTGACAAATGGGACAAATGCCAGGGAGGCTACATTTGCAAAGAGACCTGAAAAGAGAAGATGGTCACAGAATTGTCTATGCTGACTTTCTCAAATACCCAAGATTTTAAAAATTCCAATGTTAAACCTTTTCAGCTCCAATCAGAAACTTAGCCAATTGAACTAATTTCTGCAGCTGTGATGTCCTTAGGGTAAAGTCTATTGCATCCTCGATTTTCACGGAGAATCAGAGTAAAACATTGCATCCCTGTATATTCTGGAAACCTGGTCTTGAAGATGCCAGAATACAACAGACTGACATTTGTAAGACCAGTTCTTTTTAGTACTGAAGGCCACAGAATCTCCTCTGAATTTTGTCTTCACTGTTTCTTCTGCACGGTTGTCAGGGTGCTTGGAAGTGAGCATCTCGTCTGCTGGTGATTTAATCTCTGCCTCCCTTATCTCCGATTCTATTTTTTTCATTTTTTACTTGTCACTTTTTTATTTTTCTGGGTTTATAAATATTTATAAGTGATTTTTTAATTCCACAGTTACCCTTGATATTCGTTTCCACAGAAGAACTAAGATTTTCATGCTCTTCAATGCCTATATTGCATGAAGGACCCACTGTCAGGTGATGAGACTGTCAGTCAACAGGAGACATTAAGGTTGTGCCCCTTGAATTGATGTCTAGACATTACCTGTAGATGGTCATAGATGATCTCTAACACTGAGGTCTAAAGATCTCTGCTTTTCCCACCAACTTTTTTTGTTTTTTGTTTTTTGTTTTTTGGTGCTTTAAACAAAACAAGTATTTCAACTGACCCCAAAGGCTTGACATTCTCCACCTTCCTTCTAAAAGCATTCACCAAACTTTGCAGTAAAAGCATTAGGAGATATTTCTTTATGTTACTTACAAGAAGCTAACAGATCAATATAATCATGTATAAAGTAGAAATTAATTTCAACACAGCATCAAAATGATAGTCACTGGGGAGGGGAGGGAAATAGGCCTGGGAATGAGAATGGAAATCAGGAGGAGGGGGCATTAGAAGTAGGGATGGGGGCAATGGGAGGAGAAGGGTGGGACTTGGGAAGAGAAGAGGGAGGGGACTTTAATTAAGCTTTAAAAAATAGTCATTTGTGTTAGCATTTTGTCTTGGCTCTGCACCACAGTTACCTAGCAACAGCCAGGTATACCTGACTCACTGTAAAAAGGGCTGCTTGTACCTCCCTCTCTCTCTCTCTTGCTTCTTGCCCCCACTCTGTCCTCTTGCCTCTTCTTCCTCTCTCTTTCTCTCCATTCCCCTCCCCCTCTCTCTCCATGTGCTCATGGTAGGCCTCTCTCTGTCTGCCTCTACTACCCTCTCAACTCCCCTCCCCATGCCCTGAATGAACTCTCTTCTATACTAAACCATCATGTGGCTGGTCCCTCAGGGGAAAGGGATGCCTCTGCATGGGCCCTAGGAGGCACCCCCTTCCCCCATATCTGACTACACCTCCACCAAATATACTCCCAAATATACTCCCTCTCTCCTTATCTTTTTATAAAACACAACAATTTGGCTTGAATTTTCCCTTTCTGGGGAAAAAAATAAGTTGACCCTTCTGCTATGGAAAGTCAGACTTGTGGAACTATTGTTCCCAGGTTGCAATGTGGAGAGAGAGAGACAGGGGGAGAGAGAGACAGACAGAGAGAGAGAGAGAGAGAGAGAGAGAGAGAGAGAGAGACAGAGAGACAGAGAGGAAGCTAAGAAGCTGCTGACAGTCAGCATTCACTAGCAGTATATCCAGGTGAGTAGCTTTGATGAAGACCTGGAACCCATGTATTCTGTTTCCAAGACAGTTTTTTCATGCACTTATGTCTACTCAGGTATAAGTTTGGAAATGAAACAGGTGAAACTCCTATTTTGTATTACTTATGTTTCAATGGAGGAAAATACACAGCATTGCATATATTGATAAAGCAAACTAAAATGACAAAAAGAAAAGAAAATGATGTAGGCCCAGAGGACACAGCTCTGTGGAGCCAGATGCAAGCAGGAATCTGAACAAAGTGGGTGGGCATGCTGGTGTTTGGGAAACATGCTGAAGCATGAAGGCTCTGTTTAGGAGGCAACAGGAGACTGGAGGAGAATGGAGAGGAGGGTGGGACCTGCAAAGCCTGTCCTTTGTTCTTCCTCTGCTCTTTGGAGGTTCTGAGGTGTTCCTTTGTATATTACAGGAACTCATTTGAACAGTCCATCCCCACAGTTTCAATTCTTCAATTAAGTCTTCAGCCATAATTACTACTATTATAGAATTTGGGCTCCCATTGTGGTTGACACCTACAGTTTCTGTCTAGAATAATACAATCATTTCTTTAAGCTGCGTGATAAACAATGTAGTGTCCTAGACATTACCTACAAATTGACCAATCCGATTTTATTCACACAACAAAGTCCATACTTGGGGTATAAAAAGATGAGTGTCCATACTTGGGGTATAAAAAGATGGAGTTTCAGTAATTAGATACCACCTTGGTTACTTTCCCTATTGCTGTGATAAGATACAGTTACAAAAGCAAGTTAATGAAGGAAGGACTTACTTCCGTTTCTAGTTTGTCCATCATGGCAGGCAAGTCAAGATGACCAGAACTTAAAGTGGTGGTCACCTTACATCTGCAGTCAAGTAGAAAGTGGAGAATGCTGTTGTCAGGCTGGCTTTCTCCTTTTATTGCCTGAGAGCCCATCTCACGGAATGGTGCCACCCACATTTAGAGTGGATCTTTTTTGCCTCCATCAATCAAATTGGTGGTACAGTCCCTCATATATGTACACAGAGGCTTACCCTCTCCAGTGATTTGAGATCCTGTTATATTGATGATCAATGCTAACCATCACAGACATTCTCTAATCACCATCTATCAGTTTGGAAATTGGTGAACATCCTGGCCAAAGTGTGGCTGTCTGTCTTGCAATAAATAGTTCAGTTTAGTTCTGCCATTCACTCTACTTCCTGGGCTGCAAGCACATAGCAACACTCTGGACTTTCCAGCAAGCTCGGGTGACCCTGAAGAGCCTGCCTTCCGCTTTGTGTCTTCTCTTGGTGTTTGGGCTTCATGTCCTACTGGAGGAAACCTAAAGCAAATTACAAGTACAGAAATGGAATTCCCAGCAAAACATTACTCATCCCCCCCCCTGCCCCCGCCAACTCATGTGGTATGCTTTTGAAGTAATGTTTTCCAATGCAGGTATCAGAACAATGGCTGTTAGCTGAGTTAATCTTGTGACTTGTAGTCTTCTTATGTTTTATTACAGCCAAGGAACAGATTCTTCAGCCGTCTACATCTGAGTACCACATTGTTCAGTAAATACATCCCTCTTCTCGACTGCTTTTCTATCCTGCCGTGTATGAATAAGCTCACTCAGTGCTCTGATAACAATAGAGTGAAGAGCGGAGTTCACAGTCCTTCTTCAAATCCATGACTAGTCTAGTGTCTCAGGTAGCTGTTGTCTGTCTCACAGACGAAGATGTGGAGGCACTGCATGGCTGGCTGGCTCATTCAGAATTGTAACAATCAGAAAGTAATAGAGTCTGCTTTGAAATGCCAGTCCAATTATTCCAGGCAGCTTCCATCCCATTTATCTCTCCTCTTGAAGGAAAGTCTCCATTTCGCATCCTCTGTGACAGCAAGGTTTCTCCACCTTGCCCACCCCGCCCCCCAAACAAGGGTGCTAGGAACTGAACTCAGGATCCTCTGGAAGGTCAGCAAGTGTTCTTAACCTCTGAGTCATCTCTCCATCTCCATTTAGTATCCTTTTATTTCCAATATTTCATGATAGTTTATACCTACCACATGAAGTCTTTTTCTTTATAACTATATAAATGGTTATATATGTTTGAATATATGTAATCATTGCACATCAGACTACACAACATCTTCTAAATTGTTATCATCTTCCAAAACTTCAGAGTCACTAGACCTTATACATTGCATCTTTATCTCACATGCTCTCATTTCAGACTTTGACCTAACTCTGGTGTCGCTTAGACAGTATTACACAGGGTGAGTGACTTAGTGAGCAAGTGTGGTAAGACGGTAAGACGGCAGCAGCCTAGGGTGAGGAAACAGCTCAGTGGTAAAGCTTTTGCCCAGAATGTGTGAGGCTCTGGGTTTAATAGTCATTCAGTAAAAACAAATAAATGAATGAATAAACAAATAAATAAATGCAGTGGCCTACATTTAACACTGTAGGAGCAAGCCGTGGAAAATACAATAATTTTAATCAAATAAAGCGTGGTGGCACATACTTGTGGTCTCAAGCATTTAGGATGGAGAGGCAGAGGTGTTAGGAGTATTGCAAGCCTGAAGTCAACCCGTACAAGGTCCTATTGTTATTTTCTTCTTTTAAGAGGATGGGAATTAACTAGGAGGCAAGACAGAACGTTTATGAAGGGTACATGTAAATGTATGTTTCCAATCATTTCAAATCACAATTGATTGGGGGTGCTGTCTAGAGGTCAGCGGCTGTCTTAAGCTATTCGAAGACTCACAAACAAGACTGTTACTGCTCACAGCAGGCTGAACTCAGAGCAAGGCCACGATTGCCTCATAGCAGGACCTCTCCCGAGAAAGAGAGTTAACCTTGATAAGCCCCAGCTGCAATTGCTCCAGTGACACTGGAACTCACTGCCCCTGAAGAAACCCTCATTAAAACTGCCTTCAGGGTGCCTCTGTGCTGACATTTTTCCCTCCACTGACCTGCCTGCTACCCCTGTGCGGCGGTGTTTCAAATAAGCTCTCAACTCTTACCTTTTTCTCTCTTAGTAAAAGAATTCCCTCCAAGGCAGTAACCTCTAGAAGAAGTAACCTTTGGGTGCTGTCCAAGTGAGGGGGAGGTGGAAAGCGTGGGTTTATTTTCAGTTTTCCGGTTTGAAATTTCTCTCTCTCTCTCTCTCTCTCTCTCTCTCTCTCTCTCTCTCTCTCTTTTTTTTTTATGTATAATCCGTTGAATTCAGGTTTAATGGTTTCATGATCTCTACACTGGACAAATCAGAACAGCTTCTTTTGCCGTTGAGCCTGGGTCTCTCTGCCTCTGTTGTGAGTCTTACAGCGACCCATCTCCAACATCTTGGCATTTCCCTACACACCCCATTGGGTAAGACATCATAAGCTAACTACTAACCTCTGCTAAGCATGCTGGCCAAACTTTTTGGAGGAAAAGTTACACTAAGATCATTTGTGAGACTCTATTAACTGAAACGCAAGAAAATTCCATTTACTCCATCAGTCTATGAGCAAGGAGCCTAATGCTCGCATGCTGCCAGGGAGAACGCAAGCTTTGTTTCTGTTTTGCAGAAATGGACTTTATAAAGCATGTGGAATTTGGAGACTTGTTTAGTAGCTTCAACACTGCACTTTCCCCTTAAACATGCTAGTCGTTGTTGACTTGGTTTCTCTATGAGGGCCTTGAAGCCGATCCTTGAACTCTGATACACATCTTTTCACCCTCTGACAAGCAGGATGCAACCCACCCTTCCCTCTAACACGGCTGAGCCCAGGAACGCCAGGAACTCGAGGATCGTGCTGGTTGCACCTCCCGCTTCATTTCAGGATCTGCTCTTTGCTTTCTATAGTCCTGGACCAGGCCTGAGTAATGCAATCTGATCCTTCAAAAGAACTACTGAGCAGTTCTGGCGAGCTTTGCCACCCACTCAGACATGGCAGCTCACTCATTCTCAGCGGCTGGGCTCTGCAGTTCTGGTGCTGTTAGGGAGGGGGCGCACGAGCCGCGCGAGCCAAGCGATGCGAGCTGCGATGCTGGCAATGAACAGAGGCTTCCAATAGTAAGGTTAAGGCTTCTGCCTCTAGGAGCTCTGAAGCGGAAGAAAAACACAAGGGCAGGGCGGCGGGGAGTGAGTGCGGAGGTGGGGAGCATACAGAGCAAACACCTCACGCTCTTACTGGCAAGGGGTCCTCGGGTTGGTCCAACCAACCTGGGACTAAGAAGTGGGAGCCTCAGTTATTCCTTCCCTCTTTTTAAAACACATTACAAACAAAGCTCCGCCCTTAATTCCCTGGAACCTTTTGTTCCTTTTAAGTAGAATCTCCCAATCCTTCTGTCCCCCCCCCCCCTCAAAGAGGCCCTATGGCTTCTACATCCTCTTTAACAGGGAGAAAAGCTGACTGTGGGGACCTCACTTGTGACAGAGAAAGGTGGATGAGGTATGATCCAAAGGCCTCTTTTGTGAGAGTGGAGCCTCTGGAAGTCTCGGAGCAGTTTATTGGATCAAGTAAATGGCTATGACATCTGCATTTAAATCTTTGGAAAGGGTCACCAATGGAGATAAAGAAGGTGTGGGCACAGACACAGGTCCCTCCCCTGCTGCAGAGTTCACAACAGGAAGTACCTCCTACAGGGCACCAGACTGCAGTTCTGCTTGGAGGCCTTCATCTAAGTTAGGGGTAATCGTTCTGATAAAGAAGCTGTGTAAGCAGTTTTTGTTCTCTTTTTAAAACTGAGAATATGTGTCTTACTCCCTTCCCCTTCCCTACACCCGGGGTTTCTCTGTGTGGCCCGGCTGTTCTGGAACTCCCTCTGTAGACCAGGCTAGCCTCAAACTCAAAGATCCTTTTGGTTCTCCCTCCCCTAGTGCTGGGATTAAAGGAGCATGCCACCACTGCCCAAGGTGT
>JANHMN010000010.1:46918309-46925809 GCA_030674055.1 Rhabdomys pumilio | reverse complement strand
AGCAACAGAAACAGCCCAACCCCCCCCCCCCCCCCGGGGTGTGGCATGGAAGAGAAATGACAACTGTAAAGACTTCAAGAAGTGAGAATACAAAAACAGTACCTCATGATTGCACCACGTGGACCACAATGTCAATGCTCATGACGCATGTGTCACTTCGTCCTGTGCCAAGCACTTCGATAGAGCATCAATCAATAACTACTTGAGTTAACCAGTGGGTGGGGCTTCGCTCAGGCCAAGGGTCAGCTACCCCACAGCTGGATGTTGCTCAAGCCTCACTCAGTACACTCTTGCTTGCTCTTACATTTTCTGTTCTCTGCCCCCCCATCTCCCCTGATTGCTCCTCTTCCCACCCCCACCACCTCCACACAACCATCACCCCTTCACCCCAATGGCAGGGTGGCACCTACCCCTCTAGGTTCAAGGACTGTTCATTCAGGAAGCAGGTGACCCATGAAACAAACTGTCTCCAAACCAGTCCAGAGGATTACCCCCAAGTGATTCCTCCCTTTACACATTTAAAGATTTTATTTATTTTATGTATATGAGTACATTGTAGCTGTCTTCAGACATACCAGATGAGGGCATTGGATCCCATTATGGATAGTTGTGAGCCACCATGTGGTTGCTGGGAATTGAACTCGGGACCTCTGGAAGAGTAGTCAGTGTTCTTAACCACTGAGTCATCTCTCCAGCCCCCTTTAAGCATTTAAGACAGACTCCCCAGCAGAGGATGCCTTTGGGTCCATCAGATGCCCAGACACAACCTCAAGAGCCTCTTGCTTTGTGAAACCTTCTCTGTGCCTTTCAAAGAACATTGGCCTTGCAGTGTCTTCACCTGTCTCTTTCTGGCAGTTGTAAGCGTCTATCTCTGCATGCCCTTTATCAAGCACAGTGCTGGGCCCAGTGGCAGGGCTGAGGCTGGCACCTGATTCCCTCTCCCTTCTCTTTCCTGGTCCCCCTGCTCATGCTTGACATCCTACAGTCTGTCACCCAGTGACTGGATTCTGAGCCTTCCCTCCAAGCACAGGCCCTTTGATACCTACCTGCTGGTATCCTTAAAACTTCATCTACTCTCATGTTTGCTCTTTCTGCCAGGAAGCGATCAAGCACATAGCAAAGGTGGAGGTAGCAATCTTTAGAGTATAAATTCTTGAATTATGAAAAGGAATAAATTCTATTCAAGAGTTTAAAATCCTCCCTCAACTAATTCCCTACAAATAGTAGCAATTGACTTATTTATGTGTGTCGATTAGATTCAGAGTCAGGTGGTGGTGGTTCATGCCTTTAATCATAGCAAGGAGGCAGAGGCAGCTGGATCTCTCTGAGCTTGAGGCTAGCCTGGTCTACCGAGCAAGTTTCAGGACAGCCAGGGCTACACAGAGAAACTCTTGTCTCAAACAAAAACAAAACAAACAAACAAAAAAATCCAACAACAACAAAAAAAACAACCAATAAATAAATCAATATAAAAATTCAGAAAGGAAGAATGCAAAATCCACTTTAAATTAATGTACCATGGAGCACATTCTGAGGGTGCTTTGGGAATCAGTTTGGCCACACTGAATGTCTCACTTAGGGTTTCTGTTGCTTCAGTGAAATACCCATGACCACAAAGTAAGCTGGGGAGAAAAGGATTTATTTAGCTTACACTTCTATATTGCTGTTCATCATCAGAGGACATCAGGACAGGAACTCAAAACAGGGCAGAAACCCGAAGATAGGAGCTGTTGGACAGGCTGAGAAGAAGGGTGCTTACTGGGTTACTTAACATGGCTTTGTGCAGCCTGCTTTATTTTAAAACTCAGGATCACCAGCCCAGAGATGGTACCACCCACAATGGGTTGAGCCATCCTCCATCAATCACTAGTTAAGAAAATGTTCTACAGTCAGATCTTATGGAGACATTTTCTCAATTGTTATCCCTTCATTTCATTTAACTTTAGCTTAAGCTGACATAAAACTAGTCAGGACACATGCTTGTAACCCCAGTACTGAGGGATGAGAAATCAGGACATGTAATTGGCCACCAGGCTAGCTCCAAATTCAGTGAGAAAGCCTGACTCAAAGGAATAAGGTGGAGAATGACCTCACACAGAAACATATGTGTGTATACATGTACACACACACACATACACACACAAATACAGTCATACACAAAAAATAATAACTGTAATATGCTGTAGTAAGTTTGGGCACCAACTCAAAAGTTTCACCAAGTGAAAGCATCACCTGGGAAGGATGAATGTCGTGATCTTTCTCTGCTGGGTTTGTTCACTGCTACATAGTTTGTCTGCATATACTTAGGACCAAGGAGTAAATGGGTCACACAGACCTGGGTGGAACTTGGTCTGCACTATCTATGTGACTCTTGGCAAGGTTGCTTGTGCTGTGGGTAACTGCCTCCTAATGCTAGCCATAGAAATGAAAAGAAAAATCCAACAGAGGATCTGGAGGTCAGTGAACCTGACACTTCAGATAATGGATGTACATGCCTCTCTTGGGCTAGAACAGAATAACCCATTCAGTGTTTTCAAAACACTCCTCTTGTGTGAAGTTCCCAATCCCCCATCCCTGTCAGATTTGGTGAAAAGAAACAGAAATCAGTAAATTCCTGTGAAGACAGTAATTGACAGGAGGGAAAGTCACCAGCCTCCATTCCATAGTATTAGAGACACAGATCCGAGTCACAGGGCATCTGCTGCAGTGTCCAGGTTCTCGTGTTCCACAGTAAAAAATTAGACCAGGGACACATGGTTACAAATAAGAATAGAGACCGCTAATTAAGAATGGGAAAACATCCCTGAGAATAAGATGGGCTTGTGAGGTAAGGGGAAGCCCCCAAAGCCCTGGGCCATAACTTCCTAGAAAGGTCATTTAAAAAGCATATAGCATCTTCCAAAATCCAGAGAGGGGAGGGCTTCCAATGTCTTTCTCCTGCCACACCAGGAGGCAGATAATTGTCCATAAGCTTCTGTCCTAGTCATCTCAAGAAATCTTTGAGCTTTCTTTTTCCTTGGAGTTTAAGGTTTTGTCTGAGACCAAAATATCAAAATCAAGTCCTTCCTGGTAGAGACACACAGGTGTTGTTTAGTTTCTGAATTTCATTAACATAGACAGGCATCTTCTCAGGTTTCCAGCGGTTGTATTGGGGCGGGACGAGGAGGGAAGGGCAGGCTAGCCAGACTTTGCTTACTTTCAAGTCATCATGCACTGATCCCAAAGGGGTCAACACCCAAGCCTAGCAGAGATCCACATCCCCACCTCCAGGAACTTGAAGTTTGCATGCAAAGTCCTTGCAGTAGGATGGCAGGGGCACAAGCCACATTTGCACTCATCTCCTTTTGCTGTCTTGGTGTTTTGGGATGTTTGTTTGGTGCAGTACCCGGGATGGAATCCAGCAAGTATTCTATCATAAGTTACATCTTGAAAATATTTTAACACAATAGTAATTCTGCCAGTGTGTCAGTTTGCAAGCTCCCCCTACTCATCCCATTACACACACACACACACACACACACACACCCACACACACACATACACAGACACACACTCACACCCAGCTTTGGCTGCTCTGCTGTTCAGAACAGAAGAGCTCAGGCTCTTGCAGATTGTGGAACACTTTATTGAACACAAGTGACCAGACAGCAGATTTCATTTTTCGATTAATACTCTAAGCACCAGTGAAGGAAATTCTGCAGAAACATTAAAAGAGAGGGGTAGAAGTTCAAACAGAAATAATTCAGAGCATGAGATGAAGTGCTTCATGTGGTGAGAGAGATGAGGGCCCCAGAGAAAGGAAAGCAAAGGGTTGGGGATGAACCTTTACTGAGAATCCTCTCAAAGCTCACACAGCTGGGAAGGAAGGCAGCAAGACAACAGGGCTCTGAGATCTGGAGAGCACAGCCGTGAGCTAGGCATGAAGTGTGCTGCTAGCTAACCATGGGGCTCTGCATTGCTTAGCCATCCTAAACCACAGATTCCACGCTGTCAAAGTAGGAAATTCAGTGTCTACTTCCAGGCCTGTTATGGGGAATCATATAAAGGAGTCAGCACGGAAACACGGCCCATAGCCAGACACGTGGATAATGTTTCCACAGTCCCTCAGTCCTTTCCTTCCCCAAGCACTAAAAATAGCTCACTCCTGAAGCTTTGCCTGAGCCAAGCAAGTGCTTTCGGCCACTCCCTGGGGGGGTTGGGGGGTGGTGTCAGGGACCTGCTCCAGTTCTGCTCCCTACAAGGGATGCAGCTTCTCAGGGAAGGCCTGATGCAGGATCTAATGTCCCCAGACCTTTACCTCTTCAGAATGGCATTGTGCTGCACGTAGACAGTCTGGGGAGAGCAACAACAGAGCTCTGGGCCACAGGTGACCTTCCAGAAAGCCCAGCCTCTCCTGGCTTTTCAGAGGCCTCTTCTCTTAGAAGTTTTTGAGCTCAGGCCCAACTAATAGGTGACAATGAGGTCTTGCATATCTCTCTCTCTCTCTCTCTCTCTCTCTCTCTCTCTCTGTGAGGGTAATTATACACGTGTGTATGACGTTTACACATAGATGTGTGCGGGTATGCAAGTGTGTTTGTGCACATGTGTATGGATATGAAAGGCCAATGTTGACTGTCTTCCTCAAATGCTTCTATATCTTATTCTTTGTTTATGTTTGTTTGTTGTTCTGTTTGTTGTTTTTATTTTACTTTATCATTTTTTTTGAGACAAAATTTTTTTTGTAGCCCTGGCTGTCCTAGAACTCTATCTGTAGACGAGGCTGGCCTTGAACTCACAAAGATCCACCAACCTCTGCCTATAAACTGCAGGGATTAAAGAGCTGCACTGCCATGCCCAGCCCTAAATCTTATTCTTAAAATAAAGTCTCTCACAAAACCTGGAGCTTACCTATCCAGCCTGGCCGCCTAGTTGTTAAACTATAGGATCTTTCTGTCTTCATCTCCCCTGCACTGGATTTATGGCCTTGAACCACCACACTAGTTTTCTGTTTGTTTGTTTGTTTGTTTGTTTGTTTGTTTGTTTTTATTGTTTTATGTGGATGCTTGGGAGTCAAACTTGAATTTTCAAGTTTGCATGGCAAGCACTTCACCAGTCAGGCCATCCTACTCCCAGGCCCTTGAGGAAACTTTTGAAAGTAAAAACAGGATTTTGCAATTCATTTACATTACCTGGACCCTTGGACAACCAACAATTCCCAATTTATGGAGTCATTCTCAATACTGAACTTGCAAATTCAAAAGCAGGGGGCATTTGGTTCTCACTTGTTTAAGTCAGCAAGGAAAATAGTATTTGATCTCTAAGTTGGTTCTGAGACCAGCTGGTTCTCTGAAAGCCCCTCTTCCCCTCCTCTCTATACTTCTCTAATGTAGGGCACAGCATACATACAAGCCCACACACAAACACATGTGTGTACATACTGCCTCACATAAACATGTGCAGAGAGCACAGTACCTTAAGAAAAAAACTTGATATAGACCAATCTTTTCTAGTTTTTTTTTGCCAAACACCAGAAAATTAATATATAAGAAGCCGATAAAGATTCATATAAATAGGGTGGCATTTTAATCACCAGGCCCAGGCACCCTACTAGAAACAAAGCAAACCATTCTTCAATTACTAAAATACTACTCCACAAGTGAAGTTACATTCTTCCTAGATACAACTTGTAGAAAAATTAATTTCAGTTGTGTTAAAAATTCAACAATAAAAAAAATGTTTTAAAAATAAATTTGAACCTTTGGAACTAGGAAAAAATAAGCAAAGAGGAAAAAAATCATATAAGCCATAAAATGAAAACAACAAAAAAAATTAATCACATAAAAATGAAAAACTTCAAGTAAAAAGACATGACATAATCAAAATTATAAATATAAGACAACATCTAAAAACAAATGTTAAAAAAAATTGTAAGGAAATATTTTCCCATGAACGCCCAAATTAATAAGAAGATAATCCAGCGGAAAAGGGGCAAAGAACAAAGAACATAAGCTGACATGTTACAGAAGAAGAACCAAAATGAGTAATAGTCTCATAAGATCAAATAAGGATATTTTATCTCAACTAATAAATGAATAAGTTAAGCTTACCACAATGATGATGTCACTGGATTTGCCCATTACCGGTTTTTGAGGTGGTTTCTAGCCAGAGATTATGTAGGACTACCACTAGCTTATCATATGATATTTATGGAAACATAAATAAACTACAAACTTTTACGAAAGTGATAAAATAGTATTTATTAAAATGTAAAATATGTAAGATACTCTCCCTAAAGATTTCTAAGGCTAATTTAAAAATTACCAGTGGTCAAAGCTTTTGTCTCTCTTTTTCCAGACATTGTTTGTAATAAAACAACCCAAAACAACTTAAACACCATTGAGAAGGTGCTTCAGTTTAAGCAATTATGTAGAGCCTGTGCTGGGAAATATGTTGGACTGGGGAAATCACGCTTCAATTTTCTCATCTGGAAGATCAAAATAATAATGGTACTAATATCACATACATATTTATGCAAATTTACATCGCTAGGTCAGAATCAGAATGTACAGAATTAAAGACAATCCTCAAAGGATACATGTGCACATATTTATTTGTGTATATTTCCATCATCAAAGAAAGAAATGGGAGGAAGTTAAACATGAGATTGTGAACACAGTTACTGCTTTTATAATTTATGGAACTAAAAAGATGAAAAAAAAAATAAAGTTGGGGGGTGGATGGACAGGAAACATGAACAGACTAGTGAATCACAAAGACTGATCATTAATAATCACAGAAGGAAAAGAAGATCTCAGAAAGGAACCTACATAACTGAAGCCCCTTCAATAGGATGGCCTGTGTGTTCTGGTTAACCACCCTGTGGCTGCTGCAGGTACCCAGCAGGACAGGCACCTAGAAGAGAGTATGTGATTGCAAATAGAGACATGTGAGGTACTGAGGGACATGAGTTAAAGGAGAATATGGGATGGGGGAAGTGAGCAGGGCACCTAGGTCTTTTGGATAATGTAAATTCCTTTAGAAAAGTCAGCAAAAGCCTTGAGTTCTAATCCTGGCCTTTGCACTTCTCTATGGAGTCCAAATTTGCTTTAAGCCAATTTCTTCACAAAGATGAACATGTGAAGTAATGAGATCACATTCACACCAGCCCTGGGACTAAGAGTTCCTGCTCTCTAAAACTGGCTTCTGGCCACCCTGTGGTGCTGGGATCCTTCTTTCTTTCCTTTCTTCCTTTCTCCTATTCCCCAGGACACCGTAGTCTATGCCCCTGTTCTTCCTTACAGAGAAAACTCTGGTCATAGGATCTTCAGTGTCTTACATCTGCACAGTCTGCCTACTGGTTTCCTCCTGTTTATTGTGATTCAAGTTCCCTCTGCATTGAAATGATTTTACTCCTAGAAAAAGTAAAGGCTTTCAATCATTCAAGTGCACACACAGGGGCAGTGGAGAGAGAGAGAGAGAGAGAGAGAGAGAGAGAGAGAGAGAGAGAGAGAGAGAGAGAGA
>JANHMN010000010.1:46805533-46918209 GCA_030674055.1 Rhabdomys pumilio | reverse complement strand
GAGAGAGAGAGAGAGAGAGAGAGAGAGAGAGAGAGAGAGAGAGAACACTGAGAGAGCATTAACTCCTTACTTGACACGATCTTTCTAAATAAGAATCCATTGGCTCCTGTAGAAAATACAAGTTTAGATCCAACAGAAAGAAAACTCCCGACACCAAACTAGTAGGAGAACATAATTGTAGGTATTTAACATCATCAAAAAGAGTGTATTTAAACCATATTGACCCTTTTAAAAATACCTTTAAAAGACACAAGGCAAAATAATCTGTCTCTTTGCAAAAGCTCAATTACTGGAAACACGATGAGACTTATCCGGAAGCGTCCTGCTTGCCTGGCAGGTGGATGTCCTAGCAGCTCCAGCAGGTCAGATGGAAGTCCCACTAGGATCACAAGGTGGCTACACTAAGTGTCCACAGATAACTCTGTGCTATTGTCCTGTAAGACAGCAGGTTCAAGGTCTTCAGAATTCCCCCTATGCTTATCCATAGGTCTGGTACAGGTGGAATCCTCCAAGGAACACAACTCAAACGCTCTGAGGCCTGGGCTCTCTCCCGCCGTTGAGGAGGTCTGTGAGTTCCCCGATGTACTTGATGGTGTACTTGAGTGTCTGGATCTTGGTAAGCGGCTGGCCTCTCTGGCTGTAGACAGGGGGCAGGTAATTCCGGAGCGTGTGGAGGGCATCAGCTAAGGTCCGCATCCTGAGTTTCTCTCTCTCGCTGGCCTTTCGTCTCCGCTGGACAGACATCTTGACTTTGCTGCCTTTCTGGCCTTTGAGACCACCAGCAGCGTGTAGATAGGAGGGTTGGAAAGCCAACATGCTATAATCCAGCTCTACTAGGCCGCCAGCCTCATGACTGCTGTAACCATCGCTGCCTCCTGTGCTGGCCCCACTGTGCCCACAGGGCATTGCGACCTCAGAGTAGGACTCCAGAGAAGGAACTGGGGAGAGGCTTTGAGTGGGGGACGCCTGGATCAGCTCCAAGGGCCTGGCTCTGCTTTTCCAGTCCCAGGAGGCCAGCAGACCAGCGGTGTCAGAAGAGTCCAGGCCATCCTCCAGGCTGAGGAAGGTCTCACCCAGGTTGTCCATACCCCGGAGGTAGCAGTACAAGGGCTCCTTGACAAACGGAAAGAAAGTTCTGCTGCCCTGACCAGAGACCAGCTTTCTTTTATGATGGTGGGGGATCGGGGACAAAGTGGGAAAAGGGGCCCCTGGTGAAGGGAGTTCAAAGGGAGAACCAAGGACCGAGATGGAAAATGAACTCCTCGGGTGTCACTTTCTCCTCGTTGATAATTAGCATCTTCCAGCTAAAATGTCTTTAAACAGAACAGCCTCCAAGAGAAGAAAAAAGGAATTATCTTGTTGTAACTAAACCAATTAAGGCTGCATAACCAGGTTTAGCATTGTCCTGTGGAACTCATTAATGGAGGAGCCAAAGAAAACAAACCTGGGCATCTGCAGCAAGGAGGGACTCCTGGAGACCTTTGGGCCATGAGGACTCCCCCACCCACACCTCCCAAGTATTTCAGAGTGGATGGGGTGATGTTGGAGAAGGAGCATGAGGTTGAAATGAAGTGAGTCCCCTGAGCTTTGATTCTCTCCTGTGTCAAATGCAGGCAATAATGGCTCCTATTTCCTGGGGTGGGCATAGGCTAGCACAGAGAAGGCACTATATTGGATGACTGCTTCTTTCTAGTTGTCCACTTTGGTTAACTGCTCCAGGTTTTGAAGAATTTCTACCCATTGAAGGACAAACCAGCAGATCCAGTAAGGTCAGAGCCCTAATGTACAGAGATATCTCCTGCTTTAAATGAACAGAACTGGAGACCCTGTAACAAACAGGCATCAGAAGACAGAACATGCCTTAAAGCCAGAAGCTTGCAAGTGTACCTGGCTGGCATTTATCCTGATGAATGTCTTTTTTAAAATCCAGTCACACCTCGTTTTTTGAAATGTATAAAGGAAGTGTGAAATTAAACAAGAGAGTGGTTTCCCCCAGCACCCGCTCCAAATGCCACCAAATGTGTTAAGTTGGATGGCCTTGCTAGTTAGCTTCATTTCCTATGTGCTCCCATAGACCCTGCACTTTGGAAAAAGAGTTCCAGATTCCCCCATTTGTCCCAGGAACAGAACTTATTCTGCATGCAGCTCCTTGTTTAAAGGAGTATTAGCATCAGAGTCACCTTTCTCTTCACATGGACTTGTCCTTTAACGTGGTTATTTCAGCCCTTTTGCAATTGTTAAAAATGTCAAGGACCTAATTAGAACAGTTGTGGTATTTTCTTAATTAGCGAGGCTCAGGAAATAAACATTTGAAGTATGTAATCCGAAGAAAAATGCTCTTAGCTTTACTGTTCTCTAAAGGACCCTGAGCCAGATCCTGGGCAAGAACTTAGTGAAATATAGTGAATGTATTAAATGATTCCTCTTCTTCTTCCTCCTCCTCCTCTTCCTCTTCTTCCTCTTCCTCATCCTCCTCTTCTTCTTCCTCTTCCTCCTTCTTCTTCTTTTCCTCCTATTCTTCCTCCTCTCCCTTCCTTTTCCCCCTCCTCCTTCCCCCTTCTTTCCCTCTCTCCCACTTCTGCTCTGGTAAAGAAGCCCAGAGTACAGTGGAATTTTTCCAAGAACGTTTCATGTATTATAACTACCCTTCCAATTTAAAAATTCCAACAGTGTACACAGGAGAAGGCTAAGGTTTCCAAAGTTTAAAAGACTCAGTTACAACCCTTAACAGGAAGTAGCACACTCAGAAAGTGGCAAATATAAAACTCCAACACTTTAAAACAAAAATAATGTTTCCCTTATGTCAGTCTGTTGTGAGAAGGGCAGGTGACATGAGTGTGACTTAAGGATATAAGGTAGCTCAGGTAGTCAGAGTCAACACTGAACCTTCCACCTTCTCTATATCCATGTTAGCTTATTTCTGCTCTAAAAAAAAATTTCACCTTTCCCCCCTTTCTACAGGTCCTTTCGAAAATCACTGATTTCCTGAGGTGCTTCTCCTCTTCCTCCTCCCCTCCCCCTTCTACTCCTCTTCCTCTTCTTCTTTTTACAAATTTCGTTTTTCTTCTTTTCTTTTTCTGTTTTTTTTTTTTGTTTTTTTTTTTTTTTTTTTTTTTTGAGACAAAGTCTCTCTGTGTAGCCCTGGATGTCATGGAACTCTCTCTATATGCCAGGCTGGCCTCTGCCTCCCACTTCGGAAATTAAAGGCATGTAACACTATTTCCCGGGCCAAATTTCATTTTCTACACAAGAAAGTCCCCATTAAATCTTTGGTTCCTGTGGGCAGGGGATGTAGCTCAGTTGGAAGAATGCTTGCCTAGTGTGTGAGGCCTAGGATTGACCCTCAGCACTGTGTGAACTGGGTGGAGTTGTACACACTATGTTAGCACTGAGGAAGCAGAGGCAGGAGGATTAGACATTTGAAGGCCTTCTCAACTACACATTAAACTTAAAGACAGCCTAAGATTCATGATACCCTGTCTGGAACAAAACAAAGACAAATCTTTGGTGCATCGAAGATACTTCTGTCACTGTTGTCACTCGTCTCTGCCTTGCCATTGGTCCAGAGCAACTCTGTGTGTTGACTGTACGGCTTCTGACCTGGGTCTCTAACAATTTTGACACCCAAAGCATGTTATTAGAATAAGAAAATGGCCTGGATCCCATCTTCTTAATGTGTGCTTTCCTTCTCCAATAAGAAGCCATAGCCTGATTCGCACTGACCTGGCCTGTCTTCATGGCTCATTCTTTGCTCAAACTGAAGAAAACAGAAGGCAAAACACAATGTGATATGCCCAGAGCCATAGGACCTGCCTTTGGGTACCTAATGCTGGCTCCTTTTCCTGCTCCCTTGTTTCCATCATGTGTTCTAAAGCAGAAAATTCACCCTGTCTAGATGGGACCCAACAAACCTCAGTGGAGATTGTGCTGTAGAGGAAGGGTGAGGCAGGGTTCACTTCCTTTAGAGTAAATGTCCTACCCTTTCACGATGCATGTGTTGTGATTTAGAAAGTGGAATTAAGATCCATCTTATCTTCTACATAAAGAGTTTCTGTCAAACTCCTTCCTGGATCTAAAATGTTATAAAGCCTGCTCATCATTAATGTTTGAATATACTTAATTCAAAGAGTACCACACCAGGAGGAAGGCTTAGAGAGCACTGAGTCTGTGGTTCCATCTGTACCCTGGCAAGGCCAGCTGTATTTGGTGCCACACCAAAAGGCTATGGCAGAGATGGGAACAGAAGATGATCTACATTGCCTGGCTTCAAGACCTATCTTTTTCTTCCCTTGGAACTGATGTGGGTTACACGCTATGTGTTCATACCCAGTACACTGCTTCTTTCCCACAGAGTGAGTTACTGGGATAAAGTTTTGGTATTTAATTTAACATCCATTACTCACCTAGCATTTGTAAGCGACTATGACTATGATCATCACAGACTGTCTTAGTATTTCCAAAGTTAATAAAAAAAAAAAATAGTCTCACTATGGAAATTAGTCATGTCAGACAAAACGGCATTTCCATGCTACACTATAGCAGGAAAATCCTGGTGGAAGATGATTCAGATGCAAAATCTGTCCCATGAGAAACAGCACAAAGTACAGCTTACATGTATAGTGTCTCCACCTTACAACCTGTCACACATGTGGCATAATTCCTGCCAATAGCTGCAAGGTACAAGGCTTGGTTCGAAGCCCACCTTCTCCAAGAAGCTGTTCCTGCCTGCACAGACCTCAGATTTCTGCTGTTCTCCAACGAGCCACACTTGACTCAGTCCCATTTCTCTGCCTGACATTCTGGTAATGTATTCCTGTGGATCCTGGTTTCTATTCAGTTCATGTTGGGTGCAAAGGACAGGAAGTTAAACTGCTTTTGTCTTCATCAGACATATGGATTAAAGGAATAATCATCTTCTCGGCTCCTTGTAGCATGCTGAGGTCTAACAAACAAACAAACAAACAAACAAACAAACAAAAACCCATCCACACATCCAATGAATGTGATTGTGGAAAATGTCTATGTATAATATTGTCACCACAGATCCTGTTCTGTAAAGAAGGAATTCAGGTGCAGAGTTACTCAGTTTGCCTAACACAGCACACCTGAGGTCTGATATTCCCAGAATTAGAGCCACGTGAAGTCTGGCTAGTAACCATTGGTTTTGCTGTTTCCTGGGAGAAGCTGGAGGCCAGATGGACAAGTCCTGTAGAGCTGTTGACGCTGGCATCCAAGCTTGAAATGGAACTTGGAAACTATGAAAAGACTAGCCAGTGTTCACACAGCAGGCATAGAAGGAACACCTGGGATTAGTCAGTGCCTGGACACTGTAAGAACTGAACAGATGTGTAGCAATCCCCCTCCTTACCCAGTTTCATTCCTGAGGAAGTAGTTACCCATCATTAGCCATGATACAAAAATACTCAAAGTAAAATTCCAGAAATAGACATATCTCAAGTTTCAAATACGTACCGTTTACAGTAGTCTGAAGAGCTATGACACCATACCACTGCATTCCACCCAGAACGTGATATTCTTCACGCCATCTCGTTACAAAGGCACTGCGTCACCTCCCGTTATCACATGAAGAGGTGTAAATATAGTACGATGTAATATTCTCAAAGAGAGAGACCTCATTCGCACTGAATTACAGTATAATACATTACTTATTACAGTATATTGTCATAATTTATTTTTCAGTTATCGTTGTCTTTTACTGCACCTAATTTATAATAAAACCTTAACATAAATATATATGGAGGGTGCTGGAGAGATGCCTCAGCGGACTGCTCTTCCAGAGGTCCTGAGTTCAATTTCTAGCAACCACATGGTGGCTCACAACCATCTGTAATGGAGTCTGATGTCTTCTTCTGGCACACAGGTGTACATGCAGATAGAACACTCATACATAAAATAAAAAATAAATATTTTAAAAAACAAATAGATAGATAGATAGATAGATAGATAGATAGATAGAGAGATAGATAGATTGATTGATGGGATAAAATATGCATTTATAGAGTTTGTACATAAAGAATTTGGTGTTGTCGGGCGGTGGTGGCGCACGCCTTTAATCCCAGCACTTGGGAGGCAGAGGCAGGCAGATTTCTGAGTTCGAGGCCAGCCTGGTCTACAGAGTGAGTTCCAGGACAGCCAGGACTACACAGAGAAACCCTGTCTCAAAAAGCCAAAAAAAAAAAAAAAAGAATTTGGTGTTATATTTAAGGTCTCTGGCATTACTGGGATATTAAAACATATCTCTGGAGAATGTAGGGAGATGGCTATATTTAGTTTAGACTGTCCATATTCCTAAATTATGTGTGGATAGGTCAGCTACCCACATAATTACTTTCTGCCCCCAATAATGAACATGCCTAACTCTATCAGTCTGAAACAAGTGCTGTATGTATGTGGGCCATACTGTTCCTTGGTCATCCTTACACTAATCCTGGGCATGAGAATAATAATAACGCAAATAATAAATTTCTCTAGTGCTAAGTTCTTTATTGGCTTTACTTCATTTAAAGGACATAGAAATATGACTCTTGCTCCTATTTCAAAAAAGAAAAAAAAAGAAACTGAGGCATAGAAAAATTGTTCTGGTTGATGACTTTGAGGAATGATTTAGGCCTAGGCAGGCTGATTCCAGGGGCTCAAGACTCCAGCCACACATATTGTCCCAAGAAAGGTAAAAGACAGGAGAGGGTTGTGTGAGTCCCATAGCTGCGTGTCTTAAGTTGTAGTTCTGTTGCAGAGGGCATCTGTCTGCCTGCAATCCTGGTAGTTTGTTTTGGTTTTGTTTGTTTGTTTGTTTGTTTGTTTTAAGTATTTTTGGCCTTAAATGCATAATTGGCATAATCTAACAGGAGATAAGGGTGATATCTAAATCTGTTTTATAACAGAAAATTTTAAGAACATATCATTCTTTTATAAAATTAACACCCTCAGATACTGATGCTGGTGACAGAAATTGTGTTTTCCGTGTTCTGAATTTCTGGAGCTCTTAGTCTATACTAAAGATAGAAAACAGGGTCTTTCCTACACTCTCTAATGAAATTAGTGAGGTCAGCGACGTGGCCTACTCCTTATCTGTAGGAGAGGAAGCAAAACTCTCTTGGTAAAAGTTTTGCATAAGATCTCTGAACTCATCTTCTTTTTTTTCAAAGCCATAACCTCCCCCAAGGCTAAGCCTGTGACACACCCAGAACCAGCTGCAATACTGTCGGAAGTTGCAGCCCCCACTTCCTCTCCAGAGATACTCACGCTCCTGGTTTTGTGTCTTCGTTTCTATTTAGTTTCTTTGATTTTTGAAATGTAGTCTCTGTCTGTGACTCTGGTTGCTTGACTACTCTGGGTCCTCCAGCTTCAGCCTCCTGTTCAAGTGCTTGGACAGGGAGTTTCTGTCTATACTGAGTACCACATCCTCTGCCAACCTTGTAGCCATAGCAACCCAGAATGCATTTTGCCCAGTTTACCTCTGGAATTCTTGACAGGCAAGAGATTGAGCTGGTGTTTAATTAATTAATTAATTTTTTTTTAATTTTATTTTATTTATTTATTTATTTATTTATTTATTTATTTATTTATTTTTGAGACAGGGTTTCTCTGTGTAGCCCTGACTGTCCTGGAATTGGCTTTGTAGACCAGGTTGGCCTTGAACTCAGAGATCTGCTTGTCTTTCTCTCCGAGTACTGGGATTAAAGGCATGTACCACAATCCCTGGCTCCTGGTGTTTAAATAGTCAGGAATAAATAAAGATTTTGGACTCTTTCATTCCAACACGGAGTGTTGGCAACAAATTCAACAAAAGATATAGATAATACTTGTAGAAGACAGGGATCATTGTGTGGGGTAGGAGAAAAACAGCCAGTGGTAACTTGGTATTCTCCCTATGTCCTTGAACTATTAAATAAAATTAAAGTCTGCCATGAGTTGATCGACTTGGTTACTATTCTGAGGCTCCATGTTGGCAAGCCTGAGAGAGACTCAGTAAAACCCAAGGAGCCTCTCCAGAGCACAAAGTTTTAATTGCTGTCATCACTAGAAACAAAGAAATAAAGAATGAAAAAAGACAGCCCAACCCAGGGGTGAGTGCCTTTAATCTCAGCACTTTGTACCCAAAGTCAGGTTTTCCTGAGTTCAAGGTCAGTTTGATCTACTGCCTACATAGTAAATTCCAGGGCAGCCAAGGTTGTTACACAGCAAGACACTATCTTTATAAATAAATAAATAAATAAATAAATAAATAAATAAATAAATAAGAAAGGCAGGCAGGCAGGCAGGCAGATAGACAAACAGGACAAAAAGTATTTGGCTCTTCTGATTGTGATTTGTACCTCATTGTAAAGTAATGCTTGGTTTTGCTCTCCTTAAAAATAAACTGCATGGCCGGGCGGTGGTGTCGCACGCCTTTAAACCCAGCACTTGGGAGGCAGAGGCAGGTGGATTTCTGAGTTCGAGGCCAGCTTGGTCTACAGAGTGAGTTCCAGGACAGCCAGAACTACACAGAGAAACCCTGTCTTGAAAAACCAAAACAAACAAACAAACAAACAAACAAAACTTCGTGGAAAGCATCAGGCAGTGAGAGATTAAATGATTGTCACAGGCTACGTGTGTTAGTCCTGTTGACAATAAACAGTAGCAGAAAACAATAGGAAGTAAATGATTAGGACTTGCTTCATAGGAGACACAAGACTTCTTTATGGTTACAGTAGTGACTCCTAAGTCCACCCCACCCCATCCCTGAAGAACCACTGGCTATTAAGAGAGGCTGGGGAAGGGAATGTTGTTTTCCTCAATGGCGTAGCCACTGCACCTATTGCCCAGGCTCCTGCAAATTCTTCTGCTTCACCCATACTAATGCAAGCATCAGTCACACACACACACACACACACACATACACACACACACACACTCACAATATGAAAGAGGGAAGGAAACTTTGTTGGAAAGAAGAATGATTTCAGAGGGCAGAAGGATATTGAGCAAGGCAATCGGGGTGATGTGCCTTAAATTGTTTACAAACAAGTATGAAAGTGTAAAAAAATAAAAGATTATTTTAAAAAAATAGGAAAGAAATATGCTACACTCTCAGAAACTTTTAGTCAGAGGAAATGCTGTCATTTCCGAAGCCCCTGCTGAGGACTTGCTGACCAGAAGTGACACTTATCAGTCTGTCCTTTTCAGTTAGCAAAGTCTGAAGCCTGGGAAGCCATCTTCCTGGAACACTGACGACTCCCTTCCTCAGGTACAGAGAAAAATTCTAGTCAAGTGCTATGAGGCTCTTTGCCTCGTGAACGTAGACAGAAGCAAGAGCGTGTTGACGTTCTCCAAAAAGAATCCATCCCAAAGCAGCCCTGTCCTGAAGTAGCTTTCTCCCTTGGGAAAAAAAAAATCACTAAATACATTCGTTTTCGGGAAAAGAAAACAGTCACCACTTTTGCACAAACTGAAGCTTTGTGAGCAAGCACAGAAGCAGAGGGTGGCAGAGCTAAGAAGGTTTGAGGGACATCAGATGAAGGAAGGGACAATAAAAAGAGGAAACAGAAGCTAATTCTCCCAAGAATTAGCTGCACACAGGATGCTTTAGTTATTAGTACTGTGTGAACAACTCGTCTTGGCTCAAAACTTTTAGACTCAACAAGCAGCCTCAAATGACCAAGGCTTTCCACCACCTGAGACAGAGACGGGTAGGAGGCCCGAGCCTCCCACCGGTGGTTCCTCAGCAACTGGCCAGCAAGAGTCAAAAAAGGGCTCCCAGTGTTACATTTACACCTCTTTCCCCTTTTAAGTCCCATTCTTTATTACCACTGGTATTTGGGGTGGCATTTTAATACCCATGTCAAAAAGTTGAAAGCGGTTTGCAAGGATGTTGTTCTTCAGGGATCACCCTCTGTTTTAACCAGACTGAAGAACAAAAAGAAACTACAGAGTTCCTTAGCCGTGGTGATGCTCCAACTCCTATTACCAACGTGACTATTGCAAATGTTTTCAGCAGGATACCTGCACAGAGCTTTGCCTCCACTTTTGCCTACCTTTCCGAATTTTCTGTAGTTTACAATGAGCCAACATCTACAAAGCAAATGACAAGGCAGAGAACAAATTGGGAAACGTGTTTCTCAATATGTTAATATGAACTAGTCAAATATGACGGTCGAAAGGTTACTTCGATGAAAATCACACAGAGATAAGAGAAACACCAGCTTGCTACTGGGGAAATGAGCAGCTCACAAAAGAAGCTCAAGTGGCTAATAAACAGGAAAAAAATGTTTATCTCATTAGTTAACAAAGACATGTAAATGGAATGGATGAAGGGAGGCCATTTTTCCACCTCTCAGATTGGCACAGTCTGAAAGAGGGAGAGGAAGTGGTTTTTCCCACATGCCACTTATGAGACAATCAACTGTTTCATTGAAGAAAACATTTTAGACTAAAATGTAGTCTGAACACAAGGATTTATCCTATAGAATTAAACAAACATGCAATCAAATAATTGTGAACAAGGATAGTCACCATAGTTATGAAAGTAAAGTACTCAATGAAATATCTGATAGTTAGGAGGTGATTACGTAAATTATACGCAGAATAATTGGTGGTAGAATATTGTGCATGAAAACATAAGAATCACGTTTATGAAGAACACTTAGTGTAAGAAATATAATCTAATATTACAGTGTGTTAAGCAGTATATATAAAATTAAAGCTTTAATTCACTTTAACATTTTTTTAATTTAATTGTATTCTTTTATGTATTTTGCCTGCATGTCTGTGTACCACATATGTGTTTGTTGCCCACCAAAGCTAGAAGAAGGTGTTGGATGCTCTGCGACTAGAGTTTTGGAGAGTTGTGAGCTGCCATGGGGTTTCTAGGAATAGAAGCCAGGTCCCTGAAAGATCAGCCAGTGCTGTTAGATGCTGAGCCATCTTTTCAGCCCCACTTTAATATTTTCATAGAAAAAACAATCAATACATTGTTGAGAGTGGGGTACTCATGGTAATCTAGACAAAACAACAAAAAGCTATAGAAGAGCCGGGCGGTGGTGGCGCACGCCTTTAATCCCAGCACTTGGGAGGCAGAGGCAGGCGGATTCCTGAGTTCGAGGCCAGCCTGGTCTACAGAGTGAGTTCCAGGACAGCCAGGGCTACACAGAGAAACCCTGTCTTGAAAAACAAAAACAAAAACTATAGAAAAAACATTTTTCCTATGGAGACAGAAAAGGTTGGAGGCTTTTTCCTCCCAATATTATAGCACTGAGTAGGGTCCCCAGCCCTTTGTAGGCCAAGCATCCTGCCTCCATCTCAGTCAGACTTGAAGCACATAACGGGCCTGCTGCTTATATGCAGGCCTGGAGTTTGTGTTTGCACAGTATCTCTTTCTGGCTGACAATGTGGGGTAGGGGGGTGGGGAGTGGGGACCAAGTTTCAATAAGGAGATTTTTCACTTCCCTCTCTTAGAAACAGATCTGTAAGTTTGAGCTGGAACCTGACAGGCTCTCTTTTTACTAAGTAGAGAAGTTGATAACTGAGAACTTGGTCAGATGGAGATGTCCTACAAACAAGAACAGTTGAGCCTGGCCAGGAGAATACAGAAGAATGTTTCTCAACCTGTGAGTAGCGCAATCTTCTCACAGGGCTCACCTAAGACCATTGGGAAACAGATACATTCATATTACAGTTCATAACCGTAGCAAAATTATAGTTATGAAGGAATGATGAAAATAATTTTATAGTTAAGGATTACCACAAATGTAGGAACTTTATTAAAGAGTCAAAGAATTGGGAAGGTTGAGAACCACTGAAATAGAATGTGCCAAGAACCCACTCAGTGCAGGCCCCTTGCCTTGGCTGGTGAAATCACAGGACTCAGGGTGCAGGACTAAAAAAGCTCTAGACTTCAATAACTACTTGACTTTTCATATTATTAAAAGATCGCCTCAGGTGGAAGAGACAGTTCAGCAGTTGAGAATGGAGACCACTTTTGGCATCTTACTGCTACCTGTAACTTCAGCTCCAGGGATCCAAGGTCCTCTCTGGCCTCTGGTACTACACTCACATTCACAAACAAACACAGATAATTTAAAACAAAAACAAACAAACAAACAAACATTATATATATATATATATATATATATATATATATATATATATATATATGAAGCTCTAAATGGACTCAGCAGGCTGCACATATATATCTATTTGCATATATGTAACAATATGAGTCTATGAATTTGAAAGGGACTGGGTGTAAGGGAGAGGTCAGAGAGATGGGATAAATGACATAATTATATTTTAATTTAAAAAACAAGCAATACTAGTATCAAGATAAAAAGAAAATTGATATCTTTCTAAAAGATATCATTAAAAAGATAATTGATATCTTTCTAGACAAGAATACTGTGGCCTAAACTAACCCATTCTTTTTTCAATTTTCTTTAAAAGATTTATTTATTTATTTATTTTATGTATATTTATTTATTTATTTATTTTATGTATATTATATGTACACTGTAGTTGTCTTCAGACACACCAGAAGAGGGTGTCAGATTCCACTACAGATAGTTGTGAGTCACCATGTGGTTGCTGAGAATTGAACTCAGGACCTCTGGAAGAGCACTGACTGCTCTTAACAACTGAGCCATCTCTCCAGCCCCCATTCTTTCTTTCTAATTGGAGACTTGTTTTTATAAATAAAACCAAAATCTTAAAAAAAAAAAAAAAAAAAAAAAAAAAAACCAAGGACGACAACAACAACAAAACCCCAAACCTTCCCTGGCAAGTTCTCTTTCTGTTACTTAAGATTATCCAGCCCCAGGGCCCTCCTAACTCCACTGACCTATGTATCCCTCCTTCTTAGACCAATCTGAGCTTAATTCTAGTGGAGTTCTACTTGCCACTAGTTCATGTTTCTTTTATTTGTTTCTTTTTATTGTTTTTCTTTATTGTTTAATGTGTGGACATTTTGCCTGTATGTAGTACCCCCAGAGGGCCACCTAAAACATCCCCTAGAACTGGGGATATACAGTGAGCTGCCTTGTAGAATCTGGAATCAAACCCAGGTCCTCCACAAGAGGAACAAGTGCTCTTAACCACTGAGCTATCTTTCCAGACTTTTGTCTGCATTTCTTTTTATCAGCCAATGACTGAATTGTATATTTCACTCAGGTTTTTTTGTTTTGTTTTGTCTTGTTTTGTTTTTTGCTTCTTTGTTTGTTTTTGTTTTTCAAGACAGAGTTTCTCTGTGTAACAGCCCTGATTGTCCTGGAACTCTTCCTATACACCAGACTGGCCTCAAACTCAGAGATCCAACCTGCTTATGCCTCCGGAGTGCTGGGGCTAATGGCGTGAGTCACTTCACCCGGCTCAGTTCTCTCTTGACTGCTTAGATTCTTCTAGTCCAAGCCAGGATCTTGCCCAGAGTCTCTCTCTGCCAATCCTCAGTAACCATTTATCTTTACAGGCCAGCACTTACGTTTACAGTGCTTTTTTTATATGTTCACATTTTTTTTCCTTTCACTTTTTAAAGTTAAAGAGGCCTTCGTGATTTCTAGTTCAGAAAACTGCCTTAGAGACCATGAAAGATTTTCATGTGTTACGCTTTTAGGATGTCAAGGCAACCTCAAGAGGTAGGCCAAATTATCTCTGCTGAAAAGAAGGAACCCAAGACAGAGAGGCTTGTCACATCTACAGCAAAGCTTATCGTCCATGGCAGAATTTATAGTGTACCATGGGAAAGGAACTGAGTGCTCTCCTACAGGCAAACCTGGAGCACAAATAGCTGTCAGGGTTGGGGGGGTGGGTGGCGGGAGCAAGAGCTCATTTTAAAGAACAGCTGCATCAGGATTGAGAGGCTGTCATCACTCCAACAGTGGGTTCATTACTGCAGCTGTTGCTACCTTTCAAAGCCAGACAGCTGTTGCCAGGAGATGGATTCAAACAGAACAAAGGAAACAGAGCTTGCAATAATGACCTCGCCTGTATGTGTGTGCACGATGTTCTCCGTCCTGTAGCTCAAAGCGTTCTACAGATATAATCTAATTACTTCTCAGGAAAGCCACGCTTGAGGGGTACAAGTCAGAAAGCCAGACATGGAGAGAAGCAAGACTGTCTTCAAGTGGCCTTTGTGTAATACTGTTTTTAAACTAGGAAGGCAGGTTTGCAGGAGTTGCACAAACCTTCGGTCTCCTGTGATAGCATTTGCAGTGGACATTAAAAGACGAGTGTCCTTGTCTTTAGCAGAGCTGGGGAGCCCCTGCAGTGTCTCTGCTGATGGACTGGGAATAGGACAGGAGATTACTTCTATCTTCCCCTCCTCCCATTTCCTGCATCTTGACCTTGCCATCTCACGCAGGAGGCCCCATGCCTGTCGAAGAGCAGGGTCAGTTTCTCTTGTGCTGTTCTTACTTTCACCGCTCTCCTAACTTGCTCCTCTCTTTCCTCCAGCCTAGAGTTTCTCTTCTCACTTGCTTTGGAAGTCGCACAAGCTACAATGGACTTTCCTTCTCTGGGCCAGCCTCCTTCACTAGACTACCTACCAGACTGTGGACTGACAGAGGGCCCTTCTCTTCCCATGGCTCGTTGCTGTCCACCTCTGTCGATGAGCAAGATGGTTATATATCTAACCACTCACATGCTTGACAATATCCACTCCTCTCAGTTTCACATTATTTCTGTTTTAAAATGGTCCTGCTTATGGTAGTTTACTCTTCAGTTACGAACCCTCTTGACTAGTTTCCACTTGTTTTGATTGGTAATTTGAACTTCCTAGTTTACTCAAAGAGAAAGTAACACGTTTTAGTTCACCACTGGTGGTTTAAGAGCTTAAATGGTCACTGTAATATGCTGCATGGGCCATCAAAAGTCCCCTTTAAAGAAGTATTCAGGTAGCTGGGTGTGGTGGTGCACACTTTTAATCCCAGCACTTCAGAGGCAGATGGGTTTCTGTGAGTTCAAGGCCAGCCTGGTCAACAAAGTTAGTGCCAGAACAACCTGGGCTATTGCACAGAGGAGAAACCCTGTCTTGAAAACCCAAAGAGAAGTATGCAAATTAGTTGGGTGTGGTGACATGGACTTGTGATTTTAGCACTTCTGAGGCAGAAGCAGAAGGATCAGGAGTTCAGGGCTAGTTTGAGCAGAACAAGAGACATCTAAGTTCAGTGTTCTAATGTGATAAGGTAGGAGGCTAGCTTTTAGAAAACAGCCTTCCTCAGCAAAGACCAGGTTCTTGCCACTATCTCCAGAAGCCTTTTCTGGGGACTCTAAGATAAACTGAAAGTTTGGTCTTTGGTTCTTTGAAGAAAAGTATTTATAATAAGAGAACCAGCAAGAGAGCACCCAGCTCCAGCTCCTTCTGAGGGAAAATGCTTAACTTCTGATTTCCTCAGCTGTCTGTTCATTGGGAAGCTAACAATCTTATATCCATAGGCACTGCCTTGGAGGCAATACTTTCTTTACAACAGTGATGGCTCTTTTCCATTGAACTAATCCTAGTTGAGTTACAAAGTGAACTCTCTTGGGAAGCCTGTGACCATGAACCGGCTTAACCTGTTTGGGGGAAAGATCTGTTCAGTGAACACAGTTTTGCTCCAGCTGGGGTTTGGAAACTCAAGTGGTCACATTACAAGCCAATCACATCTTTTGGCAATCATTGTAGCATTTTTGGATGGCTAAGCCTGTGGGAAGCTGAGCACATGGTTCAGAGCCCACGTCTCTTTTATCTGTACTAGGCTTTTATCTCACAGGCAGAAGCAGAAGGTCACTGGCTTTTGCCTGTTTGGCTCTGTTTCTTTCAGTGCCTCAGGCTTATTCCCACCTTATTTTTTGCATTCTCTTTAAAGAAACCTGCCCTGGCAGTGTGCTTTGCTTTTTTTTTTTTTTTTTTTTTTCCTGAAACAATGTGTCTATTACCTGAACATATCTTGCCTTTAATATATCTGACCAAAAACTATGTGCCAAAGGACATAAACTGGGACTCATGACTTGGCTCAGAAACTTTCTGATACCTACCCTGCACCCAGACAATGTAGAGGCAAAAGCTGCAGACTTACCCTTAATGGGTAAGTGGTTCTCATCCTTCCGAATGCTGTGACCCTTCAACACAGTTTCTCATGTTCTGGTGACCCCCAACTGTAAACTTTTTTTTTTTTTTTTTGCTATTTCATAGTTGATATTTCACTACCATTATGAACCATGATGTAAATATCTATGTTTTCTGATGGTCTTAGGTGACCCCTGTGAAAGAGTTATTCAACCCTTTCAGGGGGTCAACCCACAGACTGAGAACTGCTGCTTAAAGAGCTAGTACCGTGCTATCCTAAATGGCATCATTCATTGACCAGGAGTGTGTTCTAAATGTAAAATGCACACTGAATATGGACAGTCTAAATATCGCACTAATAATTTTTGAGTTCATGACCCATTAAGATGAAGAAGTTTTGAAAGTACTGAGTTAAGCTGAAGATGTTAGTTTACTTTAAAAAAAAAATCCTATGAGGGTTTTATCTATATGTGTTCCACATTGTTTTCTAGTATGCACTGGTGTGGATAAAGCTCACATGAAGAGAGAGATAGCGCATAGTATAAAGACACTGAAAATGTGCTGTGGAGGGAAAGAAGAGGAAGTGTGGTTCACTTACGGAACCCGGAAGACTTCAAGGAAGCTGTGGCCTTAGAAATGAGCATCGAGGAAGGATTGTGGGGAAAAGACTAGAGGCAACTTCACTCAGCACCAGGGTGGAGATTTTGATCTCAGTCAGCTTGAGGATCAAGATAGCTGTGGCAGATTTAGAGTCCTCGTCAGTTTCCAAACCTGACTGTCCACCATAATGGCCTGGAGCAAGTCTTCTAGACTTGCCTCAAGTTTCATGAACCAGGAAAGTGGATAGAAGTGACTCCTCTGCTTCATGGAATTTCTGGGTGATGGTTCTATAGCTTATCTGATCAGGCCAGCAACAGAGTCATCAGTGAGAGCTGTCTAACACCCATGGTGTCCTCTTCCTTTGTTTTCTTTGGAAAGAGGCAGGGAGAGAGGAGCGCCAGCAAAGCGGAGCTTGGAGCTCCCACTGCAATCTTCTTCTGGAGGGTCAACAGGTGTCCTCTGTGAGACAATAAGGAAGCAGACCTTGTAGGTCTGCTTTCCCCAATGACTACCTCAGTTCCTGTTAAGTAGCCTTAGCTATATGTACTCAGTGACAATACTCTGTTAATTCAGAGCCACAGAGAGAGAGAGACAGAGAGAGAGAGAGAGAGAGAGAGAGAGAGAGAGAGAGAGAGACTTTCTTCCGCTATACGTGGTAAATGAATGAACAGGAATCAACATCTATTATTCTCCTTTTCTCTCTTCTTCAGTGCTCTAATATCTCTCCATGTTCATTTAGGTTTTTGACCTTGTTTCAACAAAACAAAGCAAAACAAAACAAAACAAAACAAAACACACTACTTGAGTCCAGGCAATGGTGGCACACACCTTTAATCCCAGCACAGGATTAATCCCAGGCAGAGGCAGGCGGGTTTCTAAGTTGAGGCCAGCCTGGTCTACAGAGTGAGTTCCAGGACAGCCAGGGCTACACAGAGAAACCCTGTCTTGAAAAACTAAAAACCTTCCAGGACAGCCAGGGCTACACAGAGAAACCCTGTCTCGAAAAACCAAAACCAAACCAAAACAAAACAAAACAAAAACAAAAACAAAAAAAACAAAACAAAACAAAACAAAACAAAACAAAAAAAACCACAAACAAAAAAACACTACTTGAATCAGTCTGTGGGCCAGTAATCCTGCTTAACTTTTAAAAACTTACATTAAGCAACTGTGTAATAGTAATTGTGTGTGTGTATGTGTTCATGTTTGAAAGAGCAAGCGAACAATTTATGGGAGTAGATTCTCTCCTTCTAAAACTCAGCTCCAAAGCAGTCCATGATAGACACTGTGATGACAGTTAAGACAAGGGTATAATATTTCCAAGCAAAATGAAGTTAGGTATGAATAGACAGTCAAGAAAAATATCTTGGCAGAAACAGGCTATGAGTTCTGTAAGAATGATTGGGATTAGACCAGAGCTGGCATCATGAGTCAGATTGGAAGCCTTTGGATCACCATTGTCTGCCCATTGTCTGAGTGCTGGACCACAACATCAAAGCTGACAGGGAATCACTGAGAAGATTTGTGGAACATCCAGTCCACATTCAAGGGTGGCCTGTATGTGAAGGAGGGACAGCTTGTTTTTGTGCTTAGTTTTCCTGGAAGGAAAGTTTCTCAGAGGCCTTTTCTATGTGACTAGAGTCTATAGGGAGAGAGGAGAAAGGATGACTGGGTTGCCCAGCTGAACCCAAGCTCAAACCAAAGGAATCAACCAGAAAGTGTAGTGGGGGTAGTGAGGCTAGGAGCCTCTGGATTGAGGATGAGAAAGTAGGAGGGAGTTGATTGCAGCTGAAGCTTTGAACCTGATCCCTTAGGCAGAACAGGAACACTCTGCAACCAGCAATGACTCTTAAGGCTCCTGACTTCTAAGCACTTCTAAGCTTCCCTCTTTGGGAGTGGGGATGGGAGGGTGGGGCTTGGGGGGGTGGATTTTCTAAGGAATTTACAAAGTGCTCTGACTTCTTCAACCATCTCAGAGAATGTTAGGAGAGGCTACAGGCTAATGAGCTTTCCCTGTTTCTTAGGGGAGCCCACTTGGGTCAAAATATGACTTGGGTGCTTGCGAATGCAGGAGAGTTTGAGTTACAGACTCGCCTTCCCATTTCCATGGATTGGACTTAATGACAGAATTAATCTCTTCATTGAAATGGCCCTTTGCTCTCAACACAAAGGCACGTTTCATAGGCCCAGCACCTGAATAATGGCTTTGCTATAGTCACATGAGTTTGGGTTCTGACTCCACTGCTAAACCTTGAGTCACTTATTTCTCTCAGTCAGAGATCAGCTAAGCCACAAGATAACAGTGACTTGTTCCTCATTTGTTTGCACTGAGGGAAAAGCCAAAGCCCCGAGTCCACCTAGGCATTCATTAACCAGTGTTTTGTTCTTTTATCTTCAAATTTAACCCATCAGATTGGTATGATAATAAACGTGACCCTAAAGTCATTGTCTAGACCCATTTCCTTGATGGCATCTGTGGTTCCCTCCGGTACAGGAACTCAAGAGTCTGAGACTCAGCTTGTTTCTGGCAGGCTTTCTTAAGAGACACTATGTCCCTCAGATCCTAGAGGTTGTGGATAACATTTCTTCCTCTAAAAAAACGTGCAGCTGTTGGGTGCAGGAGTTTGTGTGAAAGACAAGCCGTCAAAGCCCAAGGGGAGCTGCAAAGGAAAAAGACAGCTGCAAGTTTGTCCCTGAGTAAATCAGACTCTGACGTTTATTGGGCTATTTCCAGAATAACACCAGCAAGAAAACTGGAATGCAGGATTACATTTTTCCAGGAAGGACCTTAGTTTAGGAAACTGGAATAACCAGCCTTGCCAGTTGGGATGAGACTGATTTAAAGGGAAGGTCACAGGTTTGGATGCACACAGACCCAGGACAGTTCCATCTCTCTTCCAACTTATAAGCAATTTGGGATGAACTAGTTAACCTGAGCCTCGTTATCTTCACTTAAAAAAAAAGTTACACTATAAACTGTAAATATGTGGTGATTGTACATGTTAGAAAGTGAGAAAAGACCTTGATAAATGGATGGCATTTGCCGTATTTGGAGCTGGATGGAGATTCCAGAAACCTGTAGCCCTGGAACTGTTATTTCTTAAATTTAGGTTCAATACAGGATGGCAGTTGTGGGGGAAAGGGCAGCAAGGCTGGAGTGGGTGACCAGAGAGGAAAAAGATCAAAAGGCCTATAAATATCTCTCAAACTTTAAAATGCAAATTCCCTGCTTGTGGCCCAGTTGGGACCCGATCTTTCATTATCACCTTTCTGGGAAGAACTGCAAAAGGGGGGGAGGGGGAGGCAGGGTGGGTAGAGAGGAAGGTAACTACATTCTTTCCCTATTTGGAGCATTGTGGTTCTGTCTATATCATTTTGTGACCAAATTTGGATATGTGATAAATCAAATTTGACCTAGAAATGTGGGCAGTTAAGAAGTTAATTGCACATGATTTTTTTTTTTTTTTTTGCAAATATATTGCAATTTCATCACATAGAAGAGACTATCTCATCCTTATCCTAAGGATTCTTGAGGCAGGGAAGGGAGGATTGGGACAGGGTTTCTCTGCATAGCCCTGGCTGTCCTGGGACTCCCTGGGACAAGGCTGGCCTTAAATTCACAGAGATTCTCTGCTTTCCAGGTGCTGGGATTAAAGGTGTGTACCACCATGCCTGGACTTATCATAACTCTTACAATCTGCAGAATTCTTGGGGTAGTATACATGCTGGCTGGCTATCGAATGAATGGAAGGATGGTGAGTGGATGGGTGTACGGAGTGGTGGTGAATGAATGCATAGATAGGATAGATAGTAGATGGATGGATGGATGGATAAATGGATGGATGGAAGCAAGGAAGGAGAGATGATAAATGGATAAATGGATAAATGGTAAATGGATGGGTAGATGGTGGGTGCGTGGATGGTAAGTGGATGGATACATTGATATATGGATGAATGTTTTAATGTTAACTTTATGTCACTTTCACTGGTTGGTGATCTAGCTCTTAAGCATGCACCCCTCTACTAGACTTCACTGGAAACTGCTAAGCAGCATCCCTCAAGAAAAACAGCTGTGGTACTCTTAGGAACTGTTAGATGAGCACAGTCTCCTCTCCAGTGGCTTGAATTCTGACCCGTCTCACAACCTACAAATGCATGAAGCTTCAGGGAAGCTTTGCCCTAATGGTTTCCCCCCAAATAGTCATTCTTCCTCCCTTATGAACCACACTGTTGGTGACTGGCTGCTGTAGGAGGAGAAGAAGGTAAGCCCCACAGAGGAGACCTCTGACAGTAAAGGGGTCAGCAAACACTTGGTATTCATTTTGAGCCAGATGTTGGTGCATTGCCTCCACCTTAACCCTCACCGTGAGCCAGAAGCAATGAAACTATTTCCTTGCTTTCCCATCTGGCCTGTTTTCTTTTCTTGCTAGCTTCACTTTCTCATGAAAATATATCTAGTTTTTTTTTTTGTTTCCCCTACACAAAAAAAATCTAACAAATCCA
This sequence comes from Rhabdomys pumilio, assembly GCA_030674055.1. Classification (NCBI taxonomy): domain Eukaryota; kingdom Metazoa; phylum Chordata; class Mammalia; order Rodentia; family Muridae; genus Rhabdomys; species Rhabdomys pumilio. The sequence continues at coordinate 46,897,073 of JANHMN010000010.1, read as the reverse complement.
CCAGACTGGAATTCCTTAAAATGTGCTTTTTTATTAGATTTCCCCTGGATCTATTTCCTCAACTAAGTCTTATCCAAGAACCGGAGTCCTCCCTTCTTTCTTTCTAAATGATACCTGCCACTGAAGGCTCCTACGAAGTCCTTTCATCTCTAAGAAATGAACTCTTCCAGCAGATTCTGAGGCTATCTAATGTCATTCTTACCAACCTGCATTTATTATCTTTGTTCTTTTTTTTTTCTTAATTGATTTATGTATATGGGTGTTTTGCCCACGTGTATGTCTGTGTATAGTGTCCACAGAGGCCAGAGAGAGAGAGCTGGGGCCTATAGTAAGAAATGATTGTGAGCTGTCATTTGGGTGGTGGGAATTAAACCCCTAGGCCCTCTAGAACAGGAGTTTTCAACCTTCCTAATGCTGAAACCCTTTAATACAGTTCCTCCTGCAGTGGTGACCTCCAGTCATAAAATTCTTTTGTTGCTGTTTCATAACCATAGTTTTGCTGCTGTTATGAACAGTAATGAATATCTAACATGCAGGATATCTGATACGTAACCCCCAAAGGGGCTGTAACTTATGTACAGGTTGAGAACCGTCGCTGTAGAACAGCCAGAGCTCTCAAACACTGAACCATCCCTCCAGTTTCTATGCTTGTTATTCTTAAGGCACCACAACTGTATTATAAATGGCTCAAGGAGAGTCATGAGATACTTACTATTTCTGCACACTCTAGACGAGATCTAGATCCACTTAATCCACCTTTGGATTGTAGTATACTGGTGATCCAAGCTTTTGCTTCAGATAAATTTGAGTTCAAGGGTTAAAGCACTCATCCATTCAACCGGTACATATGAACTGGATGATACCTGTTAAGTACTGCTGAAGCACCTGGAATATAACAAAAGACAGCTCAAAGCTTACTCCGTTGTTTAGTTACTACAGTGATGGAGACAAGTGAACAAACAACACAATCTAAAGACGTACAAAGAAAAGAACAGGATAAGAGGCAAATCTAAAGGAGCAGAGACTCTGATGCATGCTGTTGATTAGCTCACAGAAGTACCAGCTGAAAAGCTGGGTCTAGAGCAGCGGAAAGGAGTTAAATACGGCTTTGAGAAGTCTTGGGTGAGAAAGCACCAAGTTAAAAGCTGCACTATGAAGTCAAGTCAGGGTTTCAGGCAAAGGAAGCAAACTGGTGCTGCCAGGCAAGGCGGGCAGGGGCAAAGTGAGGGAGAAAGGCATCTATGCGGGACTTTCCAGGCCCCTGTAAGGGAGGCTGGGATTTAGGGCTAAGAATGTAACTTTGTTGGTAGAGTACTTGCCCAACATGTTGTCTATCTTCAACACCAGGGCAATCAGGGGTAGTGACGACACGCGTCTGTAATCACAGCACCCTGGAGCGGGCAGGAGAATCTATTCATGAGACTGTCACAAACAGAAACCAGAACAAAAAGAGTCTGGGATCCATACTGTGTGAGGAGAAGCCATGGCAGCTCTCACCCAGAAGGACATTAGAGTAAGATTTACTTGTGGTAGATTATCTAGTTTGTGCTTGTACTACAGAAATGTGTCTGTGCCTCTAATCAGGAAGATCAAGTTTGAAAGATATTTTTAAAACTCCTGCAAGAAAAGAAGACACTTGTCCTTTAGAAGTAGATGTACAACCAGTAGACTTACTTCCTGCTTGTGTGGTCTCAGGCATATCCTGTCTTATTCTTAAGTATTTGCATGTGTGTGTGTGTGTGTGTGTGTGTGTGTGTGTGTGTGTGTGCTCTCAAGCGCGCGTGTACATGTGTGTATCTGTGTGTGTTCTAAACATTTATCTATTCTTATCGAATACATTACACAGGCATATCCTTTTACTCCCCGAATTGCTTTTATAAGGTCAGTTAAAAGGAAAAAGAAAAAACAACACTTAACATGAACAAAGGGTGTGTTTCATTGCAGGTACCGTGACAAAGACATTTATATTAGACATGGACATGGAAACGGAGATACTTTCAGCCATGGCTTCATTAGAAACTGGCATGTGGCCAGTGGCACAGCTGTAGAGCTGTGGTGGAGGGAGACAAGTCTAGGAGACCTGGGATCTCAAGTGTGGCCCGTCACTCTCATTCTACTCCCCCTTTACATACCACTGCCCCCCCACCCTTGCGTGCGCGCACTCACGCGCGCGTGCACACACACACACACACACACACACACACAGAGTGATCATTATTTTGTTGATTCTGAGACTTTAAATGAACTTAGGATGAGTTCTTGTTCATTAAGACTGGTTTTCTGAGGTTTTGACTGCTCTTGTTAGTTTACTGTGAGTCAGATGGTAGATGCTGCTAATCCATCTACCCATCTGAACTATGCAGAAGCCAAGTTCCTGATCAAGAAGCCACAAGTGGAGAGAGAGAGGAAGGAGTGAACTTTGGACATCGAGTTGCTCTGGGTTCAAATCCTGGTCATAGTGTTTGTCAGCTCTTTACTATGAATAAGTGCCTGTCCTTCAGAGCTGATGCAGGCCATACACAAGGAACTTGAGGAATGCGTGGCGCACAGCAAAAAAAAACTGGATGTGTGCCTTCTTCTGAGATTCACTTTTGTATAACAGTTTCCAGACCTTGAACCACATCATAGTAACCATTTTGCCAGATTCTCATCTCTTTTCCAGTATAGAGATGACCATCATCAAAAAAATGCTACACATTATAACAAGGCACATGTTAAAGAGAAGTTTCTCCTAATGTGTAGATAGGACTAGTAAAAACCTGTATGTTTGTCCTTAGCATGTAATTGGGAGTCATGAGATCTGTTAGCAGATATAGGATGAGAAGGTGAAGCCTGCAGAGACTTATCTAGGGTTGTTCATCTATGGCAATGAGGGCAACTAATTATTCAGTCCACTGCCACACAGACGTAAGAAAATGTCCTTTGGTCTGTTTCACAGGATGCAGATTTGCCTGTGCCAAGTCTTTTGACACTTCTGGAACCATGGCAGCTGTGAAGTGGTGGGGCCCTATTGAGGCTTAGTCTGGAGATGTCTGTGTTTGAACAGCCCTGTAAAAATCAGCTGCCTGCCATCAGACAGTTGGTCACAGCTTTTAACAGAAAATGTGAAGGACTTGCGGTGCTTACACTGGTGTTTTGTAAACCACTTATTATTACATTTGGATTCAAACTATCTAGGATATCCCTTCCTGACCTTTTCCCGGTATGAAAGGTGGGAATCTATTGAGTGACATACAGAAAATGCCATGTCTTTCACTAGATGTTGGAATATATATATTTGCCATTTGGGGGCATGAACCTGTGTTAGGGGGAGTCAAGATATAACACATTTTGGTACATAATCATGCTAAAGATGATTGTACTCTTAATCATGTAATTCCTACAAATTACATGCTTTGGTGCTTATAAAGGCTTCCAGATATTGTCAAAATAGTGACTACAGAAGAGCCACCCAACTGTCAATGATTCTCCACTGCCAAACCCAGAAAATTTTATCCTTCCTGGAAAAAAAAAAAAAAACAAACCCAAAACCATCTACTGACTGGAAAACAATTCCTTTTTTGGACTAATACTGTGTCATAGATAACATACTGACTCGGTAGCATGTCCCTTTAAGGCAATGTGGCAAGTCCTTTGAATGAGCCTAATGCAAGCTGTTAGCTGAGACCGATAAAAGGTTTTTCTGGCTAAGAAGGTGATAAACACTGCCATGTTAATCTACAGATGAAAGGAAGCTGCCCTAGGAATGTCTTATTTAAGCCCTTTACCCCTATGTGCTACAGAGCAATAGTAGAAGTTGATTTAGTCACCCAGAAAGCGTCTCACCCTGACACCTTGAAGTAGCCGAAGGAGACTAGTGATCAACCCAAGGGAGGGAGCCATTCAACTGGGTTTGGTCTTTCTTCAGACAAATTGCAGAACTAAGACTCTGAATTCACCACTAGTCGATAGCTCAGCATCTGCTCACGGAATGCTTTCTTTGCTAATCCCTGCGTAGATGCTGAGGATTCAGAAATACTAGATGCATGGTGTGGTGTAGGAAAAATGCAAACAACCCTCAAAATATTGGCAGGTAACATTTTAAAAACATATAAGGAATAGAAAGGCCCCAGAGAAATGTTACTAGAGTAGATGTTGTTTATACCAAGTTTTCCATGAATTAGTTAGTTGGTAAAATAGAAAGGGGGTAAGGTATTAACTTCTGAGCAAGGTTCTGACGAATCCAAAAATCAAATTTAATTCTAGCTCAGAGAGGAAATGTAAAAATTTTTAGAAGACAAATATTGTATTTCATGGAGGTGTGGGTAATAATCTTGGAAATACAAAGAGTAAAAGCCACTTGGGGTGATAAGTTATCCCATTTGAACGGATTCTCAAAGGACAAAGGAAGGTATCCATTTCCTGAGCAAAGGCATTGATCTCTGCTCAGTGAAAAGCAAGTGTTTTTCAGCCGCTAGCACCGAGCTTGACAAAAGAGCACGCCTCATGTTGAAACTAGTGACTGCCATAGCCATTGGAGCTATGCTGGAGTTCCTAGGCTACATTCTGCAAAGAAAGTATATTGCTGCATATAGGTTCCAGTGGGCTGGGGAGACGCCATGCATACAATAGTTATTGTACCAGGCAGTTTCCTAGTATTTGCTCCCATACACAAAACTTAAAAGTCATCCCTTTTGCTTGCATTCTTGTTTGGGAAATAGACAATAAAAAGTCACAAGCAAACAACTGCACAATTATGTCAGGCATTGGTAATAGACCTGTACATAGCAGTAGAATTATACTAAAAAGTCAGGAAAGATGTCCAGGTCTAAGGCAAGAACTGAGTGTACATACAAACATATTTTTAAATGCAGGGAATCTCCTTCACTAAGTAGGAAATCTGAATTTAACCTTTTTTTTTTTTTTTTCCTATTGTTGTTGTTTTGAGACAGGTTTCTCTGTGTAGCCCTGGCTGTCCTGAAACTCATTCTGTAGACCAGGCTGGCCTCAAACTCAGAAATCTACCTGCTTCTGCCTCCCAAGTGCTGGGTTTAAAGGCATGTGCCACCACTGTCTGGCTGAATTTTACCTTTAGTGTTTTTTTTTTTTTTTAATTAAAAAAATATGTTTATGGGCACCGTGCATGTATGTCTATACACCACATATATGCCTGGTACTCTGGAGGCCACAAGAGGGCATTGGGTCCCCTGGAGCCAAGTTATAGATGGTTGTGAGCTGCTTTGTGGGTGCTGGGAGTTGAACCCAAACCCTCTGGAGCAGCAGCCAGTGGCCCTAACCAGAGTTACCTCTCCAGTTCAACTTTAGCACTGCTTTAACCAAATGGCTTAAAGAAATTCCTTTAAACTCACAAACACACCACCAGTTGCCACACAAAATCTAAGAACTTTGCAGGAAGTCTATGCTCAATACCTATGTTGGGTGACTGGATGGACATTAGTTACCAATTGTAGTTCTGAAAAGACACTATATACTTTCAGAATTATAGCCATAGCTCAAATCTTCCATTCTTTGGGATCTCTTTTAGGGTGCTAACCTGGTAAGCTTCCTTTTGCCAGTTATCCCTACCTCACACCACCTAGTAGAGACTTATAGTGCCCACATTTTTACTTAGAGGCAATGTTTGGGCTCTATTTAGCTTGAAATTAAATCTGAAATGTTCTTCCAAATAATAGTACCTGGCATCTATCATCTATTAAGTGCCCCAATGTGCCAGCAGCGGCAGTTAATTTACAGAAATTAAAACAGGCTTACAGGATCCATTTATCACTAAATCTCTAGGGCCGAGCAATATCTGTCACTTAATAGATGTGACATAAATATTTCAGTGAGTCTCAGAAAGGTGAGGAGATATCTGGGGAAATCTATAGTGGAGAAGCCCTTGAAACTAGGCATAGCTGACAAAAAAAAGGTTTTTATCATTGCTACCCCATGTAAGGAAGTCTCCTTCAGTGTGTGAACTGTGGAAGAAAACCTAAGGACTTCAGCCGGACCTCACAAAGCCTAGCAGAAAAGCCAGAGCAGGGTTCAGCGTGGAGGAAAAAGGGAGAAACCAATTTCTCAGGAGTCAAGTAGCTAGAGGCAGATTTTTAGTAGAATATTTGAAAGACAACATAATGAAGTGATGAATGCAAATATGAACAATAATTCATAACAGAAGTCCATGCACAAGTGTTGGGGGCCTATCAACAAGGAAATAGAACATAGAAGAATTTGAGACTAGCCAGGACAATGGAAGGCAACTTGAAGAAGGAGTGAAAGCTGATATCAGACTAGAGACTAGTGCCCACAGATTTATAAGGAATTCAGACAACCCGTTCCTAACCCATTTTGTTACCTTTATTTAATAAAACCTCAAGAGCACCTACAAATATTACGTATTTCCCTGGATTGCATGGTGCTACCTGCCTATAACAATGGACAAATCAAGATAAGACCCTTGGGAATTTTTCATGAGGTATTTTCCTAAATACTCAAAATTTTGCAATACAGTTAACAGAGTTGGTAGAAGCTTTGCACAGAACTCAGCTGAGTTTATCACAGCTGGTACACAATGTATGTTAGTTTTCCTCTCTTCCTTGGCAACCTGGGTGATTTCTCCTTTGTGGCTATTAATAGTAATGGTAAAGGCATTTGTACACTGATTTTTAAAAACAGTGGCTGTATGTTTTCATTGAGTATATGTCTGGGAGAAGAATTACTTGGTAACTGATATTGTTTGGAGAATCATGGGACTTTTCCAAAGTGACTTCCTACCTTATACTTTTACCACAGTGGGTTATGAAGTTCCAGTTTATATTCTTAGTATTATTTTTCTTTTTAAGTTTAGCCTTTCTAGTAACTGTGAAGTGGGAACTGCTAGTGGCTTGCTTTGTATTTTCCCAGATGATTGGGAAATTTTTGATATATATGTTTATTGGCCATTTTTTTCTTCTTTAGAGTAATGCCTATTTAGGCATTTTCTCATTTTGAAAATTACCTTTTTACTACTGAATTTTAACAGTTCTTTTTATAGGTAATTTATAGCTATACATTTTTTTTTGTTTTGTTTTGTTTTGTTTTTGTTTTTCGAGACAGGGTTTCTCTGTATAGCTCTGGCTGTCCTGGAACTCATTCTGTAGACCAGGCTGGCCTCAAACTCAGAAATCCGCCTGCTTCTGCCTCCCAAGTGCTGGGTTTAAAGGTGTGTGCCACCACTGCCCGGCTATACCTATGATTTTTTTAATGCTTTCTCTCATTACATACTATCATTTATGTCATTTTAAACATTTTGATAAAATCTAGGATGTTTAAAAAATTTTTGTTGACTTTACATCCAAATATTAGCACCCTTCTCCTTCCAGTACCTCCCTTAAACAAGTCCTTCCCCTAATCCATCTTCCTCTTTTTTGAGAAGCCGCTCTAGGTCCTCCCCCCCCCCCCCCCCCCCCCACATTACTGTGGGACTAGGTGCATCCTCTCCCACTGAGGCCAGCCAAGGCAGCCCAGTTAGGGGAAGAGGATCCACAGGCAGGCAGGCAACAGACTCAGGGACAGACCCTGCTCTAGTTGTTGGGGACCCACAATAAGACCAAACTACTTATCTGCTACACATGTGCAGGGAGCCTAGGTCCAGCCCATGTATGTTCTTTGGCTGGTGATTCCGTCTATGGGATCCCCAAAGGTCCAGGTTAGTTGACTCTTGTTGGTCTTCCTGTGGAGTCCCTGTCCTCTTCAGGTCTATGTTTTAATGTTGTATTTAAGAAGCCCAATCGAAAACCAAATATTTCAGCCTCTTTCCAGATTTTAAAATTATGTATATATGAGTGTATGCATGTATGCAGGTGCCTGAAGATGCCAAGTTTTGGATCCTAGATTTGGAGTTACAGGTACTTGTGAGACATACCACATGGGTAGTAAGTGTTCTTACTCATTGAGCCATCTCTCCAGTCCTCAGTCTATTTTACTTTCTCCTAAAGTTTTAGATCTCAAATCATTGACCCAAATTGCAATTCAATTTAAAAAAATGATATGAAGGCCGGGTGGTACACACCTTTAATCTCAGTACTTGGGAAGCAAAGGCAAGTGGATCTCTGTTTGAAGCTCACCTGGCCTTCACAGTGAGTTTCAGGACAGCCATGGTTACACAGAGAAACTGCCTCTGGACTACCACCACACCCACCCCCCTTACCCAATATGCCTCCAAAGAACTACTCTTTTGTAGATCCTCAAAAGACCCTTGTCCCAGGATACCTCACTTTTGTATTAACTATTCACCTCAAGCACGACTGTCATGCTTTTAAGTGTGTGTTTGCCAGTAATAACTACTAAGGTTCCATTCTTATCTGTTGCTCTGATAACTGACATAGATCTGTCTCTGCCCAGTAGGTTGTGGTGTTCTACAAAAAGAATGAAGGACCAAACCCACAGTAACCATAAGGCCCAGTTTGTCTCATGGAAGTTCCCACACCATGGAGGAATTGTTTGCTCCTCTAACATAGCCATCCTGAGCTTGCCTTGCTCTTGAGTTGTATTCATCGGAGTCTGCTGGCCCTGGCCCATTGGCAGGTAAAATGACGGAACTGTCACTCTTGCTATTAGATGCACTTAAGAAAAAGTATGATGTAAGGATTAAAATCATTCTTACACTGAACAGCCAAAAGTTCCAGAAGCATCTACTGAGACTTGTTTTCCCACTGATGTCATCACACTGGCTAAGAATTCAAACATAAATGTGAGGGTACATTTATAGACTCAATTCTGTCCAATCAATTTAACATTCATCTACACATCTACCCTTAAATTACTATATTTAATTTATACAGCTTTGTAGTAAATTATGACATCAGGAAGGGTGAATTTTTCAATTTTCCCAAGATGAGTTATTTTATTCAATTTCTATCTGAATAATGAAATCAGCTTGTCATGTTCTGGGGTGTGTATGTGGGGGAAGCAAACAAACATAATATTGATCAAACTGGGTTGAAACCAAAGTTGTTTATTTTTTTCTTTGATTGGTTAGTATTTTGAGACAGGGTTATTCTGTATAGTCTTGGCTGTTCTGGTTAGTATTTTGAGACAGGGTTATTCTGTATAGTCTTGGCTGTTCTGGAACTTGCTCTGTAGACCAGGGTGGTCTCAAACTCAAGAGATTCACCTGCCTTTACTTCCCATGTGATGGCAGTTAAATGCACCAGTTTAACAGTACTACCAAGTTAAGTCTTCTGATCCATGAATCTGGGATGTCTTTTTTAATTTATACTTTAATTTCAGGCATTGCTTTTCACTTGTAGCTAAGTTTTGCCATGTTCATTGTGTTCATTTTCTTGATGTTGTAAACAGAGTGACTTTAATTCACTCGGTGACATTTCACTGTCACGCACTGAACACACAGAACTACAACTCTAGTTTGTAAACTAATCGTGAATTTTACAGCTAATTTACTCTTCACTTTTAATATTTTTGTTTTTATTAAAAAATGTTTTTTTTTTTTCAAGACAGGAATTCTGTGTAGCCCTGGCTGTCCTGGAACTAGCTCTGCCTACCTGGCCAGTCTTGAATTCCGAGATCCATTTGCCTCTACCTTCCAAATGCTGGGATTAAAGGCATGTCACCACACTTGGCTTGCTTTTAATAAGTTTTTGATGGATTCCTTAGTATCTTCTACTTTCAGGCTCCTGTCATTTACAAATAGTTGTACTATTTCTTTTAAACTCTAGATGCCTTTAGGATTTTTACAGTTTAAGTAGATTTAAGATTTAAGACTTGTAGGAATTAAAGTCAACATTATATACAAACTAAAATTTAAAGCAAAAGGGAATCAGAAGCTTCCTCTGGATCACACAATAATAATAGTAAATGACGTGGATCCCATCTTTCTGGTTTGGTTCTTGTGCTTTTATTTCTCTGTTTTGTTTGTAATCTATAAAACTGTTCCCTTTTGCTTTACATCTGATTTTAAAACATTTCCTGCTTGCAGTGCCCAAGAACTTCTGAATGTATATAAGGAGTGACTTTCCTTATCCTGACTTCACAACCACACTTCACTACACATCATCCTCTTCCATTGTCACTTCCCAAGCATGACATCACTAAAGCGGAAGAGCATGCTAACGGTTCTTTAACAAGAAAGGGAAATACAGCCATTATAGGAAGGACCTATAAAAGATACCGTAACCCTATTATAATTTATAAAGTGTTAGCATATTGGGGACTGTAAACAAATGCTTTAGATGCTAACATAAGAACTAAAAATGCTAAAGCATTTACTCTGTAAAAGAATACACTGACACGTTAAAGCTAGATAATAATAAAGACATTTCAAGAATAATACAATGTTCTAAACATAACATTATTTGAAGCTCATCTTTTGTAGTCAAAGTTTTACTTAATTTTCTTTCTTAGACATCTGAGATTGGCCTGACACCTTCCATATACCAGAGGATGACTTTGAACTCCTGGTGGATGATCCTCTGGGCTCCATCGACTTTGTACATGCTCTGATTATAGGCATGAGCCACACCTGTTAGCATTTTAAACTTACAATTTTGATTTAAATAGCACATAATCATGTACATTTTCTACCAAACACAAGTTTGCTTGGCTTCTGCTACTGCTACCAGCATTCAAACACATTAAACTTAAGTATTATAAAATCCGCTTTGAGTGTTCTGGAACCTGAGTTTTAACCTCTGGCGTAAAGGGAGAGGACTTTCCCAGGAGGCAGTAGAGTCCTTGTCTTTTTTATGACATTGTAGAAAACTCTGAGGATTTCTTGCTGGATCTGAGAACCTGTGTTCTTTATCTTCAGCTGTTTTGAAAGACTCAGTACACAGTTTTGTTTCTTTAGATTCTACCTTAGGATTTCTGAGTTTGTTGTGATTATTGTCTCTGACATGAACTAGGCTGTGCTTCTGAGAACTGTGTTTCATTTTAGGAGCAGTATCCTTAGCTTTCCAGGACACTGGACCATTTTCTTCATCTGAGGAATCTCTCTCGAGGCAAACACTATTCTTCATGACAAGGCTTTTAGTAGTTTTCACAGCAACTTTTGGATTATGAAGTATAGCAGCAGTTGGCAGCCCAATCTGAAGACTGGGAGTCTTTACTGCTTTGTCATTGAAAGAATAAGGTAAGGAAGTATTTGCTCTGTAGTTTTCTTGAAGGAGTTGGCTGTCTAAAACTTTAGAGTCTCTAGACTCTTCGTGAAGATATACCCCTGTAAGATCCTTTGGAAAATTGGATGAACCACCAGAGCTACTGTGAGCAATACAAGAGCCTTTCATTTTTAGGGGCAAACTTTCTAGGTCGGCATCTGCTCCTACATTATACTGAGGGCATGAAGATTTTATATGTATTCTTTCCTTTAGAGGCAACTCATGAAGATGTAAACCAGCGATGCCAGAAAGGAGATGTTTTTCAGGACTACTCTTCTGAAGATCTCTACCGGACACTTCATTGTTTGAGGTACATTGTTCTGATTCATATGACAGCTGTTCAAAGCCAGGAAGAATAGCTGATGATTCAGGTTCTGATTGTAAATCTTGAGATAAAGTGTTTCTTTGAACTGCTGGAGAATTACTAAAAGAAGTACCTGCCCAGTCAATGGTACTCAACTGTAGATCAGTAATCACAGAAATATCATGGGATGAAGGGCTGAGTTGACTATATCCTGAAACTAGAAAATTACTGACATCTTTAGTTTGCTTTACAGGCGAACTTTTTGGAGAAGGCATTAACTGTTCTTGCAAATTCAAACAGGGAGCATTTTCAAGGGAAACAAGACTACTCAATGAGGGAGAATTAGATTCCTGTGCTAAAATAGGATCTGGAGAAATTTCCAAATTAATTTTGGGATTCTGCTTGGGGAAGGCTTTAGATGTAGGTTTTAAAGTCATACGTGACTGAGAAATGATCACATCATCTGATTCTGGTAAATGACTTGCTTTAGGCTTATTTTTCATACCTGAAAGGAAAGAAAAATATATAACAAATGTCTTTCTTTTTACTCACTTGGGTAAAAATAAATAAATAAATAAAAGAATAAAAAAAATAAGCAAACTAATTCAAGCAAAAACAAAAATAGTAACCTAAACCAAAAAGTTAAACCACTAATCTATGTAAAATTTTTTTTTTGCCCACCTCCACCCACTGCCTAGTACATTCCTGTAAACACTGTAAAGTATTTTTTCAGGAGAAAAAATGTCATGGAGTTAATTTCTTCACTGAGGAATAAGGAAAATGCACTTATAACACAAAATATTATTTGCAGTAGCTGCTCTAAGTTCAGTGTTAGCATTACAGCACACTTGTTATCCTGTACTTAACTTAATCAAGTTAGTAAACACAGAGCATAGTGAACTACCAGCATTTCTGTTTTCAAGTTTTAAAGGGAAATGCATGGGGCCTGGTAGGAGATGCAATGACAGAATACTTGGCTGGTAGGCCCCAACGTGTGGTTCCAGTACTTTAGCATCAGAAGATGAAGTACACGAGGACAGGGAAGCAAGAGCACTTTTCTCACTCTTGATTAACAAAACTTTCAATAAAATTTAGACAAGATCAGTTCATGTGACTCCTGTAACACGAGTGCATGGTCCATTCAACATAACCCTTACTTTTCTGTTTCTTCCCTTTAGTCTCTGACTGTTGTTTCTGGTAGATAGCCACAACCTCAGGATAGGCTGCTTCAAACAGTGATGCTTCTTCGATTGTAAGGAGATCCAGTTCTCCAGGTTCTGTATCTTCCACCACATAATGTTCTAGAAGATTAAAAACACAATAAAGCAGACAAAATTCAAAAACTCAGTTTTTCAAGTAGTAATCACAAAAACTATACTATTCAAAAATTGATAGATAATTCACCACAAATCTTGCTCTGTGACACTGGCTTCTCTATTATTTATTCCTGATAGTTACACACATGCAAAGAGTGTATCTTGCTCACTTACTATTATCTCCTCACTGCTCTTGCTGGCTGCTGGCTCTTTTCTTCCTCCTATCCTCACGTATTTTGTTGGTGTTGATTTTTAAACTGACTTTACTTTCTTTTCCTATAAGAGCTGAAAGGGAGGTTTCTTCTCACATTGAAACTTTAAATTCTCTTGTTTCAGAAATTGCAGTATCAGTAGAGAGAATAGAAAAAGCAATTTTCCGGGACAAATGACTTCCTGTATACCAGGCAAGCCGTATCTCCACATTCTCAGCCCCGCTTGTCAGTTGAAGATACTCAGCATTAGAGGATCCACAAACAGCTGAAATGAGAATGTCCATATAGACATGTACAATAAAACACATGCAGAAAAGCTTAAAGTGAGGCTCTGTATACGAGAGAACATGGGTTGTTCTTTGGGTTGCCTCATTCAAAAATTTCCAGTTCTATCTAGTTTCCTGCAAATTTTATAACTTTATTTTTTTAAGGCTTAAGAAAATGGTATAATGTATACCTACTACATTTTTTCATGATTCATCATTTACGGATATATACCTAGTCTATTTTCTATCTAAGGTGAATACAGCATCAATAAATATGTATGTGTAAGTATCTTTCTGGAAGGTCGGTTTCTTAAGAATAGCCTAGGACTGGCAGAGCGGGGCCCTATAATAATCCTGTTTGTTTGTTTAGTTAGTTTTCTTAATTTTTTTTTTTTTTTAGAAAGTTCTATACTGATTTACACAGTTGGCTGCACCAATTTACACTCTTACCAACAGTGAATAAAGGCTTTGTTACACAAAAGAAAAAAAAAGAAAAAGACATAAAGAGTGGCTATGAAGTACTGCTGTGACAGACCTGACCATACTGTTCTCGGGAGGACTGTGGAAGGACTTTGGAACTCTGGGTAAGCTCTACGGGTTGTAGGAGATGGAAGATAAGAATGTCGAGATCAATGCAGAGGATAAAGGCCTGCCTTCTGAAGTTTCAGAGGGAAATTTGAGAGTTCCTTAAAGACTGTATGGGAGCCATTGCTATTCTGAATTAAAATGTTGTGGTTCCTGTCAGCTGGGCCCAAGTAAACAACTGTGATTAATGAGAGACCAGTACCACTGAAGAGAAACCTTTGCTTTACTGGGATAATACTTATTAGCTTGGGATGAGAAATTAACGGTGATTAAAAAAAGTGAATCAGCAGAGAGGTGATGGCACATACCTTTAATCCCAGAACTCTGGAGGCAGAGGTAGGTGGCTAGCCTGATCTACAGAGCAATTTTCAGGACAGCCAGGGCTACTCAAAGAAACCTCGTCTTGAAAAAACAAAACAAGAGTGAAACATTGAGTGATATTTTCTGGGAAGTGTTTTCTCAGGGTCGACACACACAGGCTGAGTTCCAGAGGTGGCCATGGCTGTACCTTTTGTAGGCAGCCAAACTTGGTATTGTGTCACCTGGGTGGTACTGATTCCGAAGGCATGAAGGAATTGGGGAGAACAGCTGAGATTGGGCACTATGAGGGGTCAGGAGAGGCCACCGGTGAAGGTGAAGCATCTGTAGCAGTTCAAGCCTCAGCACTGAAGGAATCACGCAGAGGTTGAGGTTCAGCACAATGAAAAGAACCAGAAAAGGCTACTGGTGAAAGTGCAGCCCAGTGGCAGCAAGAGATGCCAACATTTTGGAGATGCCAGTACCAAGAGAGGACTGCCAATGAGAGCAGCAGCAGTAGAGGTAGTCTATATGATATGCCCATATCACATAGCAGCACTCTGGAGTCCCAAATCTGACCCTGAGTTCTGCACTGCTCAACTTTGGTTTTACTCTGGTCTGACTATGACTATGCTCTGGTTCTTCCCTGATAGAGCAAGAAAGTATTTAATTTATTTTAATTTTATAGGAGCTCACAGTTGAGAGACTGGATTTTTAGAGTTTTGAGAATTTTCCAGAGACTTGAGATTTTAAAAGAGAAGTTGGAGGTTTTTTTTTGTTTGTTTGTTTTTTTAAAAGAAACTGAACTTTTAAAGAGTTTGAATTGGTAAAGACTGTGGAATTTTTAGCCTGTAATGTGTTTGTATTTTGATATTTATTAAACTGAGATAGAAGGAAAAGAACTGAATCTTGTAAATTGTCCTTCGAACTCGTATGTACAATATGGCATGCCTTTGTGTGGCTTATTCCCATACTCCTCCACATAAATAAATAATAATAAAAGCCCATGGATCCGTGGTCATGCCCACCCACTTTCCTTGTCTGTAGTCTGGAAGCTCATCCAAAGTTTACACATTTTTGATGTTGTAGCAAAAGTACAAATTCCTATGGGAACTAGATATAATAAAGGAAAGGGAAAAAGTTTTTAGCTACTAGTCACTCACCCCAATTGCTTTAGAAACAGCTAACTATAAAACCCCAAAGACAAGTCATTTGTGGAAGCAATTTTTTAAGAAATATGAATCAGAACTACTTTGGCATTATTTCCAAACATAAAAGAAATGTCAGAGACATTAAAAGTAAAAGCACTTGAATTTTATCACCTTTATTAGTCACTATATTTAAAATAAAACAAGTAAAATAAAAAAATATAATTTATAATGCATGTGATTTTTTCATAAGCATATATATACTTTATATATTCATTATCTACTTTACATTTGAATCAAATGCTGTAAATTAAACATTCTGTGCATAACCAATACATACCAGGCTTTTCCCATTCTATTTCAAGACAACGGACTCCATTTCTGATTCGGGGTTTAACAATTCTGAAAAACATTCATATACTGAGATCTAAATATACAAATTATTTGTAAAATTTTAGGTTAAACACTTCAATTTCTATCAATATTTGAGGTAAAAATGTAAGAAATTATTGCCTACATATTCTTTGGAATTAACTAATTTCATTGTGAGGTAGAGTAGAAAATTGTTCAATTTACTCAAATTGTGTGTGTGTATAGGTTTTTAGTATATTTATTCATTTTATTTTAGGTTTGAGTGTTTGGCCTGCCTGTATGTAGGTGCATCTGTACCAGCTGCATGCCTGGTGCCCAAGCAGGGACTCAGATGCCCTGGAACTGGACTGACAGGTGGCTATGAACCACCATGTAGGTTCTGGGAATTGAACTCAGGTCCTCTGCAAGAACAAGTGCTCTTGACCTCTGAACTATCTTTTCAGCCCCTTAATATATTTTCACTTTTATGGAGTATTTCTTTTTCAATTTGTTTTAATGTCTACTTTGTTATATTACTTTGGTATTTGCTTAGTAAATCGTAAGTCTTAAATCTTTGTATATATGTATTTTATATTTTTAATGAAAATTTTAATCATTACTTATCCAATGCAATCTCCATTTTTTTTTTGTTTTTCGAGACAGGGTTTCTCTGTGTATCGCTGGCTGTCCTGGAACTCACTCTGTAGACCAGGCTGGCCTCGAACTCAGAAATCTGCCTGCCTCTGCCTCCCAAGTGCTGGGTTTAAAGGTGTGCACCACCACTGCCCGGCGCAATCTGCATTTTTATAGACAAATTTAGCCCAATGACATTTATTGTGACTAGTGAGAGCTAGACTCATTCATAAATCTTTTTTTTTTCTGTTAGCAGGTTTTTTCTTTGCTACCTACTTCCTGTTTCTTATATACTCTTGGTTTGATAGTTTTATTTCCTATTTTAACTGTAACGGTTTGAATGTCATTATATTTCTAGTAACATATCCATATACAACAATCATAAATAACAGTCTCAAAACATCTATTAAAGATTTAAGACTTGAAATATTTAACACTTGAAATAAATCCAAAATAAAGAGCTTTATCATTTATTGTTATGTGAATGTAATGTACATTTTTAAATTTAATAGTACTTTGTGGGTGTGTGTTTGCTTGTTTTGAGACAAGGTTTCACTATACAGTCCTGGCAGGCCTTAACTCAGAGACCTCCAGTTCTGAGATGAAATGCATGTGCTATACTTAATAGAGAGAGTGTGTGTGTGTGGTTTTTTTTTAATGAGTCTATCTTTTAAAAAAAGATCTATCTATCTATCTATCTATCTATCTATCTATCTATCTATCTATCTATCTAATGTACACTGTCACTCTCTTAAAACATGCCAGAAGAGGGCATCAGATCCCATTACAGATGGTTGTGAGCCACCATATGGTTGCTGGGAATTGAACTCAGGACTTCTGGAAGAGTAGTCAGTGCTCTTAACCACTGAGACATTGCTCGAGCAGCCCCACCCACCTTTTTTCTGAGACATAGTCTTACTATGTAGCTCTGGCTGTTCTGAACTTACTATGTAGATCAGGCTGGCCTCAAACTCAGAGATTCACCTGTCTCTGCCCCCCCCCCTAGTGCTAGGATTAAAGGTATGCACCACCATTGCACAGCTACTTAGTAGTGCCATAATAAAAGTCTCATGTGGTAAAATCTCTTAGTCTTCAAGTAGATGAAAAGCCTTTGCTATGAATGATGTTTAGTCATTTCAACATTACCAGTCATTTTTACTTTACCAGATTATTCCACTATTTTCTACTTGTCTTCTGGCTCATTGAAATAGTTCTGTTAAACCTGGTTCTTTCTGTATTTGCTGTTAAGTTTTAAAGTAGCATGCATTTGAAGTTGGAAGTATGTCAACAGCTGAATTTACTATGTTGTCTTGAGTGTAAGTCTTAATATGCTTTTAACTTCTGGGCTTGCTTCTACTTTTGGAAAATAGATACCATATCCACAGGGAGCAATATTAACACTTCTGATTATCAAATATTCAAGTAGAAACAGTTTTCATCACAAAATTTTTTTTACTAATAGTTTCAAATTTTATTTTAAAATTCAAATAAATTGAATAAAAAATAAATAAAAATTGAATAAACTTTCTCTTTTAGATATATTTATTTAAACATACGTGTTTTGCGCACATATATGTCTGTGCATTACAAGGATGCATGGAGCCTACTAAAGCCAGAAGAAGGCATCAGGTCCCCTGGAGCTGGAGTCACAGATGGTTGTGCACTACCACATGGGTGCTAGGAAATGAACCCAGGTCCCCTGCCAGAGCAACACTTACTCTTATCTGCCGAGCCATGTCTCCAGCCCCAACCATACATTACCTAATTGGCTGTAGTTGATTGGATGTCTTTTTACCAAGTTTTCTTTCTATCATGTCATAGCGGGTCAAAAGCACCAACAATTTTTTACATGCATAGTGACTGGGCCACTCCATTTTTTGAACAGTAAATCTCTATAAATTCAGTAAAAATAAATATCAAAAATAAACATTACTTTTAAAATAATAAATACTCTTAAGACAGTATTATTTTTGCTTTAAGAATAATGCTAAAGTAATACTAATAAGAATATTTCCAGAAAAAAACAATGAGTTCCCTAAGGAGAACGTGTCAAATGACAAGCTGGTTGAGAGGGTTCTCTACTCAGAATGCCAGTGTATGTCAGAGGGGGTGAGCTAAGTTCTTTGACCCCTCTTAGGCCAGTTTTCAATCTGTAAATGGAGAGAATGTAATCCTGTTGACAGATTATGTAGATCAAGTGGAAGACTTTATCAAGTATAATGGCTGTCAGCAAGGTAACGTGCAAGTAGATTCACTGAGCCATCTTTCCCCCTAATTACAACATCAGAGGTTAAAATAATCTCATTTTAACACGCATGGTGATTTGATGAGGTGGTAATAGTATTTCTATTTTAAGAACATTTCAAATTCAGTATATTTGATCTTAGCATCCCTTGTCCTGAACCTTCTTTCCTAGACATATTCCTGGATTCAATCTGTCTGCACATGGTAACTGAGACATCTTTCTGAGCAGTTTGGTCTGGAAAATACGGATCTTACACAGCCAAGGGGTAAAGGTTAGAGACGAACACTGAGTAAAAGTGGGGCAGTCAACTGTTACCTGTTTTAGTTTTAAGTCTCCGCTTACACATGGTAGCTAATATACTTCTGATCTTCCTCATATCTAATTTTGTGTTATTAAGTAAGAATTCATTTTCAGTTACCTGAAACAATAATAAATCAGGTCTTTGGTACCTGATCGGTTTTAACATTTTATTCTTATTCAAAAGGAATTCTTGGATGACCTAAGTGAAAAAATAAAAAGACAAAAAAGAAACAGGAATCAGGACTTGAAAGTAATTTTAATTCTCCTGAAGTAATCGTTGTCTCCAAAGGTTTTCTGCCTCCCTCTGCTAACCTAGGCCTAGTCTTGGAAGCTTGTAGCCTCTGTACAATCTAATCTAGGTCTACACCTAGAATGTTTTAGCCTCTGAGACTTACTGCTGAATAAGCTCACTGCTGAATAAACCCCTTCTAGTTCTTTCTGAATTCTTGTTGGCTAGTTCAACTCAGCTGTTCTGGCTCTAACTCCTCTCCAAGCTGACTGATTTAATCTGCCCCCCCCCCCCCCCCCCCGAATTGCTCTTCTTGGCCTCATACTAACTTTGGCAACATGCACTAATCTTCAGGCTTCTCATTCTCTGGCTCGATCTGTCTTCATCAGTGTCTAGTTTGTTCTTGCTTTGCAACCTGTATCTCTGTAACTGTCCTGATAAAACAGCCTCTGAATTCCACAAACTCAAGTCCACTGCTTGCCTCTCAACTCACTGACTCAACCAAACTCACTGAAGAGAACTGCCTAGCAGGCAGAGATCTGCATGCCTCTGTCTCTTGAGTGCTGGGATTCAAGTCCCAAACACCTGGACCTAAGCTTCTCTTTATCTGAAACTTGCTCTATACCAGGCTGGCCTTGAACTTACAGATCTGCTTGCCTCTTGTCTTCTGGAATTAAGGGCCATGTCTGTATTCCAGTAAGTTCACACAGACCTAGAAGGCCTTTGGTGTCACTTCTTGCCAGAATAGTCATGTTTTGAATTAAAAATTTCTCTACATAACAATTTTAAAACATATATACAATTAGATTATTACCTCATGGAATGGAAATCCTTCGCAACCGCAAGCTTTCCTAGAGATAAATTATATATTTTACCAATACAATCAGATAATTATACAGACTGAAATCTCATCCAATCTCCTTGTTTTATAACAAATAATCCACCTACAGTTATATACAATTATCAGGCCTTCCTCTGAAAAACAAATTGCTATCTTCTCAGGTAAAGTTTTATTTTTACTTTTTTGTATTATTTATTTAACTGTTTGTGTGATTTTGTGTGGGCATATGTGCAAAGGACAGAGAATAGCTTGCTAGGGTAGGATTTCTCCTTTACGAAGTGTGTTCTGGTGACTAAACTCAGGCTTGGCAGCAAACACCTTCACTTGTTAATTCATTTCCCCAGCCTCTTAGATGGATTTTTTTCTTCTTCTGTTTTCTTCAGACAGAGTCTCACGATGTATCTCTGGCTGGCCTGGAACTTGGTACGTAGACAAGCTGGCCTCTCTGCCTCCCAAATGCTAGGGATTAAGGGTGTATGTCACCATGACTAGTCCAGATAGATGAATTTTTTTTTTTAACAGAATAAAGAACACAGTATGTTCTAGACATATGGGTGAAGGTTATTGTGGAAGTAAATCAACCAAAGGTATTTATACAGGTCATAACAAAAAACATTAAGTGGCTAAAAGCAACTTACATTTTAATATTGTTTTCTATTTCGTTTAGTTGCCTATTATGGTCTGTCTGGTGCCATTCACAAGGACATAGGTATTCATAATCATGTGGTTCACAGTATCTATCACTTTTACATAACGTGCATCCATTACGTTCATGATCCTTAGGCGAACCTTTTTGGAGACACAAAGATGTGTGATTTTTATTGCTTTGCAGAATTGGCTTCAACAGGCCCCTTTTCTCTTCTGTTATCTAAAATTTCAAAATTAATATTGTCCAGTACAATGTGGGTATCAGTATGTTTAGGCTGAAAGAATACTGTACCATAGTGGTTCCTAGCACAAACTAATATCTTAGTATCATGACACTGCTCACAAAGTACTCATTCATTTGAAGTATTAATTTACATCCAATAATAGAAAACTTTCTGGTTTATGTAGTAGCTACAAGGTAGGAAAGAATGTAATTATGAGTAAGAAAGATTATTTCTTTAACATAATAATTCATGACAGGCTTCTTTACTGAGCTCACTGGACGGAGACTACCCACTTTGTCTCCTCTGCCAGTGTGTACTCAGTTACATGAGAGCTGTGTAATGCTCGGACAGGAAGAGCATCACTGCAGCACAGGTATGAGCGGGACCTTCCTTCCCTTTCCAAGGAAGGAAACACAGTCAGGGATACTTTGTAGGTTGTGCTTTTTTGTTGTTGTTTTGAGACAAGATCTCATGTAGTCCAGGCTGGCCTCAAACTCTCTATGTAACTAAAGGTCGCCTTCAACTCAATCCTGTGGTCCATACTTCCCAAGTACTGAATTACAGGTGTGCATAACACCCAGCTCATGTTCAATGTCATCTTTTGCAACTAAGACTGATCAAGATGCAACCTATTTTCAACAAGAATAAACTAATAATAGAAACTAGTTTTAAGTCATTATCTATATAGTAAAATGTACTATAAGACAATTAAGCATATAAACATAAAACATTAATATAAAAATAAATGGTTTATCTCATTTTCCTGTAAGATTTTTATTTTTCATAAAAATGGACTCATATATCAAAAACATGATAATTTTAAAATCTAAATAATTGGTAATATAGTATATTTTACTTATTCTATATGCATTATTGCTACAACATTATTTCATTTATCCAACATTAAATAAATGTTCACAATATCTGTGTAACTCAGCTTCTGCTTCTCAGGCACTTCCTAGTAGTGTCGTAATAAAGGTATAAGAAAGTCCTGTTGAGAGCAGGACTGTGCAAATGGATCCAGACTCCAATATTTTAGCGTATTTCCTATGCCTGCTTACCCGGATGGGAACACACAGAGCAATGAACCACTCTTTTGGCTGCAGGTGGTGGAACAGAGTAGCAAGGTTCTTCAATCCACTGATTAAATCTTTATTAGAAAATGGTTTAAAAAAAGAGAAAAAAATTGAGTTAATTAAAATATATTCTCAAACGTCAGTTATCATATTCTCTTTAACCCGTTAAATTACTTTTTCTTTAGTGATTATAAACCTACTTGCTTGGTCTGGGAAAATGCTTAGTTTTTCTACAAGCTTTACACGTGGTCCCAGGTAGTGAAGAATTGCAAAAGGAGACAGAGCATATATAATGCATGTCTGTACAGATCATATCTAATCAAGCTCATCCTGGTGGTGGTTTTTTTTTTTCCTTTTTTGATGAGTTTGTCAGGCAATGATGTATGGGCAGGGGAGAATCATTTGTATATGTATATGTGGCTGGGCGTGGTGGTACATGCCTTCTACCATGGATTCTAGCCATCAAATGAACTCAGGTGATCAGACTTGTGCTTCAAGTTCTCTTATCTCCTGAGCCATGTAGCTGGCCCAAATGAAAAACTCTTTATCAATGTTACTCGAAGTATTTTCAGCATGCTATATAGTATTTCATTTATGAAAATTAAATATAATATCAAAACGTCAAATACAAAAATTATTTTAATGTTATGTTTATCTTTAATTGATACTAATGGCCTAAAACAGCCTATGAAAAAATGTACATGATTATAATGATACTTGCTCTTGTACTGTGTGTCATGAAGCAATAAAAGACTTCAAGATAAGTAAAAATTAACTATTAAAAATGGGTAGTTCAAAAACAATCCTTTCTGTAGTAGTATTCACTACTAAGTCCAACAAGAACAAATGTCTGAGATGGAATAAAAACCAGCCGGGCAGTGGTGGCGCACGCCTTTAATCCCAGCACTTGGGAGGCAGAGGCAGGCGGATTTCTGAGTTCGAGGCCAGCCTGGTCTACAGAGTGAGTTCTAGGACAGCCAGGACTACACAGAGAAACCCTGTCTCAAAAAACAAAAAACAAAAAACAAACAAACAAACAAAAAGGAATAAAAACCACTGTTTAGTTACCTCTGAAGCAAACTTTGACCTTTCAAAATCTGCAAAAGTTTTAATGCTTGTTCTTTTCCAACTCCAGGCACTCCCTTTTATAAAGTGGAAAAAACAAACAAACAAACAAACAAACAAACTTACATGTTAATAACAGGAATAATGGGAACACAAATAAAGAGATATAATAGTGATCAACTATTTTTAAACATTATTTTTAAACATATGCATTTTTAAACAGCATATTTAAGAAAAGGTTATCCTGTAACTCCTTATCAGTCTATGAACAAACTAACATGATGACTCGAGGCAGGGAGGTATGAATGGCTTACTTCAGTAATGACACTGCTTAGCAGCAACAATAGCACTACACACGTGTGTAACTAGACAACAACAATGACTACGGAGCTCAAAAACAGATAAAGCCATAATAAAAACTGTCAATGCTATAAAATACAAGGAATCCTTAAACTTCTTTGATAAGTTAGTCAAGCATGCATGTCAATCTCTTTTGAGGTTGAAGCTGTGGGATTGCTTACAGAACTCTCCTTTGTAACATTTATTGTCATAAAGGAATAACCGTATACCTATAAAGGTGGCTTTTAGTATTACCTGAGGTGCTGATTGTCTTTGAATTTATTTACTTATTATTTTGTGTGTCTGTGCATGATGTGTGTGAGCATATGTCCATGGCACTTGTGGATGGTCAGAGGACAATTCTGTGTACTTGGTTTCTTCCTTTCACCTTTATGTGTATCCCAGGCATGGACTCAGGTTGTCAGGCTTGTGCAGTAGTGCTTTCAACCATGGACCATCTCATCAATCCAACTGAATTTTGTTAGTGAATGGCTTATACTTTAAACTTAAATGAATTCATAATCATATGCCCATACTATGTTCATAAACACACACAGCATGTGAAATATTAAAGATATTGAGAAAGAAGTAATGAGCTTAGCTTGCCTTTGGAAGGTAATCACAACCTAGAAGTACCGCCAGTCCAACCAGAGCATCTCGATCCAAGCCTAGCTTACTCTTGATAGATGATACCGTGTAACAGTCAACATGTGGATCCTATAGAAGCACAGAGTTTTATCTTCAAAGTGTTTTATATTAAACAGTAGAAAGAATGAGTTGTCACTTAAGTCTTTTTTAAAAATTTAAACAAGAAAATTATACTCATCATAACAGTACCTACCTATAGAATGTGACTATATTTATTTTTCAATAAATGAATAAAGTGGAGCTGAAAGTTCCTTGTAGTATTGTGGAGTAGAAAAGTCATCAACAATCTAATCCAGCTGCGAACCCTGTAAGCTACAATAATGACCAGCATGTGTATTCCATACTGGCACGACAGTTATATAAGTGTAACCAACTGCTTTATGATTAGATTTAAGACTCACTCTACAAGAGGAAACACATGCCTGGTACTGTGTATCTGGCCGAATACCCATGGTTAGGGAGCTCAAAGGTCCCAGGGAACCATTACTATTATTTTGCTAAATGGGCATAGTATTGACCTGCTTTATAAATTTGTATCTCTATATTTATGGATTACTTCACTAGAGAAGCAGTGGGCTTTATGTGCAGAGAGTAAATGCATGTACAGAGTTCAGACATATGTATCACCCTTCCTTTCCCCAAGGCTCAGGGACTATGGTGGAAGAGTGGGTAGAATGACTGTTAAGCTAGAGGTTGGGGAGGACAGGGGTAAAGAGTGTCTTCTGAACACGACAGAACCACTGCATCTATGAACTCACAGCAGCTTGCTTGCCTGCCAAAGCTGAGGGCAGTCAACATTTAGCACTAAGCAGCACTAAGCAGCACTGAGCAGGCGAGGCACAGGAGCCCCCACTCCTAGCTGAGGAACAATTGGCAGCTGATGGTTTCTGTGAGAGGGAGAGGCAATCTTCTTTAAGGGTGTAAATTCTAGTAGGTTGCCCAGTGGATAGCACCATACCCAATAGTATATGGGCATTACAATTTTTTTTTTTTTTAAATTTGGTCAACTTAACATAAGCTAGTCATCTGAAAAGAAGAAACCCCAACTGAGAAAATACTTCTGTAAGACTGCTATGTAGAAATTTATTAGGGGTACTTTCTCCTTTCTCAATTAATGACTGATGTTGGGGGGGAGGGGTAGCTGACTATGGACAGTGCCATTCATCCCTGAGCTGTATAAAAAAAGCTGAACAAGCTATGAGGAGCAAGTCAGAAAACAGCATTCTTCCATGGCCTCTGCATCAGTTCTTGTCTCTAGATTCCTGTATTAACTTGCCTTAATGAGGACAAAGATATGGAAGTATAAGCCAAATAAACTCTTTCCTCCCCAAGTTGTTTTTGGTTGTAGTGTTTATCACAGCAATGGAAAGAAAACTAGGACAGAAAGAGCAAGGGTGGCAATTAGATCTGGGAAGAAGGGTGCTAAATCAAAATACACTGAACTCATGTATAATAGTTTCGAAACTAATTAAAAATATTATAGTCAAATAAGATAAACGTTCACAGCAGGCAATTTCTTTTTCTCTTTATTGCTTTTGGTATCTAAAAAGTACAATGTATGGTATATACTGTAGAAAAAACATTCACTATGTTTATATTACCTAAAGTTAATTAGTAGTAGCTTGGTATACATTCTTCCAAAGAACTGTATTTTCCTCTGATATTTGTTATTAATATCTACTATTAACTCTATTTTTAATAAAGGTAGAATTATATAAAAATACTGTTTTGTAACATTCCCCCCAGTAACATGCCTCTGTATTATTTAATGCCAGTAGCACATCTCCCTCTTCCCCTTTTGAGACAAAGTCTCAACTAAACTTGCTATGTAGAGTAGGCTGCCCTGGAGCTCAGAGATCCTCCTGCCCTGTATCCACTGTGCTGGGATTAAAGGTATGTGCCACCCCACTCTAAGACTGTGAAAATGATTGCTTAGTAGTGGATCCCACAGATTTTCTCTCAGACTCTACTTCTCTCAGCTCCTACTAGCATTCTGAAAGATGGCAAGAAGCTTAGCCTTGCTAGTCCTAATATACCAAATGCCTAGGAGTAGGCTGCCATGTACACTCCACATTTCTGTCCTCCTCTGAATTCTGCAATAAAATGCTAGTTGCCAGGAATTTCTAGCTAGAAAGCATAACTGTGAAACATTTAACATTCCTTAATGAGCATTTGGTTTGCTAATTTTTATAGTTATTAATACCGTAACAAAGAATCTATGGCCCTGTATCCCTCTTCTCATACATTTGGAGGCATTCTGAGGATTAGATACTAAAACTGGAATTTATGGAACAAAAACAATGGATTTCCTGCATAATTCTGTGTTACATTAGAGAGAGACTCAAATTTTGAAGAGAATAAACTATTTGGGAATCCTTTAATTTTTTAAATTTACATTTACTTATTTATTTGTATGTGTATGGTGTGTGTGTATGGTATGTGTGTGTATGGTATGTGTGTGTATGGTGTATATGTGTATGGTATGTATGTGTATGGTGTGTGTGTGTATGGTGTGTATGTGTATGGTAGTGTGTGTATGGTGTGTGTGTGTGTGTGTGTGTGTGTGTGTATGTGTATGGTGTGTATGTGTATGGTGTGCATGTGTATGGTGTGTGTGTATAGTGTGTGTATGTGTGGTGTATATATGTATGGTGTGTATGGGTATGGTGTGTGTGTATGGTGTGTACATGTATGGTGTGGTGTCTGAGTAGAATGGAAAGAACAACTTGTGGGAGTCAGTTCTTTGTTTCCACCATGTGGATTCTGGGAATCAAACTCCACTTAAGCGTCTTTCTCTACTGAGCCATCTTGCTGGTCCACAATGCCTTTTAAAATAGTTTTTAATTTACTTTTTTTTTTTTTTTTTTTTTTTTTTTTAATTTGGTTTTTCCAGACAGGGTTTCTTTGTGTAGCCCTGGCTGTCCTGGAACTCACTCTGTAGTCCAGGCTGGCCTCAAACTCAGAAATCCACCTGCTTCTGCCTCCCAAGTGCTGGGATTAAAGGCATGTGCCACCACTGCCCGGTTTTAATGCTTGTATTCATATGCACACACTTACCACCCCATACATACAAATAATTTTTAAAATCTAAATTTAAAAAATATATAAAATGTACATTTATAGTGAAAAAATTAAAATGTTTTCTAGCTTACTGAAATGTACAGTGATATTTTAAATTAGTAAACATTTTATTTAGCAATAACTATTTGCCAAGCATCATGGCATTTTAGATATATTATCTTAGTATAAAGAAATATCAAGAGACAAAGAAAAGATATACCTTTGTGTTCATAGTGAAATTTCTGTAAACAGTCTGGGCTCCATAAAGGAAAGCATCGCTGTCGTTGGTGAGGCAGCCATCCACATGGCCACTGGCATTAAGGTAAGCACACATGGCCTCAGCTTCCCCAGCAGCCTGGACCCAGGGCATTCCCAGGCACTCTAGCATTTCAAGGCACTGAAACAAGTAAGTGCAAGACATTCAACTTTTCAGAATTTTAATTTACTTTTACAAAGTAGTAGTTGTCTTCTGGGTATTAAAAAATGACATTAAAGAAACACTCAGAAATTTGGATATTGATTTATTGGCATTAAGAAAGAACTGCTAAGTTTTTAGGTCAAATAATTAAAATGATAATTTGGTTTTACCTATTTAATTTAAAATACTATTTTTAAAATATTATCTTGCAGAAAGCAACATCGAAATACTAAGAATTCTGTAGTATTATGATTGGTATCGACAATTTATGTTCTAAGAGGAAGTGAAAACATTCCATTTTTCAGGGAAGCTGATTAAGCTTAGACCAGGAAATAACTCTAAGGATTCAGGAAGTCCCTGACCTTGACCAGAGTGACACTAGAGGCTCTCCCTTCCCACAAATATACTAGTATGGACTGCTGGGAAACCGATCAGCTGGGCTGCCTGGAAGAAACACTGAGCTGAACTGCCTTTCTCAACGGTACTCAGACCAACTGAGCCATCTAAACTACAACAGGTTATGTAGTGCACTCCGAGCTCTTGCCTATATCAGATAGACTTGGTGATAGAGTTGTCTTTGAATTGTCCCTGTTCCTCTTTGAACTCTTACTCGTATTCCTATAAGTTCCCTCCCCAAACCCCGGCCCCTAAACTTCAATGGTTCACCAAGTTGGATTTTGGTAGTGTCCTTTCTTCAGTTTGTCATCAGTTGTCTACCTGGTAAGCACTTCCCACGGATAGTGTCATACAATGGTGGGAGAACTCTCACTAGGCTAAGTTGTTGTTTCCTCTTAGAAAATCAAATTTTATCCTTTTATAATGCATAAATAATGCACTGTGAGATTCTATTGGGTTATGGCTTTGATCTTGCTGAGTTTAGACTATAATACTTCAATTTCCTTGCCATTTACAGTTACAGTTCTTTCTGAGTTGTAGAATGTTGAATATGGAGAAAAGAGGCTAGGCAAATGTATTTTCTATAGATTGTCAGAATAAACATCCATTGCTCAGAATGTTCATTTTTTTTTTTCTGTATAATATATAACAAAAAACCTGCCAGATGCAGCCAAAGTCTGGCAACATTCTCAGACTTAGGTGTATGACATTGAGGAAACATCTTTGCTCCTAGCATATCCTCTCTTTACCCTAGCTACGGCTTATCCTTTCATTCTGAGCAAAGTTGTCTCAGCTTTGTGTGCTGCTTACATTGAAAACTCCAATGTTCTAAGGATGAGATTCACAGGTATTTCCAGGAACTAATTTCACAGGAAATTGTTACAATGCTTTACAGTTGTCTACTTCAACTATTAAGTCATTAAGTTTGACTACTCATTAACTAAAAATTATTTAAAACATGTAAGATCAGAAAACAGCAGTTCCAGAACCACTTTATGCACTGTCTTCTAAAATACTTTACCATATTAAATACCCTGCCTCCACAATTTTTTAAAGACAGGATATGACTTTGTAGCTCTGGCTGGTCTTAAACTTATAGACATCCTTCTGCCTCCTGAGTGCTAGGATTAACCATGACTTGATTAAATACCTTTGCTTCTATTCAGTGCAAAGATAAATCAAACATCCAGAGTTCTTTTGTGAGTATCAAAACTGTTCTCCTACCAATACTTGTAGGAAAGTAATTGGTAAAAGCTATCATTCTAAACCAGGTAGTGGTGCAACATGCCTTTAATCCCAGCCCTTGGGAGGCAGAGGGAGGCTGATCTCTGAGTTCAAGGCTAGCCTGGCTGTCAGATCAAGTTCTAGGAAGGACAAGGCTATATAGAGAAACATTGTTTAAAAAAGAATCTTAGAATTTCAATTTGTCAATTCTATTTTGAATAATTTCATTTGAAATTGCAAAATGGTAAGAAAAAAATTACTTACCAAGAAAGTTCATAATTTCATGAATGGAGAACAGTTAAAATGTAAATGATATACAGTCATAAGAACAATTCATAGTCCCATACATGTTATATAAACACTGTAAGTTATAATTTTAAATAGAAAAAAAAAAAAACTGGCAACTATCTATATAATGCGTTAAGTGAAAAGCTCTCCTAGAAATGGCTGCATAAACAAAACTGGAAGACTGGCAACAGCAATAGACAGGCTAACTCAAAATGGGGGAAATCTCATGGAGTCTCACCATTTGACAAAGAACTACAGGCAACTAATGACTGCCAATACAGGGAGAGTTAGCCTCTCCCAGAGATGAGTTCTCAAACTGCTCACCCCATACAAAGTAGTCAGTCCTAAAGCTATATACAAACAATAAAAATGAACTTAGCAGGTTGCATTTACATATTTTTGCTAGCTTTTATTCGAGCGTGCACGCGCACACACACACACACACACACACACACACACCCCAATAAAGAAAAAGAGGATATCAATTTTGAGGAGACGAGTGCGCGCACACACACACACACACACACACACACACACACACACACCAATAAAGAAAAAGAGGATATCAGTTTTGAGGAGGATGCATGGAAGGAGTTGGAAGTTGGAAAGAGGGGACTTGGAGGGCTGGAGGGAGGAAAGAGAGTGGTATAACTGTATTTTAATTAAAAAAGGTAACGTGATGAGGGAGCATCATAAATTTACTACTATTCTAAGCTATATAGCTAGTTCCAGGACAGCCTGGGCTTTATAGCAAGATCCTGTAACAAACAAAACCTTCTAAGTCTTGCTGGGTAGCCTTCAAAATGCTAGAAGCTACTATGCACAATAGGTGGTGAAAAGCCACCTACAGTCTTTCTTAGACACATATGCTACAATATCAACTTGCTAAGCAAGCGGTGATTACTGGTGCAATAATGTAGTGACTGTTATAGGGACAACCAATTGATCTCTGATGAGTCTGAGGCCCTTCCCATCAAAGCTCCTGGTACTGTAGTCTGTGTAGAGGCCCATAACTGGAGAGATACAGGCACAGAACCTACTACTGTTGCTTTAGTAAATGGACATGTTATCAAATTGCTGCCTAAATATTTATGCTTATACCCATAAGCCAGTGATGCCCTTAACCTTGATCAAAGAAGCAGGCAACTTATGGCTATCATGCATTCTGAAACCGCTGGAGTTAAAAGGAAAGATAATCAAGTCACTACCATGGGTTATTTACTGTAGATATATTTCTCAAGCATTTATAAAGTAACTGCAGAATATTACTACCTCATTTTACTAAGAATTAAAATGCAAATGAGTTAAAAATCCTGCCCAGTATTTCTAAATGTCGGTGCTAGAACGTGGGCTCAGGTCTGTTTTACTCTATCATAAATTCTCTGCACGCACTACTCCCGTAGTCACAACAGGGTTAACGAGTGTAAGTTTATAAAATACACTTTAATTCAAATAAGAATTACTAGTTGAATTTGAATGCTCACCTCTCGTAAGACTGACTTAAAATGTGATCTCCCTGTTTTCTGAGACCTCGATTTTCCAGGATGCCCATAACGAGTTTGGGTCCTCTTGCTTATGACATCAGCTTTCAGCTTTGGTGCCTCCCCTTCCATCACAAACACCAGTTTTACATTCATCTGAGTTAAATATGAAATCCGAAAAAACAGGTTCCTGAAGCATACAAATTATTAACACATTAATCCTCACATTGATAACAAGACCCAATAGCAGTATATGGTTTAAGAATACTAGGTTAAAGCATTGTTCATGCGATAACAATTTAAAACATTTATTCCTCTCTCTCTCTCTCTCTCTCTCTCTCTCTCTCTCTCTCTCTCTCTCTGTGTGTGTGTGTGTGTGTGTGTGTGTGTGTGTGAGAGTTAGTGCGGGCACATGCATGCCTATGTTCTTTTGGGGAGGTCAAAGAACAACCTGCAGGAAGTGGCTGTATTGTTCTACTGTGTGGGTTCTGAGGATCACACTCAGGCTGTCAGGCCTGATAGCAAGTGCATTTAAGACTGAACTATCTCATTGGCTGATATAAGATTTTAAGGAGAACAGGCAAGAATATGACATTTAAGCAAGAACAACTTTTGACTATACACACTGCTATCTGAAAAGTGGTTTGAAGGGAGAGGTTAAGAACAGACAAAGGGGAATAAAAATACAATTCCCCCAGCAGAGATTTAAAAAAGTTGAAACAAAGACAAACACCAAGACTAGCCACATAATGATTCTATTCACAGAACCTTTACTATACCTGAGGTGGGGCTTCATGACAGTTCCAATCATTTTCTTTACTGTCTGTGCCTCGCAAACCCAGAGACTCAAATCAACAGCAAGGGTTTTTCCACTAAGATCTTGCAAGTGGATATGTTGCTTTATAGGCTCCAAAATTTGCCACAAGTCATTCACTCCCATCCTGCCGGCTGATTATCTGGTGTTATCTGAAGTACACTTCAAGGAAGGAATCATGGAAGCAGGCAAACAGCTAAAGAAACAAACAAAACAAAACCAATCCCCAAATCCAAGGTTAGTTCATAGAAACTGATGGAAAAATAAGGAGGGAGGAAATGATATAGAAAATACTGGAGAAAAATGGAGTTACGTTCTTTCTCTGTTAGGTTTTTCCAGACAAGGTTTCTCTGTGTAGCATTACTGTCCTGGAACTAGCTCTGTAGCCCAGGCTGGCCTCAGACTCACAGAGATCCGCCTGCCTTTGCCTCCTAAATTCTGGGATTAAAGGTGTACACCAGGACTGCCAGGTGGAGTTATATTTTCATAACAGGTATTGTTTTTAACTGTATGGCTATACAGTTCACAGTATAAAACTGTGAAAAAACTGAATTTAAAACAACATATTTTAAAATTAATGCTTGTACAGTACAGGAAAGTTTAGGAATAAACTACCATACACTCTGTTGTCTTTCCCAGGTATTTTTTTTCAGATAATTTTTCTTTATTCAACACCTACATCTATTTTTCTTTCTCTTTGTTGTTATTTGATAACGATATATAGTGTGTGCAATGAAGATTAAATCTGACTACATGAATACAATCCAGATTACTCTCTCTGAATAATGAATTTAATTCAGTGCCAAAACCCAAAGTAGGTTGAAAAAATATATTAAATTGAAAGGCCATTATTCATATGTTGAAACCTTCTGAAAAGTCTACATTACAAATCACATACAGATGCAATGAAAACCACTGCTGGAAAGGCTGTTGTATATGATTTCCTCAGTTTTCTGATTCTTGATTTTATAACGTGGCCAGTCCTGCCATGAGTGTTATTTCGTGAACTCATTTTTGTAAAGTGTGTAAATATATGTGGTCATGCTACTTTAGAAAGAAAAATACAGAATAAACACAAGGTACTAAGTAGTTAATTGGGGGCTCATGCTAATTACATC
The DNA here is from genome assembly GCA_030674055.1 of Rhabdomys pumilio. NCBI lineage: Eukaryota > Metazoa > Chordata > Mammalia > Rodentia > Muridae > Rhabdomys > Rhabdomys pumilio. Next base: position 46,864,415 of record JANHMN010000010.1, on the reverse strand, counting down.
AACGTGTTCTGCTAGCTGTAACACTATGGCAGACTGAGTTAATTTGAAAAGTTGTGGTGAATTCTGGGAAGAGCAGAGGTATGTACATTTTCTAAGACATTACTATGAAGGTAAATAACATTTGTAAAGTACTAGCCATTAAAACACATTAACACCAGATAAAATATGAGGGTGAAATTCTTTGTATTTTTGCTTTTATTTGTGACTCACACTGGATACCTAAAAAGACTCATTGTAAAAGGAGGGATAAAAAAGACTAAAGATGTCTAAAATAGTGATAAGGAATCATTTTATGAAAATTTAAAATGACATATAATGCACGTTTACATATATCAATTAAAGTTATACCAATTGTAATAACAGTCCCCTGCCCCCAATAAACAGACTCACAAAAAAATCCTGGTGCCAGGCACTGTCAGTCAGGAAAGAGCAAGAGATCTCAAAACAATCTAGACTATTGCTGTGACCTCGGAGAACTTGCGTATGTTGCTATTGGGAACTTACAATGAATTTCTACTAGTGCTTCTTGAACTTCTTAGAAGGCCATCAACCATTCACTAGATAAAATCAAACAACCTACAAAAGTATGATTAGAACTACAGTAAGGAATAAAATCATGAGTAATCATATTCTAAAAAAATATAATTGAGCTGGAGAGATGGCTCAGGGGTTAAGAGCACTGACTGCTCTTCCAGAGGTCTTGAGTTCAATTCCCAGGAACCACATGGTGGCTTACAACCATCTCTAATGGGATCTAATGCCCTCTTCTGGTGTGTCTAAGACAGTGACAGTGTACTCAAAAAGAATCCTATAAAACCTGTTTTCATGCATTTATGGTGGTTATTTTATAAAGAAGATATAAAGATTAAGTTACCACATAATTATGTATTTTTAAGTTTAGTGCATATATATATATATATATATATATATATATATATATATATATATGTTTTTTTTTTTTTTTTTTAAGAGAGGGTCTAACTATGTAGCTCTGGCTATCCTGAACTATATAGTGAGGTCTCAAGGCTGGCCTCGAGATCTGCCTGCTTCTGTCCTTTGAGTACTGGTATTAAAGACATGTTTGGCTATTTTAAAAAGTGCTACTTTAGGATTTTCTCTACCATTTCTATAATCTATGTTTAAAAATCTATATTCTGTTTAAAGAGTGGCCATTAAAAATAATCTTAGTAATTCCAAAACAATGGTGTGAAATATATATTGTATTTAAAAGTACATATAATTTGTTTTAAAAATACAGTTTAGCCGGGCAGTGGTGGTGCATGCCTTTAATCCCAGCACTTGGGAGGCAGAGGCAGGCGGATTTCTGAGTTCAAGGCCAGCTTGGTCTACAGAGTGAGTTCCAGGACAGCCAGGGCTACAAAGAGAAACCCTGTCTCGAAAAACAAAAACAAAAAAAAAATACAGTTTAAGCCACCATGCACTGTGTGTGCGCTCTCTCCCCCCTCCCTCCCTCTCCCTCCCTCTCTCTCTCTCTCTCTCTCTCTCTCTCTCTCTCTGTGTGTGTGTGTGTGTGTGTGTGTGTGTGTGTGTGTGTGTGTGTGTGCCTGTGCTCTTAGTCCTGGTCATTTCTCTGAATTGATGTTACATGAGAATAGTTAAAGATTCTAAAAGCTTGTAAAACTCTAAAGAGACCAAATGGAACAGTGCTTAAGATGTATAACTGCACAAAAAGACAGTATAGAGGGTTCTTGATTAGGTCATAATCTATACTTGAAGGCAGATTAGCATTACATAAACCCTAAAAGTACTACCACTATTAGATCCTCCTAGACTATGTAAATTTGTGTCTATACTCAAACCTCTCATATCAACTACTGCTGTCATTCTCAGAATGTAATCAAAATAATAACTAACGAAATGTGTCTTCTACCATAGTTCTAATTTTTAAGAATTAGTTGTGAAACAACAAAGGAGTCAACAAAATCATAATTATACCGCAAATCGTTTTATAACTCCCTAATAGCTTCAGCATAGGAAGCGAGCACTGAATTTCGAGTACATAAGTCTAGGGTTTAGGTTTTGGATATACTACGGATCAACTGTAGAGCCTCAGAAAGAAAACAAGCCTTCTAGAAAGGCGACATACTAAATCAGATAACTAACAAGATTCTAATATTCTTTGACTCTCAGGATCAACTTTGGTAGCAGGAATATCCAGATTGTGGCTTGAGAGAAGGTAAGCTGCTACACTAACAAAGGGCTTAAGAAGCTACCTCTGCTTAAAACAAAAGCAGGTCCTTTGATGTAACCATATGGTGCCCATAAATCCATTTATGCTCCTAAAGCTTCCTTAAAAGCTATTAAGTTTCTATTGGTTAATTATAAAACTGAATGAGGTGAGAAAAACACAGACCCTTGCTAATTCCGCTAATGAATCAAATGTAAAGAACATAAAAGAAGTCAATAGCTTGCTTGATTTATGCAAAACCACATTTTATTAAGGCAAATTTTCTACTTTGTCAAAGTTTAAAGAAAGGACAGAAAATAGTTAAATTTCCAAATTCACATTTAGTTACCTATATTTTCATAGAAAATTGACAAACAGTATAAATACTTCATCATGCAGTATTGTATCTATAGGGAATTTACCACATAATTTAATCAGTCGTGATGTGTTAAGTTCTTTTCAGCTATACAGTCATATAAATTTAATTTAAACTTTGAGGCCCATGTTTTATTTGCCTACCAGTATTTCTTAGGGATGTGTCTAAGTGCTAGAGATACGATGAAGATCAGGACCTGGCTTTAAATATCTTGGTAAGGTGAAGCTGTAGAGGGAAATATTAGCACTTTAATAGGATGATAACAGTGCCAGAAGTAAAGAAATCAAAGCACAGGAGTATATAGAAAAGCATCCCTAAAGCTTCCTGGACGGAGGAAGTGACATCTAGGGAAAAACTTCCCACTTGTGTTTGTCAGGATGGTTCCATCTCACATTTTAGCCTACACTATGTCACACTTTTCACTAATCCACGATAAAGAACGCAATATATGATTACTTTTTGAAGGTAATGGTGGCTCTGAACAAATGAATTTACCTCCTTCCTGGAGACCTGAGGATGTATACTATGGCTGGGGTGAGGGGACCCGAGAACGAGGTTAATTAACAGTGAATGCCATTTCCCACGACATCGGAGGTAAGACTGAAACATAGCAGCGAGGTGACTTGCCTAGGTCTGAACACGGATGTGAAGTTGTGTAAAGACGGAATGGATGATTAACATCGGATTGAGAAGCGAATGGAGAAGGGCCCAAACAACTTCTAACTGGATATTTATTTAAAGCGATGTCCACCCTACGGTGGAGTTGGTAAGGGAGAAAGGATTACACACACAACCGCTAAAGACGGTCATAAGTGGTAACTGCTATAAGACATCTATTTTCCCAATTGTAACCTAACCATAATGCAGAGCAGTCTGTGAGTGAGCATCGGGGAAAGTCACCCAGATGGACTTGAAGGAGGAGTGGGCATCCTCGGGGAAGGGTCGTGGGGACCTTGTAGGGAGGCTCTGGATGAGCTTGCCCTCCCGTCAGTGTTCTAGAAGCCGGTAGAAGGATCGGGAGGCCGGCCTCAGCCTGTCCCGCGGGACTTACCCAGACACCCCCTCTTCGTGGCTGTGGAACGAACACTTCTGTTATTTACCAGTCTGGTCTGGAGTCTAATAACTGTCGCCGCCCTAAGTTCCCGAATTCCCTCAAACCAAAGTTAAAACAAACAAACAAACAAACAAAACCGAGGGGCGGGAGAGCCTCTCGTTCTTCTCCAAGCACTAAGCTCCAGGTAGGAATTTCGAATCCAGGGCCATCGCCATTAGTCCCGCCCCTTCCGGGAAACGGCTCGCTTTCCTTCCAGACCCGCCTCGCCCTGCACTGGCCGTTTCACTTTCCCTTCTTGCAGGCCGCCCTGCGGACGCATGCGTAGACCTGTTGTCAAGGCGCCCGGAGATCTTCCCACCCGCCTCCCCCGCCGTCTAGATCCGCCGCAGAGGGGCGCGTGCCTTCTCGCTTCCCCCACGCTCCCGCCCGCTGAGCGCACTTCCGGTTCCCTCTGGCCGAGTAGAGCGGCGCGAAAGTGCGGGAGCGCGCAGGCGCGGGCGGAGTCCGGGGGCGGGGAGGGGCGGGGCGCAGGCGCGGACTGTCCCGCGGCGGGCGCCTGTCTGCGGGGCTCCCGCCTGCACTCGGGCGGGTGTGCCCTGCTTGGCGGGTGAGCGGTGGCCGAGGTCCGACGCCCTCACGGTGGCCTTCGTGTCGTGACAGCCAGGCGGACTAGCTTCCCCGGGGTTACCGCGACTTGTTGGAGGTAGAGTGAGGGTGCGCGCTTCTTCTCTCCATGCCCAGGAGCCCCCCGGCGAGCAGCCTTCGGCCCTCCTGGAAGCTGCGGGCTGCGGGTAGTCTGGGTCGGGCCTGGGCGCGGGCCGCGGGGACCTTCGCGCCCTCGGAGGAGACGCCGCTCTCCGCCGCGGGAAACTTGGCCGTGGGCGCCGGCTCGCCCTCGCGCGTCCCTAGGCGGCCCGGGCGTTGGCGGGCAGCCGCAGAGGTCGGGCCGGGGCTGAGGCCGGCGTTGGAGCTGGGTATTCCACGCGCAGGCACCGTGTATAGGGGGGCTGGAAATGCCGCTGAAATCTGAATTTGCCGTTAAATCCATTTTCCCTGAAACGCCACTCGGATGAACCAAGCTAGAGTAAATGTTGTTTGAAAGGTTTGGGTGGCATTTCTTGCCCTTCATTACAGTGGAATTGGAGGGGAAAATCGGGATTGGCAACTCTAGAAAACAGGACCTGAGGGTAGAGCAAGACGCTTAGGAGAATAGGGCTTGAATAAGGCTGCTGATTCCTAGAAAGAACATCTATTTGGCATTTAAAGCCCGAAAACAAGTTATGTGAGCCCTTAATGCATTTGATAGTTAATGATTAGAAGGAAGACTAAATTTGCATTTTTAAAGGCAAGCTGTTCTGAGATTTCTGTTCAAAGTTAGAAAAGTCCATATTCCCTGACTCGTAGGAAGGCGGATGGAGTCCTTTTAAATTTACAGTAGCATATACAGTGGCTAACAGCTAGTTTTAAGGGAGTTGTGGGTGATGGGGGAACCTATTAGAATTTCTCCGTAGACTCATCCCGTTAGTATGTGAAACTACATTTTTTTAACGTTTAAAATCCGTGTAAATTCTTTTCCTGGGAGCTGGGGAATGTAATGCTCTTGGTAGAGTGCTTGCCTAGCAAGCGAAGAGCCGTGAGGTCAGTTCCCAGAACCACACCAAATCCAGTGAGGTGGGCAGGCCTGTAATCCTAGCATTAAGGAGGTGGAGGCTGGAGCATCAAAAGGTCGTCTGCTATGTAGCAAGTTCGAAGGAAGCTTGGGTTACATGAGGCCCTGTCTCAAAGAAAAATGTTTTTTTCTGCCCATGGGGATGGTGGCTCAGGCCTGTAATCTCAGCTCTGAGTAGTGAGTGAAGTGAGATAGAGGTCAGCTTGGGCTACTGCTGAATTCCAGGCTAACTCAGGCTACTGAGTAAAACTGTCCAAAAAACCAAAAGTCATTGTCTGAGTGGGTGTAGAAAGTTGAGAGACAAAGCTTACCCCTTGTAATTCCTTGAAAACATGCTTTTGTTCCCCACAGAGGTAGATAGCGTATAGAGAGTAAGGACACCTCTTTTCCTCTTGGTTCTTTGTCACAGGGCTCCTGAGAGGTCAGTATTGAGCTCAACAAGCTAGTATAAACAGCATGTTGAATGTTAGTGCAAAACGCAGTTCCCCCCGCCAAGAGGTTAATTTTTCTAAGTGCCAAGAGTAGAATTTTATGTAAAACTTGCCTGAATCTTGACTATTTTGTTAGGTAAATCAATCAAAATGTAGTAGGCAATCTAGGAGTATTATTCAGTGGTAGATTGCTACTTTAACACGTAGGGACCCTGAATCCAATCTTCATTGACTTCTAAAAGGTAGTTGACTTACTTTCAAGAAATAATAATTAAAACATTTACTGTAATAGTACATGCTTTATATTTGAAGTACTTCAAATTTTTGTTATTTTTATGAGTGGGTGATTTGCCTGCAGGTTCTGTACCACATGCATGCCTGATGCCCATGGAGCTGTTAGATAATCTAGGACTGAAATTATAGACTGTTGTCAGCTTCCATGTGGGTGCTGAGATTCAAACTTGAACTATTGAGAACAGTCGGTGCTTGTTACCTCCCTCTGAGCCATCTTTCCTGCCAGTTTGACATACTTAAATGTTACAATTGTTTTTTATACATACAGTAGTAAATCCAGGTAACTGAGGGTCCAGTACAGTCAGTTATACTATATTTTTATGTGTGAGTGTCTTTAAATTTACAAATTAAAGAAGTTATATCTTTTTCCACCCTGCATGCTTCTCTTGGTCACCAACTTCAATCTACTTTCAGTAATTTTCTTTCCTCCACTTCTAGATTGAGTCCTATTGCAGTGTGTATTTTATTGTCTCAGGGTCTATCCTATCCTTGGAACACTCATTCAAACTCCAAGTGTTTGCAAACAAAACATTTATTATTCTTTTCTCTTGACAGATATACCATCTGTTTATAATGGTAGGCACCATCAGGTGAGAAAATGAAAAGTTTTGAAGCAAGCCTAAAGGAGCATTTAGAGGAACCCTTTATAGTAGAATTCTTTTTTTAGTTTTTGGAGAGGCACTCAAGAAGATACTAGATTGTCAGTCACTGGATGTGAATAAATTGTTGTTAAACTCAGTTTATGCCAGGAGGAGCCTGGACATGAGCAGTTTGACAAATTTGGATTTGAATGTGTTCTGCCAGCATGTGTCTGCATCTAGTTATTAAGTTGGTGCTTTGTAAGTTAAAGTCTTATTTGAGCCTCAGTTTCTCATGTTGTAAAATAAGGGCATGACTTATATCTTAAGGAGAGTTTATTCTAGAGGTAAGCATACTTACTCAACAATGTGAATTCTATTCACTTGGACTTTACCTAGTCTTCTTTACGGTTGGCTTCACCTCCACCTTCATTCCTGATACTGTTGTAGTTTTCCTTGAGGACTTCTTAGAAACTGTCTACTTTGGCGTCATTCTTAGTGTATCCCCTCAGAAGTTATATATATTTAAAAATAGTTCTAATAGTTATAGAATTAAATAAGTCTAATTCTGTTATGCTGGACACTGTTAATCTCTACTTTGGCATTAATGGGAAGTATGAGTTGTAATTAAAGTGCAAGAGCCAAAATTTTATAATCCTCCTAAAACTTGTAGGGTTCCATTAAAATTTCATGTATATCTAAATGCTGACCCCTTAGTTACTGATTTCTCTTTTTAACTAACTTTCTTTCTTTCGAATGTTCTTCACTGTTCCTGCTATGTGGTTTTGCTTCATATAAGAGAAGAAATGATACTATTTTTTTATTTAGTGTTTGTTATAATCCCAGCACTTAAGATCCAGGACAGCCTGGGTTATATAGCTAGGCCTGTGTTAAACAAACACAAACAAGCCAAAGCAACCATTTTTTTTTTAAATTGTAGATAAGTAAATAAAATAAACTATATAGCTCTGTCAGTATACTCAAGATCTCAGAGAAACCTTTCCCTTTTTGTATATGTTGTGTCTTTTATCTTGTAAGTAATAACAGTTTCACTTTTTTTTTTTTTTGACCTATATCTCACTCTCAGGACATTTGTACATGTTTCTTAAAAGTCTGTCATTTTTAAATCTCAAAGTTATTCCTGAAAGGTAGGAGGATCCTTCATTGTCTCTCAGATGCAAGTTACTTTGGAAACCTAGAAGACTGCAAATCCCAGGCTATCCCCAGCAAATAAAAACCAGCCTCATTATGAAGCATTTGAGTGTAGTATCTTTTGTGTAGTGTAGACTGTCATGTGCATCGTAAACTGCTCACACTCGCTGTGATAGTGTACCTCCCTCACCAGAGTTTTACTTGCCAAACTGCTTTCTAATGATGAAAGTAAAGTCAGGCTTTTTCTGAGTGCTTTGTGTCTGATCATCGTGTTAGTCATTAATAAAAATAATGCCTGAAAGACATTTAATGTTGGGTAACCAAAGAGGAATTGTATCTGTTTCATAATTTATAAAGGAATAGAGACTGAATGAGACAGAACATGTTGCTGAGAAATAATGACCTGGTGGTATTTGGGGAATTTAATTAACCACAAGTTAAAACTAACATACATTAATTCTTGCTCGTCATTGTTTGGGGGGGGGGGGATGTAAAAGATGTTTGATTTTGAATATTTGCCTTCTATAAGAGATTTGAGTTAAATATTTCTTGCAAAGAAATACATTAGTAAATAATTATGACTAATGGTAATATTTCCTAGAAAAGTACTAGTTTATTTAGGTTACATGTCCCTCAGATGCTAATATTAATATCTTTTCTCTTCCTTCCTTTCTTCCTTCTTTCCTTCCTTTTTTTAGACAGTGTTTCTCTGTATAGACATGGCTGTCCCACAACTCACTGTGTATACTAGACTGGCCTCAAACTTGGTTCCACATGTTTCTACTTCCCAAGCACTGGGATTAAAGGTGTGAGCCACTATGCTCAGCTACTAATCTATCTTTTATAAAGATACTTGATTTCAGAATGGTACAGAGTTCTTTAAGTCCTTTAAGAAGTGTGATTTACTGATTCTCAAATTTGAATCCCCTGAAATCTTTCTGAGACGGTTACTCACAAGCTCTAACATGGAGCCTGAGATCTGGGATGTTCCCAGGGTACGAGATACTGTTTTCTGGTCTTTGGACTACATTCTGAACATCAAGTCTACCAATTGTTTTATAGTCCTCATGTCTCCACTGCTTTAACTTGTAACAAGGGCAGTGGCTGTTACCTGCCGTAGTTTGCAGAGCCTGGTGCAGAGATCTATGAAACACTTCTGGATGCACCCTGGAATCAGCCACATCTTCCTGATACGGAATGTACAGTTGGATTTTCTTTGTTTCAGAAGCTTTTGGTCTTAATTTTAATAGAAAATATTGATAGATACAAGCCAAAACTCTTCGAAGTCTCTTGTATTTTTTAAGTACTTGGTGTATGACAAGTTATCTAGAGAAAAGGGAAACTACTAGTGTGAAGCCTTGCTGCTTTAGAATGTTTGCCTTTAGGAAGTAATTTAAAAATCAAAAAAATAAAAATATTTGATTAGTATTACTTTTTGTTATAAAGGTTGAATGGTTGTAATAATTTCAGGAAGGAATGTGTCCTCTTTGTTAATAGGAAACTAGAAGGCAGCCTTTTAACAGTAAAATACTTTTCTCTTTAATGGGTTTGGGAAGAAAATATTAGACTCCTACCAATTTAGTTATAGCCATGAATAACTGAATTTGTTTCTTTTAAGACACTATAAAATTACTTTATCTGTCTGGAAATTAGAGGTCTAGCTTAAGTCTTGAGTGACTAACAGCATCAGTAGGGTTGTGTTTCTTTTTGGATCCTCAAGGGGGAAATGTGTTTCCTTGTTTTTCTAGTACTTTTTTGACTTCTACTCCTTAATTTCATGTAAGGTGAAATACTTTTAAAAAGTAGAATGAATAGATATAGTACTTAAAGTTAAATGAGTTTTGTGTGTGTGTGTGTTTTTTTGTTTGTTTGTTTGCTTGTTTACTTCTATTGAATGGTCTTTATATGCTGCCCTTGACCTTTGTTGTAAACGTTTGTTCAGATCTGATGGCCAAAAGAAAGGAAGAAAATTTCTGCTCTCCTGAAAATGCTAAAAGACCAAGACAGGAAGAACTGGAAGATTTTGATAAAGACGGAGATGAGGATGAATGTACAATTTCTTTCACGAATGGAACCTCCACTTTGGTAAGTATAGAATTACAAAATAATGTTTTTCAACTGATTTGTTTCTCATGATCATTTTATATGTCACATTTTTAAAATAATTTGTAGTCAGAAGGAAGCAGTAAGAGTTTTAGAGAGCTGGGTAAAAATAGCATCTGATACTGAAGTTTGTGTTAATAATTACAAAAATTAAAGAAAATAATGAGAGAAATAACCGTCTTCAAATAAAGTTGACACACCTGTAGTAAGACTAGCATAAGTAAAAAAAGACATGAATTGCCAGTGTCATGAATGAAATAGAGGCTGTGATTACTGATTGGACCCTAGGAGCTTTAAGAGTCAGAGCACATCACTGTCCTTCACACTTCCATCTGTGGTACCACTCCATACTCAACAAGATGATAACGTATGAGATAGTTAGATCACTAGATCTCAAGAATGAAGAGAAATGAATTATTTATATATTGCTGATGGGAATGTAAATTGTTACCTCTATGGAGAAGTTTGTTTCTGAGAAAACAATATAAAATTGTACTAGATTTATCTTAGTACGAAACATAGTATATTTTTAGTAGCTTTATTCATAGACAGTTAAATTCAAAATCACTCCAGGTGTAATCCGGTGAATATCCTGTGGTAATTTGTTTCATGAACTATTGCTTAGCAGTGACAGAAGCCTGACAGGCAATAGCGGACAATTACGCTAAATGGAATAAATGCAACCCCTAAGATTGTGTTTGCATGAACTTATTTATTTGGCATTTTTGGAATAATATTCACAGAAGTAAAGAACAGATAAGTGGGCAAGTGGTTGTGGGTTGAAAGGGATGTGTTCATACTTATGATCCCTTACAACATGAGAGATCTTGTGTGGGAAAACACGATGTGTTCAGACTGTCGGTGTCAGTGTCTTGCTTGAGAAAGATACTATGCTTTCTTGAAGTTTTACCATTGGTAGAAGCTGGGTGAAGAGTACATAGGGTCTAATTTCTTAATAATAATTGCATGTGACTGCAATTTCTTAAAGTAAAAATATTTTTAAAAAATTTATGAATTATACATGATATTCTAATCATGAAATGATATAAATATTTCTCCTTTTTGATGAGGTATATGGGTAGAATTGAGATAGAGTTTGAAAAGAATCCGTAAAAATGCTGATCACATTAGAGTGCTCTCTAAAATTGACTGGCAAAATCTGGTTGTTTTATTTTGATACTTGATATCTATGAAGTACAGGTGAGTATTCTAGCCAAATACTGATTAAGCCATTTACAAACTTAATTTTGACATTTTATAATATGGGAAGTTTTTTCTGCTTTACAGATTTAGGAATCCTACCTTTTTGTTTGTCTCGTTTTGTTTTGTTTGATACAAACATAGGGGTTCTCTGTATATCCTTTGTGTGTTCTGGAACAGGCTGGCCTCAAACTCATAGCTGTGCCTGCCTCTGCCTCCCAAGTTCTGGGACTAAAGGCATTTACCACCACCTCCCGCCTTGGAAGTCCTACATTCTTTCTGTATTACTCTAAGTTGTTCAGTTCTTGTAAGTGACTGAAACAGAATGCCAGGAAGAAAAGCATGTGGACAGTACTGTTCAAATTCTCTGTTATGAAAATGGAATGTTATATTAGAATATGAATTCCATGTTCAGACCATGGCCAGATAGTAGTCCTCTTTCAGAAATACTCTAAAAACAGTTTTGTATTTTATAGTCATACTCCACCAGTGCTTCTCAGGGAAGTGGAGGTGTTTTCTGCCTCCCACAGCATTGAGCAACAACTGGGTATATTTTTTGGTTGCTACACAACTGGAAGACAGATTCATGCTACCAGCATCTGTTGCGTAGAAAAGAGTCTTAGGATTCTGCTGAATGTTCTACAATGCACAGGACAGACTATGTAGCAAAAAATATTTGACTAGTAGTAGTGCTAGTTTTGCCAATGTTAAGAAAAAGTTTTGTGATAGATTTTCTAGATCTTTTAAAGATAATAGAATTAGTGGTATCTTAAAGAAAATTCCTACTTTATTTAATGTTGGTCATTAAAGTTACTATTGCACAGTTGATATAACTTTTCATTAATAAATACTGCTGGTCTGTCAGATGTTTGAGTATTAGTAATGAGTGTATTAGTGTTTGATTTTTTTTTTTAATTCCTTTGTTGTTAATAGACTGCAGCAGAAGTTGGAATAATTGAGAGTATTCAGCTAAGGAATTTCATGTGCCATTCAATGCTTGGACCTTTTAAGTTTGGTTCTAATGTCAACTTTGTTGTTGGCAATAATGGAAGTAAGTGCCTTTGCTCTCTCTATACTCTACTTTGTGATGACGGTGCAGGAGCTGTTTCAAATAGCTGACTATTAATGCTGATAGATAATTTAGGTCTATACTTTATGGCTTCCCAGAATTTATTCAGTTTGAAGAAAATATTGAATTAACCCTAAGTGTGTTATTTAAGTAGTAGGTATAAGCATTTCCTGGGTTTTTTTTGTTATTGTTGTCTTTTAGATTTATTTATTTTTTTATATGTGTGACTGTTTACCTGCTTGCATGTATGTGAACCTCATGGATGCACAGCCCTCAGAGGTTAAATCTCTTGGAACTGAAGTTACAGATGTTGTGAGCCACCATGTGGGTGTTGAGTCCTGTCGGAGAGCCACAGGTGTTCTTAGTCACTAACCACACTGTCTCTTTTTGTCTCGCTTCCATTATTCCTTCTTTCCTTCCTTCCTTTTTTCCCCCCTTTCCATGTAGTTCAGGCTTACCCAAAACCACTAGGCCAAAGGAGCCCTCCGTCCTCTCAATAGAAATTCACCACAGCAACCTGGTGTAAGCGCTAGATAGGGCTCAAATAAAGTACCTTATGAATCCAAATTTGGAAGTAACAGTTTCACTGTAGTGATCAATGAAATTCGTATGAGTAGGATCTATTTGTGCTGGTACTTGAGTGAAACTTAAAGATTCTTTTAGACTCATTTGTTAAGAAGTTGAGATGCTCTAGGCACAGATGGCTCATTCTCAAATGTTCAGAGGATAGAAGATGTATATGGAGAAGGAGGCTTAACCTTATGTGGTTTTATCATATGGTACATGGTGAGGAAGGGCAGAATATGGCATGAGAGTTTGTATTCTATGCAGTACTGTTGAGAATCTTAAAGACTTGATAAAGATTTTAGAGTTTCATGCAGATGTCAGAAGGTAGCCAGTTAAAGTGGACAAGATTGTTGTGACAGACCAGCTGCGTTGCAGCAGGTGATGGTAGCCAAGCTAGGTGTTGGGTGACTGAGACAGTGAATAGTCTACCACCTAGTAACAGTACTAGGCAGTGAAATTAGGTATGTGTAGCAACACAGTTCCTTTCAGTATTATTGCTGCTTTTGTCATTTGGTACAGAAAGAGGAGATTTGGGCAGGAGAGAGTGAATAGAGAAAAGGTATTTATTCCAAGGAGGTTGTAAAGTATAAGAAGTAAAGAAAGAATTGTGGTTTCTTTATAAAAATTTGAATGATTTCTTTTATAAAATGTAATAAAGGAGAATTAACTAAAGCAGTATACCTGGTAGTAAGGAAAAGATAGTAAGAACTTGAAAGGCATCCAAGTGCTAAATCAAGGGAATCACTAATTTATATTGGCTAAATTTGGTAGTATGTTGTAGAAGATAACAAATATTTGTTAATTGATTGGTTAGTTGATGATGAAATTGAGAAAATAATTACTATATCTGAGAATTAAGAGATTTTCAAAGTGGAGTTTTGGTGTTTTATATCTTTTAGAATCAAAAGAATTACACTTCAAAACATAAAAAGAAAGCTCAAAAGTGAATATTCAAATTAAAGGTCAAAATATTAAAATAAAATTTAAAAATATTAAGTTAAAACTGTCAAAATATTAAAAATATGTGACTTTTAAAATAGTTTTTCTCTGTTTAATGTGTTTCATGAATATGTGTGCTAATTCTGAGGATGCATTATTTAGTGAAAGGTACAACATTCCTTCCCACTTAGAGTTTTTTTTTTTATACCTGAGAGCTATTTTTAAATTACTGAGCCTAAAATTTATCATGAAAGAAGTAGCCACAATTAAATTAATATAATAGAAAATTATGTAAATTAATTATGTAGTTTTATTTAGTAGTTTGAGGTTCCAAGATGATAGATTGAGTTTCAGGTTGGAAAGATATTGACCATTTTCCTCCTCATATTGTGTGTAAAAATCTGGTATCTTGGGAGCTGGTGAGATGTCTCAGAGATTAAGAGCACTGACTCTTCTTCCGGAGGTCATGAGTTCAAATCCCAGCAATCACATGGTGGCTCACAACCATCTGTAATGAGATCTGATGCCCTCTTATGGGGTGTCTGGAGACAGCTACAGTGTACTTATATATAATAAATAAAAACAAAAAACCTTAAAAAAAAATGTGGTGTCAGAAATGTCTGAGTTCTTCCCACTGGTCGGAGTGAAGTAGTTCTTGATGTAGAACTTGCCTTAGTTTGCTACTTTACCACTGAAAGAAAATTATAATTGAACCTGTAGCATTGAACTTGAGGTTGAGATAGATTCTGGGATCTTTCTGAATAAAGTTACGAAGTCAGCATTTTCTGTCTCTGAAGTTTCAATATGTGCCTTTTTAGGTGGGAAGAGTGCTGTGCTCACCGCGCTCATAGTTGGTCTTGGTGGAAAAGCAGTTGCTACTAACAGAGGATCCTCTTTAAAAGGTTTTGTGAAAGCTGGACAGAAGTAAGTGGTTCCTGTATGAGTTTTGTTTTGTTTTGTTTTTTGTCGTCGGTTTTTAATTCTTCCCTCAAATTCCTTCCCTACAGAAGTTTCCCCTGCTTTTCTCCACCCGGTCCCTCTTCCTCATGTCCCCTCTTTTTCCCATATCTACTCCTCCTCCATTTCTTTTCAGAAAAGGGCAGGCCTCTCAGGGATATCAACCAAACGTAGTATGTCAAGTTGCAATAAGACTAGGCATATCCCTCATGTTAAGGGTAGATGCTTTTATTCTCTACTAAGAAGCATGCTTTAGAACCCTGGGAAGTGGGTTTGTCCACAGGATGGGTTTTGTATATTAGTCCTTTGCCCTGCTTTTGTTGTCAGCATGGCCTTCTGCTTCTTGTTTTCTTCTAAGCAGATAGTTTGTATTACTTGATACCATGCATTGCCCACTTAAACTTGTTACTTTTGTAGAAGAAATAGCAGCAGCAAATAGCAAAGAAAATAATTTGGGATTGCCACAATATGAGAAACTGTCTTAAAGGGTCACAGCATCAGGAAGGTTGAGAACCACTGCTTTATTGTACAAGATGGGTGTGCTATCTGGGAAGGTAGACCTGAGAAGTGGGTAGCTAAGTCTACAAAATGAAAGACTTGGGGCCTTTAATTTAAACGTCTGAAATGTTATTTCAGATTTAATTTTCTTTTTGTGTGTGTATGTTTGTGATCTTCCTTCTTTGGGTTTCCTCTCCCACCTCCCCAGTCTCATCTTCATTCCGTCTCGTGTGATAACTGAGTATGTGACTGTCGTCTATGGAGTTTGTGTTTCCTTTCTCATTCTTGGTCTTGGCCACTCTGAGTTTATGTGTGTAGATGTTTACTAATACTTTAGTCAGGTATGTGTGTAGAAAGGGGGTTTTGTCTCTGTCTTTGATTCAGACAGTGACTGGGGTATGTGGCTCTTTCTGTCAGTTGGTTAGATTCACTTCCCTAAAGCTTCTGTTGTGTGCTCCTGCATTTTTCTTCAGACTTCATCATCTCACCAGTGTTCTGCATCAGATGGGTTTCTCTGTTGAGCCCTCAAAGCCGTAACTAATGAACCATCAGTTTTTGACTGGGTCATGTTGAAATTTGAATTAAGAAAAAATTATTTTGAAGTCATTTTTGATTTGCAGAAGTGTTACAGAGATAATAATAATGTTTCTTCTATATTTGTTGCCCAGCTTCCGTAATGATGACCAAGGGTCGCTAAGATATTCCTAAGGAAGCGATGTAATTCACATTAATGCATATACTTCTTAACTGATGTGTATAGACTTATTTTCCTGAACTTGAATTTTGAAGAGAACCTGATTGTTCCTTGCAGGTTTACATATATTCTACCCAAGTTTTGGAAATGGGGATATAAACTGATAAGTGGCTAGGTCTATCTTGCCAAGAGGGGGACGGGGAAATATACAGGAAAACTGATATGTACTTCCTGTCACATCTGTAGTGTATAGTGAAGCTCATTTTGAATATTTTTCCTGCACTTCCTGTAAATGTTAAAGGATGGGGTTTATTGACAAATTCATAAGAAGTTTGTCCAAAGATTTTGTGTAATTGCTAATTAAGGTAGTTTTATATATGAGATGCTTACATGAATTGAGAAATACTGCCTGCTTTTATATGTTAGACAATTAAATATTTGTGCTTTCACTAACATGTTTTCCTGCCACTATTATTTTAATGGAATTGAAGTAGGAAAATAAAATTGATTTTAATGTATATATTTGTTTGTTTTTCTGAGACAGAATTTCTCTTTTGTAGCCTTGGCTATCTTGGAACTCTCTTTATAGATTAGGCTGGCTTTGAACTCAGAGAAGATCCACCTGCCTCTGCCTCTCAAGTACTGGGATTAATGACATGCACCACCACAGCCCAGCTAATGTATATTTTTTAGACACATACACACACCTACACCTTAGTTATTCTTCTGCTATGATAAAACACCATGACCAAAATAGTTTATAGAAGAAAATATTTAATTAGCTTATGGTTCAGAGGGCTAGATTCCATAATGATGGAGCAAAGGCATAGTGGCAGCAAGAGCTAAGAGCTTACATCTTGATCTATAGATAGGAAGCAGAGCACTGGGAATCATAAATTATTTAAGACCTCAGTGCCTTCCCTCAGTGACACTTCTTCCAACAAGACCATACTACCTCTATTCCTTCCCAAACAGTTCCTCCAATTGGGAACCAACTATTCAAACGTGAGATGGCGGGACCCATTCTCATTCAGACCTCCAAATTCCACTCTGACCATAGGCCCATAGCCATACTAGTGCAAAGCACATTTAGTTGAACTTGCTCTTAAGGAAGAAGCTAGGGTGCAGCACCCTTCCATGACCTCTGCATCAGTTCCTGCCTGCTGGTTCCTGCCTGATTTCTTCAGTAAAGGACTACAGTGTGGAAGTGCTTTTCATAACTTGCTCAGCCTTGTTTGAGAACCCATGACTACCAGCCCAAGAATGGTACCACCCACAATTTCCTAAGCTATCCCCTATCAATCACTAATTAAGAAAATGCCCTACAGCTGGATCTTATGGTGGTTTCATAGGGGAAGAGTAATAGCAGCCTTTATAGCAAGTTCAGGACCAACTAAAAGTTACCTTGTCTCAGATGGATGAGGAGAGAGAGGCGCTCTTACCAGTACAATCCTTGATTATGTAACTTATAGTTGTCAGGTAGTATAATGTCAGTTATAACTAAAACTTTACTTTTTGAGTTTTTGAAACCAGGTTTCTGTATGTAGCCCTGACTGTCCTGGAACTCTGTGTACACCAGGCTGGCCTCGAATTCACAGAGATACCTTACTCTGCCTCCAGAGTGCTAAGATTAAATTGTATACCACTATTGCCTAGCTGAAAGAACCAAAACTTGTACAAACACAATTTTGCTGTTTTGCACACCATAGCCAATTTTCTATGATTGTTCTCGACTTTTTTTGTCAGATAGAGTGTGTCTGACAGAGAAACACACATAATGATAGAGTAAGATCCTTGCTAATCTTCAGAAGCATTAGACTGATTAATTAGGGAATTTGAAAGTTTTGTAATCTAATGTAATTGCATTGTACCATCCTGTAATTTTGGTTAACCTCATTGTTTCAGCTCAGCAGATATCTCGATAACATTAAGGAACAGAGGAGATGATGCCTTTAGGGCAAATGTCTATGGTGACTCTATAGTTGTGCAACAACACATTAGCGTCGATGGAAGTCGGTCTTACAAACTAAAAAGTGAAAAAGGTTTGTTGGTTTTCTTATTTCTTACAAAATGTTAGTAATTAGTTCAGAAAGTTCTTGCGATTGTCCCTACAATATCCTCCTAGTCTCTTGGGATCTTGTTTTATAACCTGCTTGGTTGTAAAAATAGTTACACACATACACACACAAGTATGTGCATATATTAAACCTAGTTGTTGCTGTGGGACATAAAGTTAGCACTATGTTTAACAGAATTAATTTGAAGTAAGCTGTGTCATTCTGTCTTTAATTATAGATTTTCATTCCTCCCCCCTTGATCTTCATGGCTTTAGAAAAGATCTTTTAGATCTTTAGAGCTCAGAGGAAGTAGAAAAGGGCACAAAGGAGGAGGGGAGTACTTAGTTACTGAAGAAGATATAGGCTGGGAGCCACAGAAGAAATATGCACCGTTACTGCACACGGGCTTTTTCCTCCTCTCTATTTGGACAGTGACTTGTGTGTCACTCTAATACTACATATATTTACTGTGCTTTTTTGTTTGTTAAATTGGCATGACAAAAGATGCTCTATTTGCGTTTTATAGATAATTTTATGTTTTTCCTGCATTTCACATGGAGACTTGTCTTTGTGTTTTTATAAACAGGTACTGTGGTTTCTACTAGGAAGGAAGAGCTAATTGCAATTCTTGACCATTTTAATATCCAGGTAATTGCTAAATTTGTTTTTCAGATTAATTAATGAAACTATCATTTTATTGGCATGTATATAAGTAAATAAGATGGCTTCATGAGTAAATTGATAAAGAATATGTACTCCATTTTTAGTGAACCCCTTTAAATTTGACTAATTCAACTCATATTCTTAGTACATTGTTTTTGTTAGCATAGTCAAGAATATCTTGTTAAAATTTATTTTAATAATGGCATAAAATTTTTCTGCAGTATAAATTTCATAACTACTCAAGAAGCATGAACTATGGTGGTGCTACTGATCCAGGATTGGTGGCAAGGTGTCTGACAGTAACACTAGGTTTTATTTTCAAGGAGTCAGATACAGGCAGGAGGTAATGGTGCATACCTTTAATCCCACCACTTGGGAGGCAGAGACAGGCAGATGTATCTCTGTGAATTTGAGGCCAGCCTGGACTACAAAGTGAGTTCCAGCACAGCCAGGGTTACACAGAGAAACCATGTTTCCAAAAAACAAGCAAACAACCAAAAGAAGTCAAATATAATTAAGATTTAGGAAAGGATTGGAGAATATTTTTCTTTTGCTTTTCCTCTTTTACTTCCTTTGTTTTTGAAATAAAGACTAAATATATAGCTTTGGCTGGTCCAGAACTTGCTATAGATCAAACTGAGATCCTATTTCTGCCTCCCCTTCCAAGTGCTGGAGTCAGATGTGAGCACCACTACACTGAACTGTAAGTGTGTTTTAAAGCAATAAAAAGCACCAGAATTTTACTTAAAAGGGGATGTTTTTTAAAAACATTGGTTTACTTTAGAAATCAACAGTTGTCATTTTTAATGGTAATGAAAGTTTAAGTTTCTTTTGTTATACTAGTCCCGTATTATTAACCTGTGAATACCATTTTTAACATTATATTTTCTTTGTTACTAGTACCAGAGCTATGATTAAATAAATACCTGAATCTTTTTAAGCAAAGTTTGTATTTAAAGCCTTTTTATTTTATACATCTTAGTAGTCAATTGTAATTTTGTTTAAGCTATGGCTTATTTAAAATATATTTTTCCATTGTTTTTCTATTATCACAAAATTATAAAGACATGAGAAATCTTAAAGCACTGATGTGAAAAAACACAGTGATGTTTTTTCACTGATGTGAAAAAACTGCTATCACAGTTCTGATCACAGATAACTGGGTTGAACTTCTTTTGTATAGTGTAAAAGCTCACCAAGTTGCCCAAGCTGTGCAGCAGGGGGAAGGATAGATAGGGATGCAAGACAGCTGACTCACATGCTGAATATTTACATACATTGTCCTTTGGTGTTGGTAACATTAAATGTCAACCTGGATAAAAATGAAAGCCTATTTTTTCAGTGTTTCTCATTGAACATGAAGCTTGTCAGTTCCTGCTAGTCTACCTAGCCAGCTTGCCCTGGAGGTCCTTTGTCTCTGTCCCCTAAATACTAGGGTTAAAGTTGGCAGCTTTCTGATTGGCTTTTTACATGGGATCTGGGGGTCTGAATTGCTGTTCATTTGTATATATAGCAAGTGTTTAGCCACTAAGCCATGTCACTAAGCCCCAAAAAATCTAAGAAAAGCACCTAAGATGATTCTTGAGCTTGTACGTTCTGTAGTAGAATATTGAATGTGACTACAATATATTTTGGTGTTGTTCAGTTTTGAAATATAACTCTGTGTTAAGAATGTGTAACTTTGTTTTTTTTTTTTTATTAGTCCTAACATAAACTTTTTTGATTATAGCTCAGCTCTCTTGATTGACTATTTAGTTTGGTTTAAAGCATTAAAATGAATATTTTTTAAATGCCTTTATTTAAAAATTTGTTTCAGGTGGATAATCCAGTTTCTGTTTTAACACAAGAGATGAGCAAGCAGTTCTTACAGTCCAAAAATGAGGGAGACAAATACAAAGTAAGAGACTAAACTAAATACAAACCTAACTAAGGTCATGCTTTCACATATGTATAAACTTGCTCATATAATGGGTATTGAGGTGTTTTTCCCCTTCAGAATCATACACTTAAAATAATACTGTAAAAGTAGATTTAAATTGCCAAGTAAGATGTAATAAGTATAGGGCTGGAGAGATGGCTCAGTGGTTAAGAGCACTGGCTGCTCTTCCAGAGGTCCTGAGTTCAGTTCCCAACAACCACATGGTGATCACAACCATCTGTAGTGGGATCCGATGCCCTCTTCTGGTGTGTCTGAGGCCATTGAGTGTAACTCACATACATAAGATTAAAAAAAAAATAAGATAAGTATAATTTTTTATTTTTTTAAATTTGAGTTTTCTAAAATAATAGATTATTATTCAAATAACATTTGAGGAAATATGATGGAATAAACAATTGGCCCATAAATAACCTAATAACAAACTTTAAACCATTTAAAAATATAAAAGATTTGTTCTTGCTTACATATTTAATGCCTTTTGTGTAACTGTTTTAGAAGTTTTGAGGGCCAGATTTTCTTCTTGTTTTTACACTACAAGCCTACAGAATCCTAATTGAATTTTTGTTTCTGTTGATACAGTTCTTCATGAAAGCAACCCAGCTCGAACAGATGAAGGAAGATTATTCATATATTATGGAAACAAAAGAAAGAACAAAGGAGCAGATAAATCAGGGAGAAGAGGTATGTAAATACTGTAAATCTTTTTGAGATGAGTTCAGTTCCTAGAGTGCTTAAGGTAAAAGTATCATAAAATTATATTTCTATTTATATATCTGTGCCTTCATCTAATGAATGGCATTTTTTATTGCACCCTGAAGTATATGACATTTAATTTTTATAACTAAGGTATTTAATATCTTCATTTTTGTTTTGTAATAATGGGTGTGTGTTTGTGTGTATGTATGTATTCTGCTTTTAGACTAAACTAGAAGATGGTATCTTATATTGTATCATACTTCATGTATAAGTACTTGGTTGTGCAAGGCATCACCGGTTCTCACTATACATAGTTCGAAAAATGTTATACTACGTTTATCTTGTTGGGTACAAACTGCAAGTTGATGTTAAGCATAATATGCACTTGTAATATGGTGGCTCATCACACCAGTAAGAAGAACATTCTGTGAGAGGCCAGTGGTTTGGTAACTGCTGTCACATCTTATCTTGACATTTTAGCCACTAGGCTAATGTTTGAATTTTTGCCTTATGGGTTTTTCTTTTTTTTTTTTTTTTTTTTCTTTCTTTCTGAGACAGGGTTTCTCTGTATAGCCCTAGCTGTCCTGGAACTCACTCTGTAGACCAGGCTGGTCTCGAACTCAGAAATCCACCTGCCTCTGCCTCCCAAGTGCTGGGATTAAAGGCGTGTGGCAGTGCCACCACTGCCCGGCTTTGCCTTTTTTTTTGTTTGTTTGTTTGTTTGTTTGTTTTTGTTTTTGTTTTTCAAGACAGGGCTGGCATTCCTGGAACTCACTCTGGAGACCAAGCTGGTCTCAAACTTAGAGGTCTTCCTGCCTCTTCCTCCCTAGTGTTGGAATTAAAGGTGTGTGCTACCATTGTCAGGTGAACCTTTGTACTTTTAAATCACTCCCATCAGTCATAATCTGTTTGATTTTGTTTTAAACAACATTTTGAGTGGCTTTAATGGTAATTATCAAGGAGGAAGTTAGTTATATTAACTAGAAAAACAGGAGTAAAATCTGATCTTGATAACATTTTTGAGTCCAAATATGTAATATATTTTATTTAGACCACTCAGGAGAGCAGGAAAGGCAGCCCTGAACCATGAGAAGAAGTCATGGGAGCCATATAAAAAGCAAGGGAAGAGAATTGAGAAGGAAGTGCTCATGGCTGAGAGATGTAAACATTGACAGAACTTCTCACTATTGAGTTGCAAAGTCTTCGCAGGGTAGGTTTCAGTAGTGAGAAAAATAGGAGGCAGATTTGTAGAGCTAGGAATACAGAGCAGGTACAGATCGTTTTCATGAAACTTGGTGAGAAAGGAAATTCTTTGGAAGTGGAGTAGCGCCCGTGGATAGAAATAGTGGTTTTGTTTTTAAGTGTGAAAGAGAAAGGAGACAGTAGGGTCCAAAACAGAGTGGATGGAGACTAGACCTTTTCAGTAACCAGGCCACCTTTCTTTTGCAGCAGTCATTGCAGATAACTTCTGTAGATTTGAAGGTGACAGTGGTGAAAATTGCTGAGCTTTTCCATTTGTTAATTTGCACAGCCTCCAAAGGCAAAGGCAAGGTGAATTAGTGAGAAAACAAGGAGGCAGTGTATGTAAGTTTGGAAGAATTTGCTGATAGATGGAAATGATCTTAGAAAAAGGAAGGTAAATTGGATAGGGAATCAAGGCAAATTTTTAGCTTTAAGGCCTGGTTGAATATAGATATGAGAATGAACAGAATCATTCACACAGGTGTAAGGAATATGAGGTCTAGGAGCCACCTAATAACCTGTTCTAATGATAGGATATTGTGTATTTGTTTCATTTATTATTAAAAGATAATTAGGACTTGTTTGATTTGGGGGATTAAATTTCTTCTCTTTCCAGTATCTAGAATAGTTTCTGGATGCTTGTTAGCTTTCTTGGAAGGTCAGGCTTGTCTAGCCTTTCAAGGAGGATTTAGGATAGGGATATATAGATAGGGAATTAAGGGGAAATAAGAAGGAAGCTTGAGGACTGCTGTAGTCTGGAACAATCTTTTCCTCTTAAGATTTGATCATTTTATAGTGCATAGCTTAGCACAATTATTGTACTTAGCATAATTGTACCAAAAAAAACCTTTGTTTTTTTATTTTTACTGTAGCGAAGTCATTTTTCTAACACTTTTGTGTAGTAACAATTTAGGCATCGTTTTAAATACCAGATACACAAAATGTTTCCTTCTGATGTTAAAAAATATTTTCTATTTTTTTTTCTTTTAAGCGACTTACTGAACTAAAGCGCCAATGTTTGGAGAAAGAGGAACGTTTTCAAAATATTGCTGGTTTAAGTACAATGAAGACTAATTTAGAGTATTTGAAACATGAAATGGCTTGGGCAGTGGTAATTTTCACTCTTGTTCATCCACATTCGTATATAGCATTCACAGACTTCATTACTGTCAGTTGTAATACTTGGTATATGATTGCATTTCAGGTCAATGAAATTGAAAAACAACTGAATGCTATTCGAGATAATATCAAAATTGGAGAAGAACGTGCAGCCAAACTTGACAGGAAAATGGAAGAGCAGCAGGTACTTAGAGCCTCCTCTTCTAAAAATATAGTTAGCTAAGTCATGAGATTGCTGGGACTGGTTATGACCTATGATTATCTGTGTATTATAACTCAAATCTGTTGAATTTGGATCAGACCTGTACTTTTCCAAAGACTGCTTAGCAACTGCAACTGCCATTTTAGACAGAATTGTATTTGGCTGGAATAACCCTCTCTGAGGCTTGGGCTGCTGACTTGTCACACTTGTGGACAGTGGGACTTTGCTAAGAAGTCGAAACATAGACCACTTGAGAAATGGAGAGGTACCGAAATGACTGTCAGGTAAAATAGCACTAGTGTTAGTAATCTGAAGAAATTAGAACTGAAAACTTTAAGGGAACAGTAAAATGATCCAGAATCTAGATTTCATGTCTGATATTTCCTGTTGATACAGTTTGTATTAGATAACTTGTCAGATTTGTTCAGGTGGATTTTAACTAGAGATTTAAAATCTCATTAGAAAATATTGTATCTGAAAGTTTTTAAAGTTATGTTTCACATGGATGTCAAAGTTTGATAAAGTGGCAAATGCTGACTCTGGGTTTTCAGAAGACTTTTTTTTTTTTAATTAGTCAGCAGGTCATATCTTGCACTGTTGTGAAGGAGTATAGAACTTATATACTGTGCCATTCACTTGTTTAAAAATGTAGTTTAGTGGATTTCAGTATATTCACCGGCTGTGCAACTGTTACATAGAGATTCCCTGCACTGTCATGTTTAAAGTGGAACTTGTAGTTTCTTTGATCTTTATAGGTAGTGCTTATTAAAATTTATTTACTCCCAACTCCTTATCACCTGATATTAAGTCATAATGATACTCATTTTAACACAATTCTCTGATGAACATACAATTTTACCGACTAGACTCAAACTTGTATACTGATAAGATAGGTATACATGCTTGTTTTTATATAAAGGATTAAATCTTGGCTCAGTATTTGATTCTGTGGGACATACAGCATCTTTAATGTTTTTTTTCAGAGTTGATTGATAATCTTGATATCTTGGTGCTGAGTATGCCACTTTTAATAGAAGTATGAAGTAGCAAAGGGCTTTTTAGGTTCATTTCAGAAATTGTTGAAAATTTTGTCCTAACCTCAAGGAATATTTTTTTTAAATATATATGAGTACATTGGCGTTATCTTCAGACACACCAGAAGAGGGCATCAGATCCCATTACAGATGGTTGTGAGCCACCACATGGTTGCTGGGAATTGAATTCAGAACCTCTGGAAGAGCACTTGATGCTCCTAACAGCTAAGCCTGGGGAATTTTTTTTGGTTTGTTTGTTGTTCTTTGTTGTTGTTTTGTTTTTTAAGGAGGAATTTTTTTAATCAGTGTTTTGATTTGTTGTTTTTATGAAACTGCTGTCAGAAACTTGAGCAGTTTAATAGCAAACATCCTAACACAATGATAATTCATAGGTAAAATAATTGATACAAGCTAGAGAATGCCATTAGGAAGTTATTAAGAGTCTTTGTTTTCCATAATTAAATATTAAGTTGTTATAAGAACAGAAAACTATATATAAAACAAAAATATTGTTGTTCATAACATAAAACTCTCAAACCTGAGTTGAGGTTTTAGGTAGGTTTGTTGGTGTTATGTGACATAATGATGTGTATAGTGCAAAGTGCATGTATTGTGTGTTTAGGACTAAGTCTACAGTGAAGTTGCATGATCAGCATGGGCAGGCACTGTCAGGAACACCTAGAATAATTTATGATACATTGGGTTTTCCTTTAATTTTTGAT
Organism: Rhabdomys pumilio; assembly: GCA_030674055.1. Lineage (NCBI taxonomy): Eukaryota > Metazoa > Chordata > Mammalia > Rodentia > Muridae > Rhabdomys > Rhabdomys pumilio. The sequence goes on along the minus strand of JANHMN010000010.1, from coordinate 46,838,972 downwards.
CACCCGGGAGCATTTTACTGTTGCCACAGTTTTTGGCACTTCAGCATTTCATTGAGATGATGTCATAGGGGGTTACAATTCAGTTTAAGAAGCAATGCTTAGTAAAGTAGCCCTTCCTCATTCTACTTTGTCAGTGTGGATTATTTATGTCATTATTCACCTTTACTTAAGGAATTTCTACCTGCAGATATGGCTCTAGTATAGGATATGGTCTGCCCCGGCTTACTGCTTCTTGTCTTTCTTCAAGATCACAGATGTCTTTACTTTTAAGGGTTCTGTTGTTAACCCATATATGGAAAAATAGTAGCAATGAACAGTACATTTGCTTGGCCATCTCTGGGCTGTTTCTCACTCCCTCTTCAGGTAATAAATGGAAGTTCAATCCTTCCTACTACTGTTATCATGTCTTTAGTTAGGGTTTTACTGCTGGGAACAGATACCATGACCAAGGCAACTCTTACAAGAACAACATTTAATTGGGGCTGCTTGTAGGTTCATAGGTTCAGTCCATAATTATCACAGCAGGAAGATGGCAGCATCTGGGCAGGCATGGAGGAGCTGAGATCTTCATCTGAAGGCTGCTAGCTCAATACTCACTTCCAGGCAGCTAGGATGAGGATCTTAAAGCCCACACCCACAGTGACATACCTATTCCAACAAGGCTGCCTACACCTTCTAAGAGTGCCATTACCTGAGCCGAGCATATACAAACCTCAAATTTTGTTCCTGACATAATAGTCCAAAATTTTCTCCCAAGTGTGTTTATCCTCTTGGCCATACTTCTCAGCTTGTGGTGGAGAAAGTCCTTAAGTCCTTCCTTCAGAGGTATTTTCTACTCACATAATGAAACCCAGTTTGAGTAATAGATGCTCACCTTGTTTTCACAAGCTGGCAGTTGTGAAGAAAGCTGTGGGGCTTTCTTCTGTGTAAGCATTTGGCATTTCTGTAATAAATTATAAAGTTGTGGAGGGTAAGGACTAATTTACAGTGATAATATTTCCTTCCTACCATTCATTTTTTAATTATCAAATTTATTTGTATGAGTGTTTTGCCTTCATGTGTGTCTGTGAACCACATGTGTGGCTGGTGCCCATGGAGGCCAGAAGAAATAGATAGATCCCTTGAACTGAAGTTACAGGTAGTTTTGAGTTACCAAATGGCTGCTGGGAATTGAACTGGGCCCTCTGTAAGAACAGTTAAATGTTTTTAACTCCTGAGCCATCTGTTTGATAGCCTAATGTCGTTTTAACTTTAAGTCTTTATCTCATTTATTTACTTGTTAAGTATATATATATGTGCACATGTGTGTACATGCATATGTTATGGCATCTACAGATGCCTTGCATCATGCCAACTTACAGAGTTATTTCACTTCTAGCATATTCATTCTCAGGTTGAACTTTGGTGGTCAGAATTGGCATTGTGCCTTACCTGTTGAGCCATCTCACTTAGCCTGTGCCTGATATCTTCAGTAAAAATTAATTTTATTGCAATGTGAACTGTTTCATAATTTTTATCTTTTTCTTTGCATTGAAGAAAAATAACTACAGTAATTTTTTTTTTCCTTAAAGGTCAGACTTAATGATGCAGAAAAAAAGTACAAAGATATACAAGATAAACTAGAAAAAATTAGTGAAGAGACAAATGCACGAGCACCAGAATGTATGGCATTGAAAACAGATGTCATTGCAAGGACAAGAGCCTTTAATGATGCTGAGGTGGGAGGAAGTCTTCTAAATTTGAGTAGTAAAAGCTCTTTTAAACATAATGACTGTTGTGTTAACTTCTCCTTGTCACCCCTTCCTGCCAACACCACCCAGATAGGATCATTCTGTGTTGTATAGCCTGCCTGTTTTAGAACTCCATCTACAGACCAGGCTAGTCTTAAACTCAGGGACCCACTTGTCTCTGCCTCCTGAGTACTGGGATTAAAGGTGTGCCCCACCACCGGATGTATTAATTATATTTTAAAGTAACGTCTTCCTATTGGGATCAAAATATGTTGCATTCACTCATTTAAAAATGTGGTTTTAAATGTTATGAGTGTGCTTTGGTGGAATGTGTATTGCTGCATGTTACTAAAATACATTCAATTTTTTTGTTAGGTTTTATATAACCGTTCCCTAAATGAATATAAAGCATTAAAAAAAGATGGTGAACAGCTTTGTAAAAGAATTGAAGAGCTGAAGAAAAGGTAGTACAATAAAATTGAATTTCCATATCAACACACTGTAATAAGTAGGCACTGGAGTGCTGCATCTTTGTGTTGGTTTTAGTGAAAGTTGCTTACAGTGGCTTACGCTTTTTAAATCTTGTGTTTTTATTTAACATTTTTTTCTCTTTGTTTTATTACTCTTCTTAGTACTGATCAGTCATTAGAACCAGAACGATTGGAAAGGCAAAAAAGGATCTCTTGGTTAAAAGAGAAAGTAAAGTCCTTACAGGATCAGGAAAATACAGTCAATCAAGAAATTGAACACTTTGAGCAAGCCATAGAAAAGGACAAACAAGAACATGTCCGAATTAAGTAAGTTCATTTCTTTTACTTATTTGAATATCATGTAGTTCTGCTGTTACTATGAGGAGAGAACTTTTTTCATGATAGTAATAAAGATTCTTTTGGACTTGTTTTGAGGAGGCTCTCATTGTGTAACCCTGACTGACCTGGAATGCTCAGCAGAGAACAGCTTGACCTCCAACTCAGAGATACACTTGCCTCCCACGTGCTGGGATTAAAGCCCTGTGCCACCATACCTGAACTGATAAAGATGTATTAAAATTATGTTTCTAAGACTTGTACATTTTAGCAGTCTGTGGGACTCCCAGTCCATTACTGTTGTGTCACTTTTAATGGGAATTTTGAGAACTGCTGACTACTGTCTGGTAACTCAATTATTTGTAAATAAAAATCTCATTTTTAGCAGAGCAAGATTATTGGTTAATATGGAACTAAAGTGGACAAAACCCTGATATTTGTGAATAAGTTAGCACATAATGTGTTTCCTTTCTCTGCCTTTATATTTTAGGAGAGAAGATATAGAAGTGAGACATACACTCAACTATAATCAGAGACAATTGAAAGAACTGAAGGATAGTAAAACTGATCGACTAAAAAGATTTGGTCCTCACGTTCCAGCTCTTCTGGAAGCAATAGATGATGCTTATAGACGGAGGCAATTTACCCATAAACCTATCGGCCCTTTAGGTATTTGCCACTTTTTTTTTTTGGTTTTTCGAGACAGGGTTTTTCTGTGTAGCCCTGGCTGTCCTGGAACTCACTCTGTAGACCAGGCTGGCCTCGAACTCAGAAATCTGCCTGCCTCTGCCTCCCAAGTGCTGGGATTAAAGGCGTGCGCCACTACTGCCGCTAGTTTTGAACTCTTAATCCCAGTCCTCCTGTCTCAGTCTCCTGAGTGCCTCAATTACAGGCATGTGTTACCACTCCTGGCTCACATATTTAAACATAATGATAAAATCACTTTAAGTACCTACCTTTCCTTTTGTTCTTTTAAAATCTAAAACAGAAGAGAAAGAATTTAGGGAAAGAATTGTAATCAATTAACCAGACAACATGTAGACATGAAGCCATAGTGAAGAGACAGAACAAAAGCAACACTACTCGGCTTGTGCAGTGTATAAAATGGCTTCCTTCTCACTTGTTACTTCATTTAGACAGTGTGATCTCCAGTTCAGTCATCTTTTAGTTCAAAAGTCCCTGCTCATTTATTTTTATTTGTTTCTATTTAGGGTTTTAGAAACTTTTTAGTAAAGTTCTTCTCGGTCTTGATCTGTCTACAGGGATGATATTACTTAAATATTTATAAATCCTGTGATCTTTTTGCGGGCAATCACTTTTAGGTGCTTGCATTCATCTACGGGACCCTGAACTTGCTTTGGCCATTGAATCTTGCTTAAAAGGACTTCTGCAAGCCTATTGTTGCCATAATCATGCTGATGAAAGAGTACTTCAGTCGTTGATGAAAAAATTTTATCCACCAGGGACCTCTCGGCCACAGATAATTGTTTCTGAATTTCGGAATGAGGTATATGATGTGAGACTCAGGTAATCAGATAAATACTGTCTATGGTTTTGCTTAATTGTATGTGCAGTTGAAAAGATGTTTCATTGGATGCTTGCATAACTGTTTTCTTCTAAAGGGAGTGATAGCCAAAGCTCTCTATCTGTAGCCACCCACTTCATGTAGAGAAGGATGTGACTTTGACACAATTACTCCAATTACAATTACAATTACAATTACAATTGTTCCAATTACTCAAGAGATACTTTGAACCTAGGACTTAGAAACCCAGTTGAAAATTAAAATAACAAAAAAAGGTGAAATAAAATAAACATATGTGTCCACGATTGCATTTTGAAATTTTCTTTCCATCTTCACTTTTGTCAAGATAATACTATTTCTGATTATTTTGTAAATCTAATGCTACCTCATTCATTTTCAAGTAAATTTGTGTAGAGACACTTAGTTACCTTTGGTACTTAAGAAATTAGTTCAAACAAAGTGTGACCTAGGAGAAAATGTAAACCCGGCTTTATGAAGTCTTCAGGCTCAACAGGCTTAACCGAGGAGAATAAGTTTTGCTGAGACCGAGAGATTAGAGAAATGATAGTTTGATAAACCAGGTCTGGGTGATGACAAAGGCAGTGTTTTAGTTGGTATCAAGTACAAGGTGCTAAAGTACAGAGTTGTTGAAGCAGTGGAATGATTTAAATTCTAGTATTTTTTTTTTATTGTTGACCAGGTATTGATAAGAGCCTTGAGTAGGTGTAATAATGTTGAGCTGATTTAAGGGTTCTGAAGAAGACTTGTTTATGTGTGTGAAAAACTTTCTAAACCATGGTAGAAATGTTAATATAACAATGATATGTTTCAATGTAAAAAAAAAGATCAGAACTATTAGAACATTGACTGTATCAGATACTTAAGATGCATCTTATTCACTTATAAAAGGATTGTTGGTCAGCAAGCTCTTATGACCTGCTAGCCTCATTGGTGGCTTACAGCTCTGTCCAGCTTTTTATGTGAATACTGAGCATTTGAACTCATATCTTCATGCCTGCAAATCAAGCATTTTTGCTAAGCCATCCCCAGTGCTATTATTTAGTAAAATAGTTATTGAGCTATTTAAGATAATTAGCTAACTTTTATGTCTGTGTATAGTTATAGGAAAAATAATGATTTAGAAGTTAGAACAATATAACTACTATAATCAATTTTGAGCATGATGGTTGTGAGTCTGGGTTTTAAATATGTATTGCCTACTTTAAATTCTACCCTGGCCACTTAAGTATCTTTAGGTTGTTAGGGAACTTGTTAAACTCTCTGAAGCATCCTCATCAGAAAAATTAGGATGTTATAGTGATTGTTAAGAGATTACATGAGCTCATATTTCTATGTGCTTAAAACAGTGTCTTAGCATTGTTTTAATGTAATTTTTCAACAAATAACCTCTTAATGATGTGTTCAAATATCAGATATTATATATTCTCTATAGTCTACTTACCCATTAAATTATGTATTTTGCTTTTTATATGTGTGAAATTTGCTTGTGTTTGAAGTTTGTTGAGTTTCCCTCTCCTCTGTCTCCTAGAGCTGCTTACCATCCAGAGTTCCCAACTGTTCTGACAGCTTTAGAAATAGACAATGCTGTTGTTGCAAATAGTCTGATTGACATGCGGAGCATAGAGACAGTGCTGCTGATCAAAGTAAGGCCAGTGGTTCATGTACTGTATGTGGTTCCTGCCATTTAAACATCTTCATAACTGATATTTTCATAGATATGTTTCACTATTCTACTTTTGTTTCATGGGAGAATCAGCATTGGTTGGTTTGTGCATTTTGTTTCCAAAGAAACAGTTATCAGTTTTGGTTGTTTGTAAAATATTTCATAAATATATTATTATTATTATGGGAATTATTTCGATGTTTAAATAAAAGTACTTGAATTTTCTTACCAATGGGTGTATCCACCAGAAATACTTTGGCAGTGTTTTAAAAATATATACTTTTTCATTCTAGAATAATTCTGTAGCTCGTGCAGTCATGCAGTCCCAAAAGCCACCCAAAAATTGTAGAGAAGCTTTTACTGCTGATGGTGATCAAGTTTTTGCAGGACGTTATTATTCATCTGAAAGCACAAGACCCAAGTTTCTAAGCAGAGATGTGGATTCTGAAATAAGGTTTGAATTAAGTGCTTCACTATTTTATTCCCAATGTCCCCTTTGGGTTCCATTTTCTGTGATTTATTTAGTGTTTGGTCTTTAAAGTTTCTTTAGATGTGGAATTCAGCACTTATTTTGATAACAGTATTTAGGAGCAAATGCATGTCCCTACCAGTTCTTGTACACATGCTATAATGTCAAAAGTTCTTGTTACCTGTCCTCAAGTTGTAAGATGCTCTGTACTAAGCATACGAACTAGTGCTTGCTTGGGCAGCATGTGTACTGAAGTTGGAACAACATAGAGAAGACTAATGTGTCTTCTGCAAAAGGGTAGATTGCACATTTTGAAGCATTCCATGTTGAAGAAATAAAGAAGGTACAGGAGCTGTATCACTGCTCACTATTGAGTTTCGGTAATTTCCTTTTTTTTTTTTTTTTTTTATTAATTAGTTCAGCGTTATAAAGTTACATTGTTTGAGAGAGCAAGAAAGAAGGTCAGTTGGTACAATTAAAACATTGGCCTGGGAAAATAGAGATGGAAGAGAAGACAAATTGGAAACCTTAAAAAAAAAATCATTACCAAATTACATACAGAGGTTTACAGAAAACAGTTTTTGATACTATAGCATGATTTCCCAACTAAACCAATGCCGTTTGGTGAATTGATGGCTTAGGCATGAGTTAGTGGCTTAGAGATTATTCAGGATAATTTAATTTCAGATAAAGGGCTATTGCTGTGCTGTCCTTGTTGCTTGGCTGAGGCTGAGGAGAAAGGATCATTAGTAGAGTACTGCCTACCATGCATAAGGTACTAGATTCATCCTCTAGCACCCCTCCAGAGCAAAGGAAGGAGGAGAAGAGGGGCCACCTACAACAGTTGTGCCAAAATAAAAGGATTCTAAGTGACTTACATGTGGAAGAAAATGAGGGGTTTGTTGAAGTTTCTCATTTTCAGATAATGAATACTTTTCATGTGATTGTTAAAAGTAGCATGAAGTTATTTCAAGATTTTGGAAATTTAAAATTTCTTAATAAGCAGTAGAAAAAGGTGGGTGAAAAAAAACCCACCAAATGGATGTTGTAGTACTTGGTTTAGTTTTTCAACCCAAGACAGTCTCCCGTTAGCAAAGTGTGTAAGATGTATAAGCAGGCTCTTAAAGGATTATTTATGTATTAAATTGAACTTCATGGTAAGAAATTTGGTAGACATTACTGAAGTAGTATACTTTAGAATCTATGTTTTCATTTGTTCCTTCAAACAAATACTTAGTGCTTGCCAAATGTGATAAGAGGGAGTGGGTAATTTATACATGAGCAGTGCTGTGGAAACCATCAAAATACAGTGCAGAATTGGAGACTGATCGTTATTTTGGAATACATTCATCTGATTCAAACAACTTGTGTACATAGTTTATTAGATACCAAATGTTCTTTGTCCGTGTGTAAACTAGTAAGGCAGAACACTGTAGTATTTGCTGGACTGCTGCAGAGAGACCCTTTGTAGTTTTGGCATTTGCCATGTTTACTTTACATCCTCCTTTTCTTCTATTCAATACATGTTCTTAGCATTTTTTTCTTAAACAAGAGTTGTTAAGCTGTTCTTTAAATCTCCTCTTATCTGTGTGTGTGTGTGTGTGTGTGTGTGTGTGTGTGTGTGTGTGTGTGTTTGTGCTTGCATGCACATGCATCCCCTGCTGGCCTAGCTGATAAAAACATTCTTCCAGATCTACATTTGTGTTTCTATAGTTGTGAGGCAAAGTCTCTTGTCCAATCATATTTATTTAATGTTGCAGTATAGTCTGTCTTATTATTGAGGGATTGAATCTTCATCTTGTTTCAGCTTCCACCTAACTCCATGCATAATTCCTAGAGCACAGAAATCACATAACAATTGCTAATCAAATAAGTAAAACTTCTTTAGATGATCTTTTGACATTTCTGCTAGTTTTCACTAATAACTGTAACTTCTTAAATTTGATAGGATTATAGAACTGCTTTAATGGAGTAAATGCATTTTGTAAATAAGTTCTTACAAATAAACTTTTCTTGTTGTAAAGGAGCAAAATACATGAGAGTTACAGTATTTTTTTTATCTTCTCTATCAAGTGACTTGGAGACTGAGATTGAAAATAAAAAGGGCCACATAATAAATCTTCAGCACCGCCTGTCTGCCCTTGAGAAAGATATTAAACGCAATGAAGAACTTCTTAAAAGGTGCCAACTACATTATAAAGAAATAAAGGTAAAAAACTAAATAATAGCCTTTGGTTACCATTTCCGAGTTAATTGTATAATTTTGTCATTCATCTTCTCAAATACTTTGACTTCAAGCCCGTCTTAGGAAGAACTTTCATTTATGTGTTATATTAATTAGGGTTTGTTTCTATTGCTGTGATAAGGCTCCATGATGAAAAGCAACTTGGGGAGGGAAGGTTTGTTTGAAGCTTGTTTGTTTGAAGCATGTTGAAGTTCCACGTCAGAGTCCATCATTTAAGGAAGTCATGGTAGGAATACAAGGCAAGAACTAGAGGCAAAAGCTGATGCAGATGCCATGGAGGAATGCTGCTTACTAGCTTTCTCCTCATGGCTTGCTCAGCCTGCTTTCTTAGAGCACTCAAGACCACTAGACCTAGGTACTACTGCCCATGGTTAGTGGCATCCTTCCACATCAATCACCAATCAAGAAATTGCACTGCAGACTAGCCTCCAGGCTAGTTGGGTGGGGCCTTTTTTTTTTTTTTTTTTTTTTTTTTTAAGATTTATTTTATGTATATATGTACACTGTAGCTGTATTCATTTGTATTCACCAGCAGGGGCATCAGATCCCATTACAGATGGTTGTGAGCCTCCATGTGGTTGCTGGGAATTGAACTTAGAACTTCTGGGAAGAGCAGTCTGCGCTTATCCCCTGAGCCATTTCCAGCCACCACCACCCCCCCGCCCCTGAAGTGGGGGGAGGGGGGTCATTTTTTTAAATTAGGATTTTTTTCTTCCAGATGACCCTAGCTTGTGTTGACATAAAACTAGCCAGCATATGTGTGTTGTATCTATTAGTACTTTGAATTTTTAAAAATGAACATAAAATTTTGTTTCTTGATAATGTTAGGTACAGTTAAAAGCTACCTGTAAATTTAAGAGAATACATTAGTGAAAATGGTAGACAGCATTAAATCTATTATGAATTATAGTGCTTTCTTAAAGATAAGTTAGACTACATGGACCTACAGACCTCCCAGGGATTATTTGGCTCTTTGGGAAACATTGGATTTTTATAGTAATCTTGCAATAATTTGAAAAATGGGGTATTTAAAAAAAGCATTTTTACTGACTCGACAGTGTGATCATTTTGAATCCTAAAGTGGATTTCTTCTATCTTCTTTGTGTAGAAATGGATTAGTAGTAAGACTGATCAAGGTTGGATGCATGTGAATGCTTGCTTCTCCTTTGGTTCATTTAATAATGCTATCTCCCCTTTGTTAACTATTGCATGCTGCTGTATTATATGCATAATAGATCTTTGTGGTTTAATATAATCTTTCAAGGAAATTTGTTTTTATTAAATTCTATATACTTTCTTTTTTAGATGAAAATAAGAAAAAATATTTCTGAAATTCGGGAACTTGAAAATATAGAAGAACACCAATCTGTAGATATTGCAACCTTGGTAAAATACTTTTCTTCAATTTAAATGTTAAAGGATAAAACAGTAACTTAGCTTAGAGGCTCACAAGTCTCACTTTAAAAAAGATCCTTTAATTGTAGCTATCTTTATGATTGCCATTGCCATTCATAAAACATACCAGATTTTACCTGAACTATGGCCTTTGGGATTCTCAATGTTCTGTGTATGTGACTTGCATTCATAATAGATTTTCTTTGTGCCACATAAGGTAAATGTTAGTCTCTCTGTAAGGACAGAGGTCAGGACTATGTTGTGTATTTCATTTTTCAGGTTTATGTTTCATCTTAATTTTTTACATGTTTTCTGAATTTTCATTTTTTAGCTGTTTGTGACATTCAATTTAACTTTTTCTGGAATGCAACAAACAAGCCAAACAATTCATGTCCTACCTAAGTGAGTGGCAGCATATTTAACCTGCTGTAAACAGTAAAACAGGAAGGTTTCTGTGCTGCAGAGCTTTGACTACTGAGTTTTGTTAGTAGTCTATCTTGAAAATGTGATAGCATTTGATAAGCTCCCATTTAGAGTATGAAAATATTTTGGTTTTTTTGTTTTGTTTTGTTCATCTTAGCTCTTGATTTTTGCTGTTTTTCTTTTCTCGGAATTGTCTATATATTTTTTTCTTTTGGATAACTTGTATTTAACTATATTTTTAAAATGTTATCAGGAAGATGAAGCTGAGGAAAATAAAATAAAAATGCAGATGGTGGAGAAAAATATGGAGCAACAAAAAGAAAACATGGAGAATCTTAAAAGTCTAAAAGTTGAAGCAGAAAACAAGTATGATACAATTAAATTGAAGATTAATCAGCTGTCAGAGCTAGCAGATCCACTTAAGGTATTATATAATTGTTATTCTGTCTTCTGTATCTTTTATGTTAGAGCTTATTCAACAAACTCATTGTATCTTGCCTTAAAGATCCTTACTGGTCAAGTATAAATATAAACATAAATTGTTGAATTAGGTCAATTAATACAAAATAGTCTGCTCTTGTTTTTAAAAGAATAAATAATTGTAACATAACCTTGACTGCTTCTTTATCCACCAGAAGCAACAGAAGGAGGGTGTCTTTGAATGCCTGTTATTTCTGTCCTGCCTGAATCTTCCCATCTTTCCATTAGTTACTCGTGGCTTAGCAGCTGGGAAAGGCATCTTGAAGTACAGTGTTACTTAACCCACTTAAGGAACTTTACAGAACTTTGCAGTAGATTTAAGGCTGACTTCTTTGCCATGTTTTGAAACAAGTTCTCACTTGGATGGCTTTGCACTAACATATCAGTCCACCTCTACCTCCTGAGTGGTAGGATTCAAGTCTTGGCAATGGACTGGTTTTCTTTGACTTTATTTTTAGCATGTACTATTTGTGACTAGATTTAGGGAAATAAAATGAGCTGAATTAAATTAATTAATTATAAATTAGTTACTTATAAATAAATAAATTAAACTGAGTTTTAGACCATATTTGATAGATTTGTTATACTTTACCTTATTGTCAGTGCCATTTCAATGAGTAATTCTCTATTTTCAGAATTTGAAATTTTATTGATAAAGCACAACTTCACTGGTAAATGAACTATTAGGATGTACAATTTAAACATTAAAGTAGAAGAAAAACAAAAGATAATATTCACTAAATAAATAAGAAAACAGAAAATAAGCATTAACATACAAAAATCCCAAAAATGAAAAAAAAGACAAAGTATTTTGTTTTAAAATAAAGAATGAAACTTGTAAATGTCAAAATTTGTAAATGTCAAAATTTGAAGAATATGTAAAATAAAATTTTGGTCTCAAGAATTGCAACAGTGCCAACAATAAAAGTAAAGTAACATTTAAAGTCTTAGGCCAATAACAAATTGAACAGGGCCACTTCATCTGAATCGTGATGTGCTAAAGCAGAATAGAAGAAAGATTAGCAGATAAATTATGTACTCGGGAGACTTAAGAAAGAATGAAGAGCAAGCTGTGTTTGGGCTTTGTTCCATTTGTTTGTGTGTCTCTGCTTTGTATATGTGGTTGGGACAAACTCAGGGCTTTCTGTATGCTGTGTAAGCACTGTACCCCTGAGCTGCTCCTCTCTGTTTATATTGTATTTTCTTGTGCTCTGAGTTCGATTTTGAATCCTCTGTGCTTAATTAATATCTAAGATCAAACAAGCTCCTGACTTGGGAGTTCTTAAGTAAGTTCAATAAGAGGAAACAAGAATTTTTTTATCTTAACTTTTTTCCCTTGGCTTCAAATTACTGAAAGGTAGGAGCTGGGTTCTTTGGTAAACCTGTTTGTAATCAAGTACTAGCAGGGAGTTTTCCCCCTCCTCCTCAGAATGTCACAGTAGCTGTCAGTCACAAAGCCAAGATGCTTTTCTAGCAAAATCATTGTATTCCTAATACTCCCACCATGATATGTTAGCAGTTGCCAGGTAAAGTGTACTTGCTGGTGGGAGTGTCCTCTGTGTTAGTCAGTGGTATCTGGGGAGGTTGTTACTGATTATTGAGGTCATGGCCAATGGATACTTTTTCTCACTGAAAAGTGTGGCAGGCACTTTATCAACCAAGTTGTTTCCCTCCTATTCTCAAAAGCTCCAGAGCACTCACCCTGCTGTTGATGATCCTTTCTTTATAGATTATTTTGTCTTTATTAAAACAGGATGAATTAAATCTTGCTGACTCTGAAGTGGATAGCCAGAAACGAGGAAAGCAGCATTATGAAGATAAACAGAAAGAACATTTGGATACCTTAAATAAAAAGAGAAGAGAACTTGACATGAAGGAAAAGGAGCTACAGGTTATCCAGCAGTTTTGGGTTTTTTTTTCCTTCCAAATTAATTTATCTACAATGTAAATTGTTAAATTTTTATGTTTTTTCTAGTGTCTGTTATTTTTACTTTACCACTGAAACTAGATTTCCCCCCACACAATATTATAGTTTCTGATTACAGTTTCCCTTCCCCAACTCCTCCTAGATTTTCCCCACTTTTCCCATCAAATCCACACATTGTCTTTTTTATTAGAAAGTAAACAGACATCTAATAATAATAGTAAAACAAAAACAAACCAGAATATGACAAAACAAAACAATAGAAAATAAAGAACCAAAGGAAGAAAACATAAAATTCATGTATATGTCAGGACATACATTTTCACACACAGAAATCCCAGAACAAAATTTGAAGGTATAACGTATAAGTAAAATATCTGTAAGGTTAAAAATAACCCAGACCAAAGCATTAGAGGCAACAAAACTTTCAGTGAGTTTGTTTGGTGTTGGCTATTTACTTACTGCTGGGCATGGGCCTTACCCATGAGTGTAGCTAGTATACCTAGTGAATCCCTTGTTGAATATTAGTTTTTCTTTTATAGGTGGTTATCATTTGGAGATGGCTTCTTGCTTAGGCATGGAGTCTTAACATCTCAGCCCTGGGACACCATCTGGCTTAGACATCAGTCATGTTGTCTAGAATGTGTTGTTTCTTTGGCGTTCTCTATCCCCAATGAGTTAAAAATCTTTCTGCCTCCTCTTCTGTGGAGGTCCTGATCCTTGAGTTGAGGAATCTGAGAAAGACATCTTTTTTAAGATGGCATGTTTCAGGGTCCCTCATTCTGCACATTGTCTAGCTGTGGGTCTTTATTTGTTCACATCTGCTGTAGGAGGAAGTATCTCTGATGATGGCTGAGTAAGGCAGTTGACAAATATATCACAAGGTTGTCAGGAGCCATTATATTGCTATATTCCTTTAGCCGAACAATAGTATTTGATTTTCCCCTTAGGTCCCTGTCCTATCTAGTTTCAAGTTCTTGGCCACCAGGCAGTCAGTGCAGTGTATGAGTTTCATGTCATGGAATGGGCCTTAATTCTGATCATATAATGATTAGTTACTTGAACTTTTGTGCCATCATTGTACCAGAGTGTATTGTATGAAGGTCACTATTGTAGACTGACGGGTCTGTAGCTGGGTTGGTGTTTATCATTCTCCTCTGGTGTTTTGTAGCGTACCTTCCAGTACCATGAACACTTCATTTGGGGTGAAGTCTCTAGGTAGATAGATACCAGTTAGACTTCTCCATGTGCAGTGATTTGTGTAGATGTTATCTACAGCAGTAAGGCCTTACCATCAGTTTGTGGAAAGTAACCAAGAGCCTTGGCAGAAGCCTGTGTTACTTTGGAGGTTTCCAGGAGGTCCCTTAGGCCAACAGTTTAATTAGATGTGACCCATTCTGGAATTAGAGGTTTTATTTAGTGGCAAGCAATGTTTAGTTGGGGCTTTGTCTTCCTGTTACTGGTGACTTAGGTTTTTTTCATGTATGTATATATGTTAAGTGTCTGTTGTGTTTGGTTTCCATACAACCTCTATTTTTTCAGTTTTTAATAATGAACTATAGAGTGATAGGCTTCTGTATGAGGTTTCTGTGCATGTTTCCTTTTGGTTAGTTCTCTTCTGCTCCCTATTCTCCCTGGTCTCTCTACTCTCCTTTCTCTCCTATACTCTTTTGTTCCCATTCTTCCTTCCTTCCTTAAGACCCTTTCTTCCATGTCATGTTTCTAGAGAAAAACAAATTGTCTTGAGTTTTTGTTTCCTAAAGGGTAACATGTACTTTTGTGAATTGACAGAAGAGATCTTAGTGTCTCTTGGAGTCTGAGGACTAACTAGACCAGATAGTCTTCCGTTGTGTCTCAGTGTTTGAGAGAATGACTCTCTCAGTTTGCAAACCTTTTTAAGTGCATGCCACTTAATGTCAGCACTATATCTATCTATGCATTGCTGGGGTGTATGCTAACTGAGTTTAACTCCTGCCAGCTGTGCCTGTTCACAGCTAAATAGGCACTAAATAGGCACTAAATAGGCACTGTGTTTTTAGGGATAATTGAAGGCAGTCCTGTTGTATGTGGTGGGTTCCATCTTTGCTTATATCACAAGGAAAATGAGTGGAACTCTTAATTTGTTTCCATATTTGTTTCAGACATAATACAGTAGATTATGATATAAGATCTATATTGTAAAAGAAAATACTTAGTATTTTCTTCATTGCATATAAAACAAGATGATGGTCTGTTTATATTTTCCATACCTCTCTTGTTCAGAGTACAGTCTATAAATTACACGAGAAACCGTCATCAGCCTCAGCATCCTGATATCACTATTACACTTTTTTTTTTTTCACTAGGAAGTAGTAGAGTTCTTAGAAGTTGTTAATCTTGTGCCGAGGGGATATACTTTTCCTTGAATATTTCTAATGATGTTTAACTTTGTTTCTTCAATGTAAAACATGGATAGAAACACTTTTAATGTAGAGTGGAAAGCTGGATTAACAGCTAAGAGCATGGTAAGAGACTTGAATCTATTTTTCAGCATCTACACTAGTGTTAGCAACTGGCTATAATTTGAGCTCCAGGGTGATCCAACATCTTTGGCTTTCACAGGCATCTGTAGTCATGGACATATACATAATTAAATACAATAAGTCTTTTTAAAAATGCTGATAGTAAATATATGTCTTAAATCTAAGCTCATTTTACTTTGCATTTTTTGGCAGAATTAGTATAATGAATTATAATATCAAGAAAAATATTAAGATCTAAATAAACATCTATTTTCTTAGGAGAAAATGTCACAAGCAAGACAGATCTGCCCAGAACGGATAGAAGTAAAAAAATCTGCATCAATTCTAGACAAAGAAATTAATCGATTAAGACAAAAAATTCAGGCAGAACATGCTAGCCATGGAGATCGGGAGGAGATAATGAAGTAAGTGCTCATTCATTTGCTGCCTCAGTGTATGGTCAGGGTATTGTGGAGACGTGTCTTACATGAAGGGTTAATTCAGTGTATGGTCAGGGTATTGTGGAGACGTGTCTTACATGAAGGTTAATCTGGACGAAGAGCTGCTGTTGTAACTGTACTGAAGTGCTCTGTGAGATGAGCACTGTAACAGTGGAACAGTACCTTTCGGAATGGCATTTTAACATAAAGGCAGTTTATATTATTATTCATATGGATGGAAAAATATTCAGCTTCACGGGTAACCAAAAACTGCAAAATAATTGGGAGCTTTTTTCCATATACGTGAAAATGAATGCAGTGAAAACATGATAATCCAGGTCATTGAGGTCTTAGTGAAATGGGTAGTCTTACATTACTGATAAAAGGAAAGGCTTCAAGAGAAATAGAGGAGTGTATAGTTTTGCTGTTTACTTACAGGACTTTGGACAATTATCAAATTTTCTTTAGCTTTAATTTCTTCATTTCCATAATAACTTAGGTTTTGTTATAAAAAGTCAAACATAAGACTCTATAATAAATAGAATTTAGAGGAAATAGCTTATAGTTGTTAAAACTCTTCTGAAAAGCATCTAATCAGTATAAATTAAAATGCTTTACAGAATATTTGATGCAGTTTTAAATGAGTCACTGTGGTTATAATGTCACCATCTAAAATGAGAAAATATTGTACCAGTTCCTTAAATAGGCATTTTTTTTTTTTTAAAAAAAAATGAAATGTTAACAATAGTATACAGCTCTGAAGAATGGTTAAAGAAAATAGATTAGAACTTTTCTACAAAACCCCTTCTTGGGTTACAAAACGCTAAGAAAGGGATACAGCAAGGTAGCTCAGCAGGAACAGGACCTGCTGCCAAGCCGGATGGCCTGAGTCAGTCCCCAGGATTCACAGCATGGAAGGAAGGCACTGACTTCATTTATTATCTCTAACTTCCACATGTGCCGTGGTGCCACACAACACACGTCTTTTAAAAACAAGTTTGACGAAGCAAGTAATTCCAGCTTCGTTTTCAAAACAGTGGGGAAGAATCTGACTATTAAGAAGTTTTTGTAGGCAGTACAGCTCTAAAAAATGTTTGTAGACTGCATTATTTGGCTATGGATGCCACTCAACGGTAGTATAGTTACCTAGCATACCCAGGGCTCAGGATTCGATCCTCACCACTGCAGTTCTCTATGCATGCATGCATATATATGTATATATGTGTGAATGAGCTGAGGAGTGACTGAGTATAACAATTCTTGCTGTGCAATCACCATGCCCTGAGTTTGGATTTCTTGCACCCTTTTAAACCTGGTGTGAGGATACCTATCTGTACAGCAGGCTGCTGGTTTCCCTTCTACTGTGGCACTTTTGAGTAGCCATGCATTCCTTACCTCATAGCTTCTTTAGGATGGAGGGATTCCAGTATTGACCTTATGTCCCTTCTTTCCTTTATTGACGTCAGTTACTAAGAAAACCTTCTGGTATAACCCCAGTGGTTTTAGAAGGTGTCAGTTTACTAGTATTCTCTAAGATATGCCACCCCTGAGCCTTACCTGAGTACTTATGAACATATGTTTTCCATCTTGCCACATTTTCTAAGGCTAGGACTTTGTTTTTTCCTCTTCACAGTTGTATTGTCTCTCTCCTGTAACATTCATTCTTTGTGGAAATATACTTTGACTAGAAATTCATGGAATCGACTGTTCTTAGACCCTCTACATTGTTTCTTTTTCTTTTCTTTCCAGTTAAATATATTTGAGACTTTACTTGTATGTTTGTATTTATTTACTGACTATTTTATTTATAAAATAGGCAGTACCAGGAAGCAAGAGAAACTTATCTTGATCTGGATACTAAAGTAAGGACTTTAAGAAGGTTCATTAAATTATTAGAAGAAATAATGACCCATAGGTACAAAACATACCAACAATTTAGAAGGTAAGTACATTTTAAAGATATGTCTCTTTTTTAGAATCTGTAGTTAAAACAGAATGCTGATCTGAAAGAACCTTAACAGCAAGCTTACCCAGTTTTCCCACTGTTAGGTAACTTTTACTAGATAACTCTCAGGTGCTGTTTATTTCCTAGTAGGTCGTTAGAGTGGGAACTCAGTGCTACGAAACAGTTATTTTACTCTTGGACATATCATGTTTCTAAAGGGGGTTAGGAGGACTTATTAAAGCAGTATCTCAACTGTTTTACCGTGATCTGCAATTATGGTGTAAGTCCATGATTGCAAACCTCTGTTTTATTTACTGTAATATCTTCAGTGTTAATAACTGTGCTTGATGTAGCTGAGACTACATCAAGAAAAGGAGCTATTAATAGCATACCAAAAGATGCACAGTCTCTCAGGAGTAAATAGATCCCCCCCTTACACCAAAGAAGCAGGCCAAAAAACAAACAAACAAGCCTGGAAGACGATTGTTAGGGGATATAACCTCTGTTTTCCCCAGACAGTCCCTCAGTGATACTTTTTATTTCTCTTCCAATATCTACTATTGTGTTTTTGTTTATATTGTGTATATATGTGTTTGGAGGAAGTCTGAAGTTCCTAAGTTCATAACAAGTGTGCTTCCTTTATCAACCCTTCTCCCCCACCCCCCCTTTTTTTTTTTTTTTTTTGTATTTCCAGCCAGCATCTTTAAGATGCTGAGCCAGAAGCTCATTTGGTTAGGCTGCCTGGTCACTGAGCTTCAAGGATCTGTACCTGTCTACCCACTTACGTGCCCAGTACTGGGGTTAGAGGAGTATGAGACTACATGGGGGCTTTTATATGCTCCTAGGGATCAGGGTCGTCTCACTTGGGTGGGCACTTCAATAACTGAGTCATCTTTCTGACCCCAAAATTGTATACTCATAAGGCAACAGAAATAAAAATATACGTCGATATTGTATATGTGGGGAAATTCAGAGGAAGCATTAATTTTTTTTAATGTATATTTGTTTTTTTTATTTGGGGTATGTGTGTGTGTACTGTATGCTGTGGCATGCATGTGGAGATCAGGGTAGTTTGCAAGAGTAAGTCTTTTTCTTTTACTATTGAATCTTGAAAGTGACCTCAGGAGCTAGGTTTGGTGGCAGGCCTTTGTACCCATTGTGCTGGCCTATAGGTGAAACGTTATGATAAAATGTTCCATCATAGTCTTCAACTAAATGATAGAAAACATTGGAATGCATGTTTACAGTCGTTGAACTTTTAAAGTAGAGTGTTCATAACGGGACACAGTAATTGTGTACATTTGTGGAAAAGTGTGACAGTTCCGTTCATGTACATAGACAGTATGCAGAAATCAGATCAGGGGAGTTGGCTTTTCCATCATGGTATTTATCTTCTTGATGGAAACACTCACAATTATGTTTTCATTTTCAGATATATTTTTAGAACTTGAATTAAATCAGGTTGATTTTTTTTATCCTATTAGACTGCCTTTAATGTTTTCTTGGCTGAGTCTTCTTTGAAGCTGATTTTTTGCTAGCTCAGCACTCTTCTTACCAGTGCTTATGAGTGCAGAGGGTTTGCTAGTCCACAAGACAACTGTCCCTGGCTTTGAGGTTTTCGTGGTGCTTCTTTCAGGGGTTTCTGTTACTGTTTCTTTTTCACCTCAGGCTCAGGTAGTCTCCAGAGAGTGTGCACTGGTTGGTACTCAGGTGTGTAGTGGAGCACAGCCCTCATCTGTCCTCCACAGTTGTCCTCAGCCCTCTCTAGTGCTCTGCTCTCTAGACTCTTTTCCTGTAAATACTAGGATCCACATAGGTGTGCATTTGCCTTCCTCTTTGGTGAGTAGTCATTTTGAGGGTACTTCTAGAGACCAATTAATTTTTTTCCTGTTTTTCAGAGATCATTTTGACTGGAACTACCTTTGCTATTTGGTGTCCAGTCGAAATAGTTTGTCTGGGTTTTGAATAGGATTAGAAAAATTAAATAGTTTCTGTTATTATTTACATGTTTTATTGATGATTAGTTTGTTTTTTTTTGTTTTTCTATTGTTTAACAGAAATAGTATTTAAATAGTCTCTGTAAAAGTACTGTGTGTGTGGGGGGGTATGTCTTAGTTCCTTTTCCAGTTGCTGTGATGCTGCTTTGAGAAAAACAACTTAAGAGAGAAAGGGTTTATTTCTGCTCACGGTTCAGCGCAGGAGGAATTCTAAGCAGCTGGTTGTGTTTCATCCACAGTAAAGACGCAGAGTGTGAAGTATGCATGCCTGCTGTTCTATTTATTATCTTACACAGTAGCCAGGATTCTGTGCCCAAGGATTGATACTGCCTGCTTTTAGACTGGTCTTAATTAGCCCAATACAGATAATCTATCACAGGCATGTTTAGGCCCATTTCCCAGGTCGCTCTAGATTGTTGCATTGACAAAACTAAGCATCATAGTGTATTACATGATAGACCCTTTAACACTGATAGGTTTTTCTACATTGTTTACTCAGTTATGGAACAAAAATAGCCAGTATGTTAGGATCATTTCTCTCTCTCTAACTTTCGTATTTTAGGACAGTTTATGATAGAAGACCTGTGAATGAAAGCAGCCAATAAATATATTGGAATATTGAAGGGCTTTGGTAGGGAGTTCTGGAATCTAATTACCAGTGCTGTGGCAGCAAAAGAAACTAACAAAATCCAGGCTTCCCTGTCCTCTAGTATGGAAAGGGATAGTGTAGTTTAGGACAGGAAACAGTGGAGAGATAGTCATGGTTACTTTGAGGAAACGAAGCCTCTACTCATTAATGAGTAAAGTTGATAAGAAAAATTGCCAATTTTCTCTCACTCAGACCCTACTTTCTAAATACTGTGCCCTCAGTAAAAGGAACCAGGATTCCATGGAGAGAAGTAGCTAATAGCAAATCTTCGTGGGGAACGTAAAAACAGAAAGACTTATGAGATGGCTGTTTGGTTTCAGACTCAAGGACTAGGGATTGAGGTGCACATTTTGCATATCAAAGTACACCTGGCCTCCAGGTTCTCACAGCATCCCTCCTCAGTTCCTACCTGGCATAACCTGCCTCAACCCTGAACTTTCCAGACAGTGGGCTAGGCTGCCTTTCTCCAGGAAGCTCTCTCCTATGTAATGCAGACATTTTGGTCCTCTCCTCCTTTCTCTCCCCCTATTTGCCCCATGGTGACCTCCTGGCTTAGGTCGTTGGGGCTAGTGAACTCACCCTAGAGCAGCTTCCCAATAAACCTGCATTTAAATAATCTAATCTGGCTTCAGTTGACTCTTTGACTGGCGGAGAAACAGTTTATTAGTAGCTTAAAGGGCTTTCATTGGCAAAATGTGGGAGAATCTGAGGAGCACAGTAACTCCACCCTGGTAAAGATAGAGAAGTGAAGGTAGGAGTCACTCAGTCAGTAGGGCACTCGCTATGCAAGCATGAGGACTTGGGTTTGAGCACCTATTTTGTGCCCTATATAAAAACTGGATACACAAGAGTCGGGCACCATAGTGTATATTTATAATTTTATTAACGGGGAGGTAAGAAATAGGAGGCTCTGGGCTAATAAAACAGCTAGCTGAGTAGGCAAGCCCCAGAGCAGCGAAAGACTGTCAGAAATAAGGTTGACAGAGCTGCAGGATGGCTCAGCAGTTAAGAGTTCTGGTTGCTCTTCTAGAGTTCAATTCTCAACACCCTCATGGCACCTTATAACCATCTACAACTCAAGTCACAGGGGATCTTTTGTCCTCTTCTGGCCTCTGTAGATACTTCATGTATGTGGCACACAGACAAACATGCAGGCAAAATACCCATAAACATACAAGTCTAGAAACATGTACACAAGAAAACCAAGGTGGATAGCACCAAGCAGTGACAGGTGAGGTTTTCTGGCATGTGTACACACACACACACACACATATATATATATATGTATATATATATATATATATACACACACAAAAACTTAAGGGGAAAAGGTAATTAAGGCAGCAGAAAATTCCTTTACAGTATGGTTCAGTGTCATCTGACAGTAGAAAAGAAATGATGGAACTTGCATCATACCAACAAGGGATAAAGTATTACCCTTACCTTTTTTTCCAATATGAACTTGGGGAAACTGGCAAATAAATGAGATGCATATGTACCTTCATGTCTCTAAAGCTTAACTCCTTTAAGGACAAGATTTGTTGTATACATTAGAGTAATAATGCCTTGAATAAATTATTTGGGTGACTAATACATTTATCTTGGGTGACTGTCATAATGGGACATATTAAATGTGAAATGATACCTTTATTCATTTTACTATTTTTGTATACAATTAATGAACTTGATAAAATACAGATACAGATACATATTAAAAACATGGAGGAAATCATGTTAAATTCACCTATTTTATACCATGTTGAATACTGTTCTGTACTTTAACGTGGCAAATTATTTTTTTTTGAAGGTGTTTGACATTACGATGTAAATTATACTTTGACAACTTACTGTCTCAGCGTGCTTATTGTGGAAAAATGAATTTTGACCACAAGAACGAAACGCTTAGTATATCAGTAAGTATCATGAAGTATCTTCATCATTAGTTGCTTCTTTTCTTTTCTTGAAACATTGATTGGCCTTATCTTGTTATCTGTAGAAAACAGGAACCTATCTCTAAGTTAAAGATGGTCTTTGCTAGTATGTTAACATTAGGTTGCTGTTTACCAAGGTAGTGAGAGAGACAGTCACATTGTTTTCTTAGGATGCTAAGGACAGTTTTATTTTTATTATAACAACAATTTACCTTGTCAGTCCACTCCAACTGTTTTAAGTTTTTGCCCAGTACCATGTGTAGGACATTACAGAGAGTTCATTGTCTGTAGTTCTCACTGGGAAGCCATGAAATTTATACCTTGTAGTTTAATTTTCTGTTGTATTTACCTTTATAGATTCTGTGGTTGTGGAAATTTGTACAAAGAGTGTAGTTTGAGGATATGGATTAAAAGTTGCATAGGAACTTAAAAGACAGTTACCTGTTTTAAATAGTAATTGTTGCTCTTGGTACCATAATTTTATCCTTCTATTCTAATGTTCACAGTAAATATTAGATGCTTGGATTGCTTTTGTCATCTAGAACTTGTACATTTAACCAAATTAGGATGTTAATTTTACTGTTCTTTGTTTTAATTATCACTTGTAAATCTTGGTTACTGTCTCTCCACCCATTTACTTTTGAGATCCAATCATTTAAAGATCCAGATTTGAAGGTATGGGAAGAATTAGGCCTGTGGTTTGGGAGGTGGTATCTCGTGATAACCCATTGTTTTTACTGCAAAAGTACAAGGAAATTACAAAAAACTCTTAATTTTTAAAGACATTGGAAAGTTGTGGAAGCAACAGTGACTAGATGAATTGAAATCCCAAGAAGTGGAAGAGTCTGTCCAAAGGAAGCTATCATTGCTGGATATTTTCTTTCCTAGAGGTGTTTAATGGAGCTTGGAATGTTGGTGGTTATGAGGGATACTAAGACAAGACAGCAGGACCTGGGGAATGTTTAGGCACATGACTAGTATTTCAGTTAATTCTTGAGGGCTGAAGCTTACATAGTTAGCCAAAGGACTAACACAGATGAAATCACTTAAGTCTTAGTAAAACTACAAATCTACTCTGGTCCAGCTTTCTCCCAGATTAACTGTCAGTCAGCCTTGAACATATATATGTACATCCTAATCAAATGGAAACTTGCTCCACCTTGGTGGGTTATTTTATTGTCTTGTGTCTGTTCATATACAAAACACCAAGCATAAAGTTAGGAGTCAAGCATGTTGCTCATGCTTACCACTTATTATTACTGTACCAGTTTTTCTAGCCAAAATCAAAGAACAAAAGAAATGGATTATAAAGGAAATAAAATTCCTTACATTAATAATTAACATGCTCATCTGTGTAGAATCTGGTGACATCTACAAAACAAGCAACTGTAATTGGTTAAAAGTAGCTATCAGGGTTACAGGCACAGTCAGCATTCAAAAGTGAGTTGTATGTTTATATATTTGCAACATGATCAAAACCTATAACAGCATTAAGATGTAAAACAAAGAAATCTGATCAAAAATGTCTAGAATTATTCTCTGAAAAGCTAAAAAAACAAAAGTAGTGAGAGGTTAATGAAGACCTACGTGAGAAATTTGTGGTTTTCATGACTCAAAAGACCCTGCAGGGCCTGGGGAGATGTCTCATCTAGTAACTTGTTTCTGTCCAAGCATTAGAGCTCAAGTTTGGGTCTCCAGCATTGCATAAAAAGCCAACCACTAAGCACTAGTCCCAGTGCTTTGGAGACATAGTCAGGTGGATTTATGCGACTAACAAATCTGGGTCAGTGAGCTCCGCGTTTAATAAGCAACTCCATCTCAAAAAACTAAAGGAGACTGATTGAGGAAAACACCTCTGACATATGTATATTCACTGCACACACATGCGCATACAAGCATGTGTACATACAACACACACAATTCAACATGTCAAAATTTCATTTCTTCCCAAATTGGCCTGTAGATTCAGTACCATTTGTGGTATGTTTACACTGCAAGAGGGGATGCCTTAGCTGGCCCTGCTGAGGTAGTCATCCACCCTCCTACCCCGAGCCATAGGATGGGTCTAGTATAAAATGAAGTTTATTTGGAACATCAGAAGGGAGGATGAGAAGTCAGTGTGGGAAAGAAAGGTGACAGAGACAGAGAAAGGAAAGAGCGAGAAGGGAAGAAGCTGCCTGGGAACGCATGGAAAGAAAGAGATGGGGAGATGAAGGTGGGGAACAGAGAGGGAGGGAAAGAGAGAGAAAGGGAGGCCAAACAGTCATTCTATAGCAAGCCAGGCTTGCTAACCTGACTGTTAGCTATAGGAAACCTGGCTGTTGCTAGGTAACTGTTGGGCAGAGCCTAGAAGAAGTGCTAACATTTTATATCAAAATAGCCACAGTCTTTTTTTTTTTAAAGAAATACATATTTTTTAAAGAAATATATATTTTCCATATATATATATGCAAAAATTGTATATAAAATGCTAAAGTCATTATAATGACTCTGAAAAGGAAGAACAGTATTTGAAGACTTCCATAAACTGAAAGTTGAGTCACAGATAGTAAGGTTCTATTAGAGACATTCAGATCCATGGATGCCAAGCAGAGATTTTGAAGGTTCACAAGGGAAACTTAAAAAACAATGAGTGTTCTTGTATTTTGAATTGCAGTTCTGTACATACATAAACACTTCTAAAATTTAATCAAATATCACATTTTAAATATGTGCAGTTTATTGTATCTTTACAAAATTAAAGGTTTTGCTGCATTTATTTGAGATTACATGCCACAGTGTAAGTATGCAGGCTCAAGGACAACTTGTAGGACTTTTTTTTCTTCTTCTTCTACCATGTGAGTTTCTAAGAATAAAATTTAGATTTGGGCCCAGGCACCCATACATGCTAAGCCATCGTGCTGGTCCTACTGGGTTTTATTCTTTTTTTTTAATCTCAAAGTAATAAAAATTAGCAGATAAATAAAGCTTGGAAATGTGACAAAGGAAACCAAGAGTAGACTCAAACTCCTGATAGTAGTTACAAGAGATTATAGTTTCATGAAATAAAAGTTAGCTATAAACAAGGTGCAGTTTCAACACAGACTTGTAATCCACATGAAACATGGATTCTAACACTTTGAAAATGTAATTACCTGATGTGAAAAACTCATTGATTGGCCTAACAGCCAACTAAATTTAGCTAAAGATAAATTTAACTAAATTCAAGTAAGTTAGAAAGCAATATCTTAGGTAAGCAACATAAAAATAAAAACCAAAAGCCACATAGTAGAGATGAAGAGGCAGAAAGGACTCACTCAGCAGGTGCTGTGTGAATGAAATTGGAGTTCCACTAAGGACGACAGAATGAGCAAAGAACAGAAGAACAGAAGAACCAAAATACGTATGGATCTAAAGCATCAACCTTATCTGTTCTGAGATTCTTTGACATTTTAGAAAGTGATATTAATTTATGATAAATCAAAGCATCTCTCTCTAGAGCAACTAGAAGAATATTAGTGAAGGCATACCAAATAAGAGAAGGAGGAAAAGCAGCTGCCTAGTGAGAAGCCAGGCATGTCTAATTACATTTGCAATGCTCAGACAGGATTAACACAAGTTAGAGGCCATGTCATGCTAATAAACAGAAGAGGGAAGACAACAAAGAACACAAAGGACAAACAGTAGGGAGAAATACAACCTGAAGTTACCAGTAGTTACATCAGGCCTTTGTGGACTAGAAGTGTATTAAAAGCGAAGATTGTCTGTGTGTATAAGATATAGTTAAAGTCTGTTAAAAGGAAAACATACTCTATATTGCCATAAGATCCAAGGAGGATGCTAAGTAAAAACATAGAGCAAAGGCATGTCTTGCAGTTAGATAAGGAAGCTTACAAACTGCTACCAATGACAAAATCAGGTTCACACAGGATCACTAGAAACCAAAAGGGGTATTAGAAAGTTAACTTAAAAAATGCGGATTTTGTATGTTGAGAAAAATACAGAAATATTGAGGAAATTAAAGGGCAAAATAGTTAAATATAGGTGGGAATTTTAGAACCTTTCTCAGTGGTTAATGGAAAAAAATCAGGCTAAAAGTCAGTAAAGTTATATAAGCCTTACAGTAGTCTCCAAATTGAGCCAGTAGCATGAATACAGAACACTGGAGAACTGTAGTTTTTCGATGCCCGTTTAACATTTACCTGTGGAACAGTTAGTATAGACCATCGTCTTCACTCAAAATCTCAATTAATTTAAAAGAATTAAAGTTACACAAAATTTCAAAATTGAGTGAAATTAGAAATAACAAAACCCTAAAGTACCCCAAATTTATAAAATTATACAGCACATTTCTAAATGATTAAGGAATAAAAATAAACCACATGAGAAGTTGAAGATAATTTCCAGCAACAATTAAAAAAACATGGCAAAACTTGAAGGAGACAATGTAATACTTTTCAGAAGGGAATATGTAGCTCTCTGTACATATTTAAGAGCACAGGTGGGTCCAACATTAATGATCTGTCTTGGGAAGGTAGAAGGTAATTATGAATTTAGGCACAGACATCTCTTGGAACTGTGAGAGCAGAAGATGAGATGAGAGAGCACATGTCCAGTGGCTACAACTCTGCAGTGCAAAGCAGACTGAACTCCTGGCTCCCTCTTCTAGACAGAGATCTTACTACAAACCTATGATTAAGGGGTGATTATTCATGAATTACTGCATTCGAATTATTGAGTATCCTTTTGGTAAAACAACAGAAAATGACTTTGAGCCTTTATCTCACATTTAGTATAAAAAGCGATTAAAACTGATAAAAGTAAAATGTAGAACAATAGACTTGCGGGTGAATGGATAATGAAAATACAGTAGATAAGCATAATGGAATGATTGTCAGCCATTAACAGGAAGGACATCCTGACATTTGCCCCAAGATGGATAAAACTAGAAGATACTACATTAAATAAGCCACACATAGAAAATCAAATAGCACATATTCATGGGAAGTTTAAGAGTTAATGTGAAAACAGTTGGGGAGAGGGGAGGAAGCAGTAGCAGGTACCAAAACAGCTTGATGGGAGTAAGTCCCAGTGCTCCACAGCAGTGTGGCCACTGCTGGTCACAGGAAGTAGTAGATAGTTTAAGAAGAACTAGAAGAGAGATAGAACCTCAAAAGCTCTACACACAAATAAGGGGATAGAAACGCTACTGATTCTGACTTGACTAGTGTATGGTTCAAAATGTGTGGAAATAAACGTGTTACTCTCCATTGACAAGTGCCACTTTACCTGTTAATAAAAAATAAACTATTTTCATGAAGATTTTCAAAATAGGACACAAAGCAGTTTTAAAAAGCAACAATAATAAGGTATACTATTGCCTGGGGAAGGATAATTTTTGGTATATAAACAGCAAAAGAACTAATCTAGAATTTTTTGAGGATAATAAAAGAAAAAATTGAACCTGCTTTAAAATCACCAAAGACTTAGATTAAATGGATTTACTACCCACATGGAAGATTTATTCTACATCCTGACCACAGTTTTCCTTCCCTCCTCTCCTCCCAAGACCCCTACCCCCACCCCTTTAAGTGTCTTTTAATCCATTTCCTTTATTCTTGGGTAAGCCTCTTCAAGAGGGTTTATGTTTTGAGATTCTGTACTTATTAAAGCATTGTAGCCACTAGATGTCACTGTAATTCTAGTAGTGAAAAATTATCTCACTACTTGAAATGGTTAATACAGTGACAGTTTCAGAAGAACTAGTTTAAAATCATTATTTTAGTAAATAATGTTTGGTTAAATATTGGACTTATTGTCATAGCTTTGGTATTTTGGTATGTTAGGTTCCATTAAATTGACAAAAAGTGCTCAATTTGCTTTTTTTCTTTTAAATATTTATTTTATATGTATGGACTTTGGGTTTGCATTACATGTGTGTGCACCAAATGCGTGCCTAGTGCCTAAGAAGGCCAGAAGAATATATGAGATGCCTGGAACTGGACTTATAGATAGGTATGAGCCACCATGTAGATGCTGGGAAATGAGACTGGGTCCTCTGTAAAGCATCTTAACTGAGCCATCTCTTCAGCATCTCAGTTTGATTCTTTTAAAGTGAAACAAAAATTGGACAGCTATTAAAAGTATAAAATATTTTGATTGTATTTTCATACTGCTAAATGATCTTAGCTTTACCCCTTCTCTGTCTCTCTTAACTATAAATTTATTCCTTGTGATCACTCTTAAAGGTTCAGCCTGGAGAGGGAAACAAAGCCGCCTTCAATGACATGCGTGCTTTGTCTGGTGGTGAGCGCTCTTTCTCCACAGTGTGCTTCATTCTTTCCTTGTGGTCCATTGCTGAGTCGCCTTTCAGATGCCTGGATGAGTTTGATGTCTACATGGTATTGTTGAATTTTAAGTTTTTTAACTTTTATTTGGTTGGAACAGTTTGAAAGGAAGAGTCTTTGTTTGTTTCCCCACGTTAGTTTGTGATCTTAGTGCTTGGGAAGACCCTATAGTTCAGTTCTCTCCATGGTTACTGTGTTGTCCTCCAGAGACCCTGCCCTCCCTGAGCTTTTCTCCACCACCATGTACACACTGAGTGTCTGCCTGCCAGGGTCTCCTTCCCTAGCTTACTGTCATCAAATTCAAGGGATCATAAAGGTTTTGCTTAATTTAGGACTTCTGTTGACTGACTCCCTTGGTTATGGCCAAGCTTTCCAAAAAAAGAAAAAAAGAAAGAAAGCAAAAGGAACAAAGATGCAAGAGCAATTGACTTTAAAGATTAAAAAAATAGTTTTGAAACCAAGGGCTGCTACAATTACTCCAGCAGCTCTGGTGTCTCAGTTTTTCCATGTAGTAGAAGATTCACTACCTCATTGGGCTACGCTGAGGCTCTGGTGACATTCTGTGTCTAATACGTACCATTACTATTTTGTACATTGTCTGGTCTCTGGTTCCAGGGCAGCACTCATCTATCAGGTATCACTCATGAGCTTGGTCTTTAGTCATGGAGTACACGACGCCCGTCCCACTTCCCTTGAGAGATGCTGTTTTATTGCCTCTGTACTCTTTCTGGATTTCCTCTTACAGTATCTCCTTCTTAGTCCACCTTGCTGCCTCTAGTTCTGATGTTATTGAGTGTTTGACATTTGCTGCTTGCATTTTACAGTATTGTCATTTTCCTGGTCATATTTGTAGAAGTGACATAACATACATCTGTCCACACAGGCTTATAGACCTACTGATGGAGGTCTCCTGTCCTGATCTTATTTGCAGTCTAGACCTGTGTGCCCCACTACTCATGACCATCAGTAAACGGCCAGCATTCTGAGCTCAGTGTGTCTGAGACTAAGTGGATCTTCCTCTCAGATCTTTCTTTTCTAAATGTCTTGTTAATGACAAGTCATCATTACCACCCTAGTCACCTAGCTTCAAGACTATGTACATCTGATTAAGTTGTCTCTGGCTTTGCTCATTCCTCTTCTCAGTGTTCTACCCTTTCCTTCCTTTTCCCTGTGGTGGCTCTGGTGCGTTCCTTTACCTCCAGCTGTGATAACCTATTCCTAGACTCTCAGATTTGTGTCCTGTGGTTTCTGTAGCCCACCCCCCACATGTTTTACAAGAGTGTTGGTTTATAAAAATAGACCTGATTGTAGTCACCCTTTTAAAACTCCTAGGTGGTTATATATAAAGTATTTAATTTTGTAAGATGACATTGAGATCCTTAATGCTGTAGTATCTTCCAAACCTTTTAGCTATGCTGTTTGTAACTTCGTAAGTACCATGCCTCTGTCTAGTATGTTTTCATGCATTATGTATTGAACTGTGCTTGTCTTTTGATGAGGCCTTTTTTGTGATGCCTTGTGACTGCTACACTTTCTAAATTCTCAAAAACTTGATAGATTTGAAACCAGGCAAGTTTTATATTTTTATCCTGAATAATTAGCTGTTCTTGTGCTTAAAGATTTACTCTGTAATAGTTGTATCATTGGTGTAGTTTCTTAGTGTTTTGTTACCTGTGTCTGAGAGAGGAGACCATAGAAATGAATGGGGAGAATATTTATTCAGTTAATTTCCCCTTGTAGTTTTTGATATTTTTTCATAGATGAACTTCTTGGCATTGCATGTAATGAATAAAACTCTAGAGGTTTGTTTTGGCCCAAAAGAGTGCTGCTTTTATAGAAATAGTGATGCAAAACCGATCCTAACTTTTCTCTTTCTTCTTCAGGATATGGTTAATAGGAGAATTGCAATGGACATGATCCTTAAGATGGCAGATTCCCAACGTTTTAGACAGTTTATCTTGCTTACCCCTCAAAGCATGAGGTAACTTCTTAAAACTTTCTGTGAACACACATGCGCACCCACCCACACAAATTTATTTGTATGTATTTTGATCATGTGTAGAAGTGACATACATAACTTACATCCCTCCGGACACATGCACAGCCCCCAAAAGCCACACCTCCCAGATGGAGGTGCCTCATCCTCCTGCAGGCCTAGACCTATGAACCCTGCCACTAGGTATGCCATGCGCAAACAGCCAGTATCCTGAGACTCGGTGGGTCTTCCTTTCAAAGCATTTTCCTTTTTCTGAATATACACACAAACATGCACGCACACATGCATGTACGTATGTATGTATTGTATAACAAGGGGGAAGGGGAAAGAAATCTTCTATATGGGAGATCACATGTACCACACACTAAAGCACACACACAAGAATCGATAGTCAAAACAGTTCTGAGTGAAAACGAAGTGGGGTCAGTATGGTTTTCATTTGTAAATGTAACAGTGACCAGGCTAAGGGTGGGGAATGGTCACTCAGTTTTCTTGCTCAGCAGATTTACTGTCTTCTACTTTTCTAGATGCTTATACTTTCATTCATGTCAGAGAAGGTTTCACTCAAACCTTCTTTAAGAAATAAATGGTCCACAATGTAACTTTAACTTGCCTGCGTTTTGAATTTGCTCCTCTGTAGTCTTCTTGACCAACTCATACAAAGTGATTTTAGTAGTTCTGTTTGTAAGACAGAGAAAGAATTGAAGATCCCTTCCTCTTTGTTCTTGGCTACTTAAAAACACTACTCTTAGGAAGAGCTCTGCTCTGCTCTCCATCCTTTACCATTGAGGGTTGATTAGCCCCAGGAATCCTCTGTTTGGTTCATTTGGAATATCCAGGTAATTTCAGACAAGAACAAGAGTGTAAAATAGCTGACATATAAAAAAATGTTTTCTTTTCATCCAAATTGAAAACAAGTAAGATGTAGTTTAAGAAATTTGGGGTTTTTTGTTGCGGCTGTTGTTTTGGGAGGTGGGGTTTGGTTTTGTTTTTATTGTTCATATTGTTGGGAATTGAACCTAGGGTGAGTGAGCTAGAAAAGTAAACTAGATGAGTGGTACGTGGGCAAAATCTTTGTTGGGAAATTGAATGATTGATTGCTTTTGCTTTCTCTAGCTCACTTCCTTCAAGTAAACTGATTAGAATTCTTCGAATGTCTGACCCTGAAAGAGGGCAAACCACGTTGCCCTTCCGACCTGTGACTCAAGAGGAAGATGACAA
Source organism: Rhabdomys pumilio (assembly GCA_030674055.1). NCBI lineage: Eukaryota > Metazoa > Chordata > Mammalia > Rodentia > Muridae > Rhabdomys > Rhabdomys pumilio. The sequence goes on along the minus strand of JANHMN010000010.1, from coordinate 46,807,285 downwards.
TGCAAGTTGACAACTTAGTGCCTTGCCCTCGTACTGAAAGATTGTGAGGTGGAACCATTTGGACTGGTGGATGAAATAAAATGAGATGAGAGGTACTCTGAAATAAAGAAGCTCCTTTAATATGACCCATCGATTGTGTAAATAAGCCTAGAAAACCAGCTGCTGCCAAGAGTTTAAAATTATGATTGCTTTTCCTTGTGAAAACCAATTTCATAATACTGGTTTTAAATCTTTATGTTTGTTTGCTTTGGAGTTTCTGTGTTTTGTTTATTTGTTTTTACCATCTACTTTTATAAATTTTTTCAGGAGTAAAATTTTGTACATAATGCACATGTACATAATCTGTTCAGTTTGGGTTCATTTCTATAGTATTTTGTAAGAATTAAATAAAAGTTTGAGCACCTAATGTTTAGTTTTGCGTTTCCAGGTTGTTACAGTCTAGTTTTAAAACTTGTCTGTGGGAAAAAAAATTGCATATGTCTATGGAAAGAGCAATTTCTCAGTATGGGATGGGGGATACAGGGAGCAAAATCTGGTTAGGTTGGACATACTGATGTTTACGTATTAGAGATCTGCATAAGACTGGTGATACTGGCAAAATTTCTGCTTGCCATTGTTTTTTAACCCTGTGGTACAACTGTAGATTTGGATACAGTTTTTAATCACTACACTTCATTAGTTGTAAGATAGTCTTTTGTGCAGCCCTGAAGCACTGCCAGCTGTGACAAGTGCTTTCTCCTTTGTCCTTTAACTATCCTCCACTCAAGAAAGAATGAGACATGGCTGTGACACAGTTTCCACCTTGACCTGTAGGCATGTTGGCCAAGTTGTAAAAGCCTTCAGTTTTTGGTGGTGTAGCCACTGGGGGTGGTAGATGTAAGAAGATCATGAGTTCCAGGCCTGCCTGGACTACTACAAGTGAGTTCAATACCAGCCTGGACAGCTTAACCTGTCTCAAAATGAAAGTGAAATTGAGGCCTGAAAATATAGCTTAGCAGGGCTGGAGAAAGCCAGGAGGGAGTGCCTGTGGTCAGGTAGAAGAGCTAGTTAGTGGCTACTGAGTCAAAATCTACACTTCATGTGAAATGATATAAGACACACCCTGGATTTAGAGACATTAAAACGTTTCTCGATGATCAGTTTACGGTAAAAATTGGTATTTGTGGTTTTTTTTTTTTTTTTTTTTTTTTTTAAAGAAAACAGTGTACTTGTGCCTGTGTTCTGTTTCATATTAGGGTTAAGGCTAACCTTTAAACTTTAATAGTAGCAAGAAGCATTCCTTTTATTACCAGCAATAAATTAGAATACGTATTTATGAACTTGAAAAGGAAGTATTTTAAGAAAAGTACTATTTTTAAAAGCAAGTATAATTCTATAGTTATTGATTAAAAACTGAGTTTTGTTTTGGTGGGGAAGAGAATGTATTCTTAGAATACAATAGTTGCCAAAAATCCAAAAGCATTTCTAGTCTAAGAATATAGAAAGAGAAAACTGTTGTTTTAAACTTTACCCACCAACCATAAGCAGTATAACTCATTTGTATCAGAACTATTTTAAAATACATACTTTTTTTTTAAATAAATAAAAATGAAGTGAGACTTACCAATGCATTAATTTTAATTAGCTGTGGAGTTTCAATGTTTTCAGTTTTTGTGGTAGTTTTAAGTGAGCTTCTACAGAATGAGAAATACAGCCCTCAGATCCCGAGCATCTCCTGCTGAAGACAATGCATTATGGGAAATGAAACCCTCA
>JANHMN010000010.1:46781382-46805523 GCA_030674055.1 Rhabdomys pumilio | reverse complement strand
AACTTTGGTTTCTATCATAAGTGAAGTCTTCATCTAATGTTCTAAGGAGTAATAACATCTGTTGGAAAACAAAATCAAAAAGCTAATGTTCTTTTAAAGTATGTGTAACTTCCAAAAATAAAACTTAAAATTTATATGAATTAAAGTCATGCTTTTGTGAACTGGAATAAGGAATAATAGAGTAACTTGGACCTCTTCCTGAACAGTAATTTATACATGTCATTTATGTAGCTCTAAAGTCACTAGAAGTCCCAAGACAGGATTTTAAAATTTACCCGGTGTAATCATTTACAAAATGACAAGTGTGGTGAGTTTTAGTAAGCCACAGTATAATTACTAAAGTTAATAAGCAACTTAGTTTACATATTTTCCCAGTTTTTATTTCTCCCACTCCCTTTCATGTAGGGGAGTGCTGACACAATGATATTTGGAGTATTTGTATGTAGAGACAAATGCTTGAAGTCTGTGTAAGAAATGGCACTGGCTCATGTATTGCATCAGAGGTACTGTAATGAAAAGTGACCCAAAAATGCCGTAATGAGTGAGTTCCAAGGATGGCCACATAGCAAGACTCTGTTTCCCTCCCATTTTTTTTCCTGAGTACAAATTAGGTGTAGGAATAAGGAGTAAGTGTAATATCCTGAGGCAGTATTCCAGTCATACCAATAACTTGAAAATGTAGTTAGTACATCTACACAGTTACTGCAAGTGCTCCCCCAGAGCACCCTGTGTTAAATATTTGGTTTCCAGCCTCTAGCGTTACTGGGTAGTGGTGGAGCCTCAGGAAGAGCCTACTGGAAAGAAGTTAGATGTTGAGGGATGGAGTTGTTTCTTTGAAGTTCCCATCTTGGTTCTTTCTGAAGTAACCCCTGGGATGTCAAAGAAGGCAGAAACCTAGTGGCTGAGGTGTGCCTGCTTAGTGGAACAGTTCAGAGGGTTCAGTTAAATCCACATTTCATCTCATGGGCTTGCTTTCAGCATTCCCATTTCCCTCTGGCAGATAATAACTTCTACAGTCAGCCACCACAGTAAATCCTTCTCATGTCAGGACCTTCCTTTGTGGAGGACCCTCCCCACTCTACCTTGCTCTAGGTAGAGTGTACCTAATGGAACCTGGTAGAATTATGCAGTTTCCCAGGCCAGATCTGAGTAGACAACGAAAAATGAAACTCCTGCCTTTGTCTTTGGGTACTCAAATGCTTCCATGGATCCCCTAGGCTGGACAGGACTGAGGTCCTTTTCTCAAGACTGCTACAGGAGCAACCTAAATTGCCCATGTGGGAAAGCCTTACTACTGCTGGGAAATGTATTGTGCCCTCCACCCTGTAGCTGTTCAAAGCCTCTGTATCATAACAGTAGGAGAGATTCCAAGCCAGAATAACCCAAAATGAGCTATGGGATTAAGGGAAAAAAGATAGCATGAAGACTTTTAAGATACTGGAGTGGTTGGTTTATAACTAAAAGAATGTATTTTGATACTTGAAAGTAAATGTTATGAAATAAAACTAGGATCCATTCAGTACTGGGTGGGAAATGTCACAGGTCTAAATGTCTTTGGGAAAGTTATTCTCAGAAACCTACCTAGTTTTATGGGACTTCTGGTGAGGAACATTGAATTGGAGGTGCCGAGATTAGCCATTTTACATGGTGGGAAGTGAAGTAACAGAATTCATGATAACCTGGGTAACAGGAAACAGCACACAATAAACTAGAATGTCTATACTGTATGAAGAATACCTTCTGGCCATGCCTGGTGCCTGTAATAAGATGTGAGAGCTACAAGATAAGGACAAGCAATGACATCCTAGGGACCAAACTTGTGTCTCATTCCTGTATGCCAGATGTTGACTGCTTTTTAAATTCAGAAAAAGTCTTCAGTGCAAAAACCAATCCCACATTGTCAGGCCTACTTAAAAGGAACAAAATCTGGCCTCAGGGCCCCCAGAGGCCTAAGCTATTGTAAGGTCTGTAAGCTAGCTATTAATAAAATGACACCTTGGATTCAACTTGGAAAAGGAAAAAAAAATGTTAAAGGTAAGACAGTGCAATTCTCTTGTTATGGCATCGGGAAGATTTAAGGTGGCTGCTCAGACCTTTGCAGACAAACTGCTTTTTCTAAAGGTTTCTTGGGTCTTTACCTTTAAACAGTTAAGACTCTTAATATTATCAAGAGTTCCATACTAGTTTTACATCGAACCTCTTCCAAGACCATGGAGTTTATAAGTTGTTAAACACATCAGGGCATAAGTAGCTCAGCACTTAAAAGGACCCAAGTTCAGTTCCTGGCACCCTCAACACCTGGCCTCTGTGTGCACCAGATATGCAGAGTGCATATATACATCAAACACACGTAAAACATACAGAATATAAGAGAGTTTTGACAATTGTATCTACTTAAAGTCTTGGTACTTCTAAGACTTCACATGTAGATAATAGGCTGAAGTCCTCCATCAGGAAACTTGTAAGACATACCTAGCTGCACTTCAGAGTTGGCATTGATTAGAAAAGCTGTGTGCTTTCTCTTCCCTACCTGATGTGTTTATTACAATGGTTCTAAACCTAGATCACCATTTCACGCTGTGTGTAAGGGGAGATAAGGGAGATAATTATTCCATTGGTACAGGGGACTTGGGGTCAAAAATGGTACTCAGTGTGCTGCACCTGAGGAGTCATTAGGTGGTAAGACACTGGACCTCAAGCCTTATCCCAGAGCTGTTAATGGCATGAAGCTCTTACAGATTCTTGGGAGTCTATTTTACATGGAATCTGGGTTAGATTGCCAAGTTTTATTTTGAAGGTGATGGTTGTAACTGGCATTTGATACTTTGTGGGTTCCTTTTTTCTTTCACCTTTCTCTACCCCTCTTCTTCCTTTTCAATCCAGTCCCCTAATACAATATAGGAAAGAAAGGATAGAGGAGGGAGGGATATATATATATGTAAATGTATATAAAGTTTATATACATACACACACACATATATATATATATATATATAAAGTTTTTAAAAGTTGGGGTAGGAAATGGGGCAACAATATGTTAGACTACTTCCTGCTTATTAGGGGCATCAGATTCCTTGGGCTGTCAGGATAGATATCTAATTTCTTCTCATCTGCACATGTCTATTTGACAAACCACAACAAACTGCAAACAACAGCATCCAACCACCAACCAGCCATACCAGCAACCCATGGGGTTTTAGTGTTTATATATCTATTCTCTGAAAAGTCCCCAGAATAATTCCAAATGTTACACACTCACAGAAACCATCTGTAGCTGATGAAACCACACCCCTGCCAGAGCACTAGGCAAGTCATACTCGGCTGCTACAGAAAGCAGCCTCACACCTGGGATTAAAGCAAAAACATATACCTATATTATTTCTGTGTTTAAAAAACTACGCTGCATATTCTTTAAGAACTTTGTTCATTTAATAGAACCTAGGATGTGGCTTTCTTGTAACCAATAACTCCAGTGGGAGTGACACAGAACATATGGCAAAATTTTCTGTTTAACAGGACAGTTGTGTAGAAGCTAACATCTCTGTAGTATTAGCTGTTGCCAGGCTATTGTGTTTTAAAGAAGCACAAGCCAGTCTGAAGAGAAGTCTTGGGGTTCCCAGCCTGCCCAGAGTGCCCTGGGGCCCGTTTCTACCCCTTCCACTAAATAAGTGCAAGTGGCTACATAGACTCCAAACCAGTGTCAGCCAGCTGAACATTTAAGACATGAGATGGTAAAATGCTTTTTTCATGTTACTGTGTTTGGGTGTTGGTCTGTTATAGAGTAATAGTAATGAAACAACCTCCACTACCATCCATCTTTCACCTAATGTGACTCGGTCCTTCTGTGGGCTGCCTTCCCTTTGTTCATATACTACATTGTGTGGTAGGTTTTATTCTTTGTCTCTTACTCAGCATCTATGATAGTTGTCCTCCATGTTGTACATCCCCTGTCTCCTCTCCATCAGGTGTATGGGATGCCAACCTGAGGCATTTTCTGTGTTTTACTTAACCTGGTCTTGTAATAATAAACCGGTAGATAGGCTCCATTTCCTATACCACAAACAGCCATCACAGATGTCCTGGGACTTGTCCCCAGAGGTTCTTTTTGTGAATATTTGTTTTGGCTTGACTTTCTTTGGGGGGTGTGTGTGCATGATGGGTAATACGACCAGGAATAGAAATGCTAACCCAGAGGACACACATGGCTTTTCTTAGTTTTATCTGGGCCAGTCAGTCTACACTAATAAAAAGGAGAACTAAAGAACAAATCGGATTTTTGTTCACACAGAGTCTACATTTTACTTATAAAAGAGAACAAGTGGGTCTGCAGAAGATTTTAATTTCCTAAATTCCTCATATCTTTTAGGTTTTTTCATCCTGATCCTGGGTGGTCTTCAAATGTCACCAATGTACTGGAATAAAAAACACCACCATATCCTACCCCTATTCCTTGCTCTTATCTTGCTGTGTTTTTCTTTGGTTTCTTGGAGTTTAACATTCATGAGCATGTATAGTCTGTGTATACACACACACACACACACACACACACACACACACACAGTGTTGGGTGCATAATAGACAGTCAGCAAAGATTTGTCCTGAATGGTTTTCCAGAACCTCTTGTAACCAACCAGCTGGCTCTCCCGGTTTACCTGTGCTACTCCCACTGAAGGAAAACAGTATCGGGAGGTGCAGAATCTCAGACTTTCTCTGCCATGCTTCCTCACCACACACAGGGGATAAGGGTCCTCTCGGGGCAGAGTCTAGGTACCTGGGTGTCCTATGAGTAAATAGTAAGCTTGGCTTAGTCACAATTACTTGTGGGATGAATTGGGTGGATGGAATCACTCTATCATGACTAGGGTCATTTTGTAGTCCTAAAACAAAGAAAAATGGTTATGGGGGAAAGATGCACTGCATAGAAAGTGCTCTGGACCAAGAAAAAATGCTGCAGTGTTTGATACAAGTAAGCATGGGCTCTAAACAAGTTAATTAAAAGGAATTTGCCTGTATGTGACTTGTTTGCTTTGGTTTTGTGGTCACAGCGGCTGCTCCTGAAAGGCTTAATAGCTAGTGTGCAATGCAGACATTGAGCAATCCATCAGAAGAAACACAAGTAGACTGTACTGTATGAAGAAGCTGAACGTCTCCAGGCATGGTCTGAAAACGCCAACCCGATTTAGAGTTCTGGGTGACATTTTTTCCCCTCAAGGTCAGAAGGGTCAGTTTTATTTTGTTCCATCACAAAAAATAAAAAGTAGCATGCTTTTTACTTTGAACGTAATCTTTGAGGACCCCACTCACCTACTAAATGCGCCTCCTCAGACTTGTATGTAACATAACACATTATTGGCACCAAAGTCACACTGAGATAAAGTTTATTATCACATAATGAGCATTGTTTTCCAGAATGAACAAATCTCCTGTTTTCTTTAAATGTTACATGCCATATTAATTAGCCCTCTTTGGGGGAGGGTCTGGATGAGAAGTTGGAAAGTGATTTTTCCCCCCTTTCAGTCATTCTGAAAATTCCAGAGACGTATGTTAAGGGTAAATTTAGTAAGTCATGGCTAGTTGACTCCTATTATGAACATTGAGCTGAAAATTGTAAATTAATAATTAGGGAGCTAAATCAAATATTAGAAATTTATTGGGGACATCTATTGCCACCTTTCTGGAAGCCTTTGAAACATCAAACAGAAATCAGTACATTCCCATTATTATGTTTTTACTTTCAATAAATAATACCTTTGTGTCTATAGATCTATAGATAGTTATACTTAATGAGTAGTTGAGCAGGATTTTAAAGTTTGTATACTGCATTCATCCAAAACAGCTCTTTCCAGATTGAGAGGTTACAAATGAGGTAAGAATTAAGGCAAACCCAAAAGGCATGCAAATGTAGTACATTTATATTCACTGATAATACAAGCTGTGTGGGGGCCAGACAGGGAGCCAAGGGCCCCTCCTGTGTGTCTGTCCAGTACTATTTTACAGGAGAATGGTGATGCAGCCCATAATAAGTTACATTACCGTGGGGGTCTCAGTGCTACTAATATTATATAATCAAGGAGACACAAGCATTAGCAAAACATGTACAAGAAATCATAGAATTCTTCGCAGCACGCTTCTGCCCAGGCTTTGGAGGAAGATGTATTTTTAATGAAATGATATTACACATATCACATTGTGGCAGGTTGTCGGGTTGGTTTTATAATATATGCTTTTAAAATTCATTAGCAAATGACATTCTCATGCACACAAGTGTTTCAAACACAAGAAGCAAGTCCATTTATAGGTAGTCCAAGCAATTGTGGTGTGTGTGTGTGTGTGTGTGTGTGTGTGTGTGTGTGTGTGTAGCTGCAGACTGAATGGAACATCAAGACTTCTGTGCAGTCCATAGCACTGACATCAGCTCATTTCTGAATGTCGCACTGCAGAAGTAATACAATGGAAGGGTCGCTTTTTGCAGCTTCTTTGAATTCATCCAGTGTAATCTGGTCATCTTTGTTCTTATCCATCTTGCTGAAAATCTTGTCCACTCGCTGTTCGGGCGTGAGGCCATCCTCATTCATCTTCATCATGATCACAGTGCCCACCATCTTATAGATAGCCTTGGGAAAAAGAACACGGTAGACGGCATTACAAAAAAACCCAGGAACCCAGAGTTTGCTCTCCCTGTCTCCCTTCACCTAATTAGATCCTGTTTATCCTCCCCTAAGAGGTTCACTTCCCATGTTCTAAGTTCCCATGGCAACTGGTACTTCTTTCCCTGATGGAATATAATACACACGTTATTATTGTGTTAGGTAGTTTCTGTCAACTTGACATAAGCTAGAGTTATTTGAAAAGAGGAACAGCAGTTGAGAAAATCTTCAGATTATTTGAATGATTTTTTAAAATTATTAACATTGATGAGTTGGCAGAGGAAGAACAAAAGAAGAGAAGCCAAAACTATGAATGCATACGTTTTATAATCACAAACTAGTAATCCTTTGTTTACTCATCTTCAGAAGGTGAACAGGTGCTTGTAGTGGTTTGAATGTGTGGTTCAGGAAGTGGCACTATTAGGAGATGTGACCTTCTTGGAGTAGATGTGGCCTTGTTGGAGTAGGTGTAACCTTGTTGGATGAAGTGTGTTATTGTGGGGGTGGGCTTTGAGAACCTCTTCCTAGCCAGATGGGAGACAGTCTTCTCCAGTTTGCCTTTGGAACAAGATGTAGGACTCTTAGCTCCTCCAGCACCGTGCCTGCCTGAATGCTACCATGCTTCCCGCCATGATGATGATGGACTGAACCTCTGGAAGTGAAAGCCAGCCTCAATTAAATGTTGCCCCTTGCCAGGCGGTGGTACACGCCTTTAATCCCAGCACTTGGGAGGCAGAGGCAGGCAGATTTCAGAGTTCGAGGCCAGCCTGGTCTACAGAGTGAGTGCCAGGACAGCCAGGGCTACACAGAGAAATCCTGTCTCGAAAAAAACCAAAAAAAAAAAAAATGTTGTCCCTTATAAGAAAAAAAATATTAATGTGATGTATCTAGCACACAGGAGGCAGTGTCAGCTCAACCCTGGGCAAGTAATTTCTGGGTGGTATAAGAAAGCAGGCTGAGTAAGCCATGAGGAACAAGCCAGTAAGCAGCACTCCTGAGTAGCTCCCAGTCAGTGCAGACCCCCCTTTCTGCTTGGGTTGAGTTTATGCCTTGACTTTCCTTAACAATGGACTACTACCTGGATGTGTAAGATAAAGTAAAACATTTCTCCCTAAGTTGCTAAGGGTTATGATGTTTTATCACAGCAATAGAAACCCTAATGAAGACAATTACTGCAATTGCATTGTCTTCCTCACCAGAGAGTACATGCCATGGAACTAGAAATTCCATGCTTTTCTCACTTCTTCAGAGCTTAGTACTGCTATGCCTGTTGAATGATAAAGCTTCATCAAATATTAGCTAAAATAAACAGATCCACTACATTTGTCGGGTTGAGGTCTATGGAGTGGGGAGGCAGTAGGAAAAGAACAAGAAGGGTGTTGATGAAGAATACAACTCTAGAGAGGGACGCAAAAGGCAGACCATAACGTTCTTTTTTTAGAGGGGATAAGGAATTTAGTGTACTCCAGTGGAATTCTTAAGTGGTTTTCAATGAGAGTAATACAGCCAGCTATGTGTAATTCTTGAGGCTTATTAGACGGAGAAGCTTTGGAAGGGATTGCCAGGCTTCTAAGTGGAGGAAGTAGAAAGGTCAGTGGTAAACGAAGGGTCGGGAATTAGGAAGATGATCAGGAAAGGAAATGACATATGTCATTTTAGATAATCTGAACTGTGGATGGGGATGACAGTCAATACACACTAGCTTCAGGAATTTGGGAACAAATGAAATAATCCCAATTGACAAGGGACTCACAATTTATTGTGATAGGGAAAACATTAAAACTGAGCTTGCAAAGAAGTTCGTCCAGAAAGACTTGTAGGTTAACATGAGGGAATGATCAGAGCCAGAAAAGTTCCCCAGCTCAACTGATTGCCCATCATTAATTCTCAATATATGTGTTTCCTTGATAGACACACTCTTCTGTGAATAGTGCCTTAGAATGGTAGGTGCTCATTGCTGCGAACAGTTTTCATGAGAACGTGCAGAGCAACATCTATAGCCCCCAAGTGGGCACAGGACAAGTATTCTCAAATTAGTAAACACGGTGACACATCTGTGGACAGCACATTAGCAATGAAAAGGAATGGGCTACAATAAAAGTTTCAACTGGGTAAAGCTCTAGAAGCGAAACAATACACCACCACTACCAGACACAAGACACCACTGCCAGACACAAGGCACCACTGCCAGACACACATAGTTTCATTTATGCGCAATGTCAGTGCCATAGAGACAAAGAGTGGCACTTGACTGAGTCTCACTTGACAGGAGGTACAGGGATATGAGGAGTCTTAGTAAGGAATAAAAATACTTCAGAATTGTGTTATAGTGAGTGCTACCACCCTCCCTGCAAATCATTAAATTGTATAGTTTAAATGGGTGAATTTATGACCTGCAAATTGCAACTCAATGCAATTGTTTTAAACATGTCTCTTAAGAAAGGTAACCCACTAGAGAGTGCCTTAATTATCAAGTTAAAATTTCCATTGAGATAACATATTTTGGCATGTTCAAAATTGTAACTAGGTTGTATTCATCTATAGTGGGAAAAACAAAAGCAAAACAAGGTGCCATTTGCTTGTAACTGTGTTCCTCCTCTGTCCTTTAAGAGATGAAATCAAAAGGTTTCTCATGAGACAAAAGACATGAAGCAGCCAGTAAGACAAGTGTCCTACTAATGAAGTCAGGGTAATAACAAATGTAAACACTAGAGACACGTGGGAACCTCAGCAGCAAGTCTAATATGGCAAGGCTGGGATCTCATTAACTGTATTCGAGAATATGACACCTGAGAAAGTAAAGTTCTAATAAGTCCTACACTCTATGTCAGTACAAATCAGAGAGGGTATGCCAGACTTCAAACTAAATCTCAACATGTTGTACTGGCTGGTTTGGTGTGTCAACTTAACACAAGTTAGAGCTATCACAGAGAAAGAAACTGTCCTTGAGGAAATACCTCCATTGTAGGTAGTGCCATCCCCGGGCTAATAGTCTTGAGTTCTATAAGAAAGCAAGCTGAGCAATCCAGGGGAAGCAAGCCAGTAAGCAGCATTCCTCCATAGCTTCTGCATCCACTCCTGCCTCCAAGTTCCTGCCCTGTGTGAGTTCCAGTCCTAACTTCCTGTAGTGATGAACAGCAGTGTGGAAGTACAAGCTTCATAAACCGTTTCTTCACCAACTTGCTTCTTGCTCATGATGCTTTGTGCAGAAATAGAAACCTTGACTAAGACACATATCCCCAGAAAAACTTGCAGAATCCCTCTACATCATGTGTCCCAAAAGCATTCCCAGCATGCATCAGCAAGTTTTCCATGAACCTCCCTGTGGACAGGATATGCTCTTGCATGAAGAAATAAGTGAATGTTCAGTTTGTCTCCCTGTGTGGGCCTGTCCACCCTGTGCTTACCACTCTATTAGGTACCCTTTTTCTTAATGGACTTTTGAGGCCATCTGTAACCTCTTTCCTCCTACAGTCATACCATTATCAGCACACATATCAATTATCTGTCCTTCTCCATTTACCTCTCTGGGCACTGCCCCTTAGATCAGTGGATTCCTCAAGATCAGCACTTGTTTCTTTTTCTATCAGTCTTCCTGCTACATCACAGGAAGCTATCTATGGTGGCTTGAATAAGAATGGCCCCCACTTGTGCATATATTTGAATGTTTGGTCTCCAGTGGTAAGACTGTTTGGGAAGGATTAGGAGGTATGACCTTGCACCCAAGATATAATTCACAGACCACATGAAGCTCAAGAAGAAGGAAGACCAAAGTGTGGATGCTTCAGTCCTTCTTAGAAGGGGGAAACAAAATCCTCACCAGAGGAAATATGGAGACAAAGTGTAGAGCGGAGACTGAAAGAAAGGCCATCCAGAAACTGCCCCACCTGGGGATCCATCCCATATACAGACGCCAAACCCAGACACTATTTCGAATGCCAAGAAGTGCATGCTGACAGGAGCCTGATATAGCTGTCTCCTGGAAGGCTTTGTCAGAGTCTGACAAATACAGAGGCAGATGCTCACAGACAACCAACCATCGGACTGAGCATGGGGTCCCCAAAGGAGGAGTTAGAGAAAGGACTGAAGGAGCAGAAGGGGTTTGCAACCCCATAGGAAGAACAATAATATCAACCAAACGGACCTCCACCCCCTCCCCCAGAGCTCCCAGGGACTAAATCACAAACCAAAGAGTACATATGGAGGAACCCATGGCTTCAGCTGCATATGTAGCAGAGGATGGCCTTGTCAGGCACCAATGGGAGGAGAGGCCCTTGATCCTCTGAAGGCTAGATGCCCCAGTATAGGGCAATGCTAGGGCAGGGAGGCAGGAGTTGGGGGGGGTACCCTCATAGAAGCAGAGAAAGAAGGGATGGGATAGGGGGTTCCTGAGCAAGGGAAACCGGGAAAGGGGATAACATTTGAAATGTAATAATAAAGAAAATATTCAATAAAATACATATAAAAAAAGAAAAAGGGTGTGTTACTGGGGACAGGCTTTGAGGTTTCAAGTCACATCCTTTCACTTCCCCTCCCTCTGACTCATCTGTAGATCAGGTGTAAGCTCTCAGCTACTGTTTCAGCACCATGCCCACCTGCTTACTGTTTTGCTTCCAGCCACGATGGTCATAGAACTGGAACTGGAATAAGGCCTTCAATTAAGTGCTTCATCTATAAGTTGCCTTGGTAATGGTGTCTTTTCACATCAATATTAACCCTAAGACATTAGCCTTTACAGAATAGGCAGCTAGCTGGAGGTTACCTAAGCTCAGAGCAAGGTGGGAAGTCAGGAGAAGTAGAGTTAGAAGTCAAACTGACCAAGGTAAGAAAATTTCGACCTGAGTATTAGACGATATGGTTGGGCACACAGCTCTGAGACACAGTGCAGGCAGAAAGAATAGAATTAAGACAATATAGGAAGTCAGAAAATTAAGGGGACAAAGGAGGAGGAAGGAACTGTTAACATTGGGATCTAGGCTGCATTTCTTTTATACTGAGAGTTTAAAATGTTGATATGAGTGAAGAAAAAAAGCACCTCAAAGAAAGAAAAACAAACAAACAAACCGAAAATGAGCCAACAGAAGAACACAAACCACTGTGAGGATTATCTAAAGCTGTAATAGGCCTTTTTAATTTCTTTCTTGAGACAGGATCTGATTAATGGATTACGTGCTTACTGTGAGCTCTCATTGTGTCCCAGCTGGATCATAAATTCCTCCTGCCCCAGCCTCTTGAATATGGGGATTGTAGGCATGTCCCACCTCATGTCCTCTTCACAGAGAGATTGCAAATGAATGTTAAAACAGCTAATAAACCATGCTTAAGCCCAAAATGTATGAGACCCCTGAGCTTCACCTTGTCACCCCTCCTCTCCCATCTTTAAACTTGAACACTTAATTTCATGAACCACCTCACACCTCCATTTTAAAAGGAGAGTCTTTAAGGTAGGCCAGATTACTAAACAAACTAATGCATTTTTCTTTGGCTTAGTTCTTTTTTTTTTTTTTTAATGACTTGTTTTATGAATGGTGTTCCTCCTGCATGTGTATCTGTATACCACATGTGTTCCCAGTACCTACAGTTGCTAAACGAAGGAATCAGATTTACAGGAACTGGAGTAACAAACAGTTGTGATTTGCCGTGTGCATGCTGGGAATTGAACCTATATCCTTTGTGAGAGCAGCCAGAGCTATTAACTATTGAACAGTCTCTGCAGACCCCTTGTTTAATTCTAAAACTTTACCTGCTTTTTAAACATTAATACACTTGAACCCAGTAATAAATCACACCCTTTAAACAGTAAAACTTCAAAAAGCACAAAAATCCCAAACATAGCTATTACTAAGATATTTAAGTGCATCTTCCTTTCAATACCTGTGCTCAACATTTAAAGTAGACACTACCTTCTTGTCTTTCCTTAAGAAACCCAGCTTTATTTCATATTGGCTGGTCCTGAAATTTTATTTGTGGTGGCTGCTTCTGACTGGAGATCCCTTAGTGGAAATACCCCTAGCCCATTGGATCTGCAAAGATGAGGAGTTAGAGACGATCAGATAGGCTGAAGCTGTGGATATAGACAGGCAGATCTCAGTGGGATCCTCTGCAGAGATCTATAGCTCTGTGCTCAGAGGCACAGGACACCTTTTCTGGAAAGGTTTTAGGTAGACTGAATGAATAGCTGATGAAGGATAGGATTGACACGATGGGAATATTACACACGGTAAGAGCAACTGCCTTCTCTATGAGCATGGTGGCTAGAGACAAGAATGTATACACTGGCAAAGGTTGTAAGGACCCAAACCTGGCAGAACAATAAAGATGGTGATGGGTATGGGGATATGGCTGGTTAGGTGGAAAGGGCTGAGACCTGAATTTTTTCAGGAGACCATGTCTAGGTAGACAACAAACTGGAAACCAGAAAGCAATACTAAGTACTTGCCATGAAAGAGGAATTAGTTAGGTGCTTCACAGTCTTGTTCATCCATACACCTGGGAGCTACTGCTTATTCTTATTTTTCTGGGAACACTGAAGCAGGGCCAGGGTCTGGTTTTTTAACTTACCCCTATGGACAAATGTCTTCTCAAAAATCACGTGTTGAGATCTTCACATTCAGTGTGACAGTCTTAGGAGAGAAGGCCTTTGGGAAGTATGGTGATTTGAGTGAGAATGGCCCCATGTCTTCAAGGAAGAGCTGAATACAGAGAATGGAACCCATCCAAGAGAAAGAAGTGTGTTGCAGGCAGCAAGGCTGCAAAGATGGAGCCACTTCAACCATTTGACATCAGGCATGGGACTACAGGATTTGGGGTTTCTTCTTTTGGGTTTTAGTCTTGCTATGTCTCAGTATTTTCTCACTATTCCCCATTTCCTTTCTTTTGGAATGAGAATGTGGCTTCTGTGCCATCATACGTTGGAAGTAATTTGCCTTTTGGTTTTATAGGAGGTTACAATTAAGAGCCTGCCTTGAGTCTTAGAGGAGGCTTTGGACTTTTAAACTATGTTTAGTCTGTGATAGACTCTGAGGACATTGGAAGTTGGATTAAATGCATTTTTCCTTATGATTATAGCTTCAAGCCTATGAGGCCAAGGGTTTGGAATGTGGTGGTTTGAATAAGAATTACCTCCCATAAGCTCATGTTTGAATATTGACTCCTAGTTGGTGGAAATATTTAGGAAGGATCAGGAGATGTGGTCTTGTCAGAGGAGGTGTGCCACTAGGGGCAGGCTTTGAGGTTTCAAAAGCCAACACCATTCCCAGTTAGCTCTCTCTGCCTGGTCCTTATTGGTCTAGATGTATGGTCTCAGCTACTGCTGCAGCGCTGTCATCCCTGCCTGCTGTCATGTTCTCTGCTGTGACTGTCATGGACTTGAACTCTCTGAAACTATCACTCTGGAACCATAAGTCTCAAGTTAAGTTTCTCCTTCTATAAGTCACCTTGGTCATGGTGCCTCATCACAGAAATAGGAAAGTAACTGAGACAGAAAGAAACTAGGTCACAAGATCATTGTCATCGTGAATAATCAGGGTTCTTATAAAAGAGGCCCCAGTGAGGCACTTATCACTTCCATCACTTGAACGCATAGTAAGAAGACTTTATAGATCAGGAAATAAGCCCTCACTAGACACAGAATCTGCCAGAGACTTGGTCTTAGATGCTCAGCCTCTAGACTTATGAAGACTATATTTCTGTTGTTTGTAAGTCACCTAGTCTATGGTATTTTGTTGCAGCAGCCTCCCCTGTCAATCAACCCCAGCCACAATGCACTACCTGCCTTCCACCATAGACTAGGGAACTGGAGGATCCTTTTAGACTTTCTAATGGCAGTGCAGGATTGGCATTCTCCCCGTTTCAGCAACTGGAGGAAGTGGCAGTATTAGCAGAGAGTGGCGTTAGCCAGAATTATGGCTAAGAAGACCAGAGGCGGGGGGTGGGGGGTGGGGGAGGGAGATGAGCAGAGAACTCCAGGAATCTGCTTACAGCTCTGCTAGGATGCACACAGAGAATGGAATTAAAGGAGAAGTTCTTAAACAATGACACTGACAAGGCTGGGAACATTCTAGTTCCGACCAGCGGAAGTAGAGAGAACTTGCTGAATGCCTGGAACATTGAGGAGCAGGACTACTGCCCATCTTTCTTGGAAAGAAATCTTGTTGTTAGACTCTTCTATATTGACTATCTCTGCATCTTTCATCCAACCCTGTGGCTAATTCACCAACAGCTTCCAGCTTTCTGGATCTAATCAACTCTCAAAGATGCATCCGTGCTCTTGGGCGTCTTTGGTCGAAGAACACTGATAGACTTTTCTAATTTATGTTTTCTGGACTGCTTGTTCCTTCTCCCTTGAAAGTTTCTGCACTTTCTAACTCTGTTTTTGTCTTTGCACTTTGATCCATTGGTCATTCATCATCATCATCATCATCATCATCATCATCATCATCATTATTATCCTGCTTGTGTGTATGTATAAGTGCACATACACATATATGTTTTAAAGTAGAGATATGAAGACAACTTTTGGTGTTATCCCTAGGAACACCATTCATTTACACTTTTGAGGCAAGAGTCTCTAATTGACTTTGAGTATATCAGTTAGGCTAGGCTGCCTGGCCATTGAGTCCCAGGCACCTTCCTATCTCCATCTCCACAGCACTGAATCAGCTTATAAAGTACATGCTTTAAACAATGAAACTTCAAAAAACTACAAATCCCAAACATAGCTATTGCTAAGATATTTAAGTGCATCTCTCTTTCAATACCCGTGCCCAACATTTAAAGTAGACACCGCCTCCTTGTCATTCCTTAAGAAACCCAACTTTGTTTCATACTGGCTGGTCCTGAAATTTTATCTGTGGTGGCTGCTTCTGAGTTGTGATTCTTTAGTGGGAATATCCCAGCCTATTGAATGTGCAAAGATGAGGAGTTAGAGACGATCAGATAGGCTGAAGCTGGGGGTGAAGACAGCCAGGTATCAGTGGGATCCTCTGAATAGATCTACACATCTGTGCCTAGAGGCACAGGACACCATTTCTGGAAAGGGTTTAGTGTGCAGCGCCAAGTTTAGCATTTTTACATGGGTGCTAGTGTTGGAACTTGGATTCCCATGCTTGTAAGGCAAGCTACGGCACCCCAGCCCTGACGTCATTCCCAATCTGCTTTATGACTCATCTTCTCGGTGTTTTTTTCTAAACATTTCCATGCCTTAGGGCTCAGTTTTCTGAAAATGCCCCTTTCTACTTGGACTCAACATTGATTCTATACCTTAGTTCATTGAAATGCATGAGTAACCTCAGTAAATACCTGAGGTCATTAATGGAGACAGACTTTAGAATGGGCTCTGAGGTCAATAGGAAAACTAACTCTGAAGCAAACTCCCTCCCTAATCAAGCCTTAGGGAGACCACACTAACCCACGTTCAATATTTTCATTTATTTTTCAAACCAGCTCTCAACACCCTGAATAAAAAAACGCTACCATACAAGTAATACCGCGTCTCATTCATCAAGTTCAGAAGTCAGTAGAAAATTATTAAACATGTAAAAAACAAGGTCCTCTGCCCTGAGCCGATGAGAAATCCATCCACAAAACCTTGTGTGAGAATGCACAGGATTGGGCTGGAGAGTTGGCTCAGCCATTAAAAAGGCCCTATCACAACCAAAATGTTAAGGGGATGCCTAGGGTTTAAGGGAGAAAGGCTGAGCTAGAAAAGAGAAGAAAGAGGAGTACCCTGTGGCTGAGAAAGAGAAGCTGCTGCCATTGTCCAGGTAGGCCTGGTGTGACCCCAGGGGATCTTAGAGCTCCTGTGGCTCATCTGGACCTCATAGTCAGACCTGATGCTCTCTAGTCAGATACGGGCAGTATCCTAGAAAACTTGTGGCCAGGGCAGATCCTGTAAAAACAGTCTGTAAATCATGTCTGATCAAGACAACACATTTTCCAAACCACAGGAAGTGACGCATCCCGAACACCCTGTAAGATAGAGGTTCGTAACCTGTGGGCTGAGGGTGGTTGAAGTTGAGGGAGCCGGAGGGTCCCAAAACAGATACTCTGTGTATCAGATGTTTGTATTATGATTTTCAACAGTTGCAAAATTACAGTTATAATGTAGCAATGAAAATAATTTCATGGTTGAAATTACCACAACACGAGAAACTGTATTAAAAGGTCGTGGCGATTAGGAAGGTTGAGAACCATTGTCCTAAGATGAATTATTGCCATTTTTGTTCAGCAGCCATAGCTTTATCCCTAGTACTGTTGATCTTTATCAAAACTGGGATTTGTCGAGGAACTGAATCATAGAGGCTTCTCCCTTCTCTACCGTATGACAGTACCCAGTCCAGAGTGACCCCTGCTTCCCTGTGCCCTTTCCGAATCACCCTACCAAATCTCCCGCCCTATGAGTACTGAGAACCTAGGTGATGGTTAGCATTCATTGCCAATTTGGAAGGATGTAGATTCATCTAGGAGGCAAGTCTCTGGTGCATCCATGAGGGAATTTCTAGTTGAGGTTAATTTGAGGTGCAAAGATCCACCTTAGCTATGGGTTGGCACCTTCCCTTAGGATGGGATTCTGCACCAAATCAAAAGAGAAGGCAACCTGAGAGCCAGTACTCATCTCTTTGCTTCAGAACTGGCTGCAATGCAACTAGCTGCTTTAAACTCTTGCCTCCCACCTTCCATCCCTTGAGGGATTGTAACAAACTCTGAGCCAAAGTAAACCTCTCCTCCCTTAAGACGCTTTTGGCAGGTGCTTAGTCACAACAGTGAAAAACGTAGCTGTACTGGCTAGTTTATGTCACCTTCACACATGCTGGAGTCATCTGAAAGGAGGGAACCTCAAGTGAGAAGATGCCTCTGTAAGATCTAGCTGTAGGGCATCTTCTTAATTAGTGATTGATGGGGAGGGCCCAGCTATGTGATTTGGTCCTGGGTTCTATAAGAAAGTGGACTGAGCAAGCCATGAGGAACAAGCCAGTAAGCAGCATCCCTCCATGGTCTCTACATCAGCTCCTGCTGCCAGATTTCAGCCCTGTTTGAGTTCAGGTCCTGACTTCTTTTGATGATGGTTTACAGATGTGGAAGTGTAAGTCAAATTAACCCTTCCCTTCATTGGTCATGGTGTTTCATCACAGCAATGGTAACCCTAACCAGTAGCCAGTGTACCTCCTTTCTGAGTTTACCTTGATTAGTAATCAGTGTGACTTGTGGAACAGCAGGTATGTTTTTGGTGGTCTTAGGCTGAAGGGCATTAACAACAATGTGAGAAAAAGTTTAGAGGATAATGGGATTGGTCATTGGAGGAGGAAATGTGGCAAGAGGTTGAAAAAGAAGAAACTTGGAAAAACCATTGTGAGCTTGGAGAGAGCCAAGCTGCATGTGAAAAGGAACAAGGGATTGAACTGGAGAGAGATGAGAAAACAAAGCCCCACCCTTAGAATTTTTAAGGTGTAGCTAGCCTCATAAATAAGCCACCACAAATAGAGAACTAAGGCACTATTTGGTAGGCCCCTTGGAGAGTGAGTGCCTGTAGGCACTGAAGACACAGCAGGAAAAGACAGAGGAGGATAAGCAACTACACATGCCAAGAAAGAGGGCGTGTGATAAAAGCACCCAACTTCAGAGGTAGGCAGAGTAGGCTGGTGGGGTGGGTTAGGAAAAGGACTACTGACTGCCTAGGGAGGGGAGAGTGGTGGAATGTTGGGAGTTCCTTGGGCTTCTGTCTTCCTTTGTTTCAGCTCCATCTTGTCCATGATAAGTAGCGTATCTCTCTCCCTGGGCCTTAGGGGCTACTGCAGGGATAGGCCAGCACACTAAGACCTTCTAATTTAACTAAAGATATCAATACATCCATCAATTCTGGGTACCTGTTAGGTTCCAGGCACTGATTCAGGTTCTGGGATACAGCATCGAGCATGCAGAATCCTTATCTGAATAGGACCTGTGTTCTGTTATACAGTATATACAAAGGGTGAGCTGGGGCAGTGTTAAATGCTACAAAATGCCCCTTCCTGGTCAGGCTCGACTGTGTTGGGATACAGTAGGTGCGTTTGGGCTGGGTTACCGGGAGAAAGGCTTGGTGGGAGGTAAGATGTGAGTAGAGTCAAGTGATGTGAGGGAGGAGCCTAGGGTAGAAGGTGCATCCTGGACTCGGAGAGGAGAGGAAAGGAGAAAAGAGGAGAGTGCACTGTGAGAACTCCAAGGGGGCAGGCGTATCCAGGAGGCAGCACAAGAAGAAATGGTGATTGATGACCTAACCAGAGCAGTAGGCAGAGGAATCATGGGTTTTTACCAACACAACTAGAAAAAATCTCTGGATTCCATTGAATCCTATAGGGGTGGGTGGGGTGGGGTGAGGGGGCCCACAGCTGCTGGCTGCGCTGGGCTCTGACCCAGTTCAAAACGGTTTAAGGAAGGGATTGCCATGTTCAGCAGGGCCCAAATGAGAACTAGAGGCTGACCTGGTAATAAATACCCTTCACTCCCAGAAAACTCATTTTTTTGTTGTTGTTGTTGTTGAAGGCCTTGTACTGAGTAAATGGCTAAAATACCAGTTTTATGCTACAGGAATGCCTTACTTTTGCTTCTGTGACTGCCCTGCCCTGCGCTACAGTGGGGACATGGTGGGAGAAACCAAAGCTTGGTGTGTAACTAGCAGGGCTTGCAGAGAGTGAGAGGAACAGCCGTCTAGAAGACATCCGTGGGATCTCCCCTGTGTCCCCTCTTGAAGACCCACCTCGATAATCTCCAGCATCTCCACCCGGGTGATCTTGCCGTCACCGTCCAGATCGTACATGTTGAAAGCCCAGTTCAGTTTCTGCTCAAAGCTGCCTCTGGAGGTGATGGACAGGGCACAGATGAACTCTCGGAAGTCGATGGTGCCATCACCATTCTTGTCGAAGGTGCGGAATGCGTGCTGTGCGAACTTGGAGGCATCTCCATAGGGGAAGAACTGCAAAGAAGACACAAGTCACGGGTCAGGAGCGGGAGGAAGTACAGGTGCAGAGAGGCCCCAGGGTAGAGTTAGCATCATGAAGAGGCAGAGGCTCATACCATGCCGATTACAGTGTATCCTGGCTACGGAGCATGGTTGGAGATGGTGTGGGCCTTATCTGTCAGCAGAATGCACTGGGCCAGTGATGATCAAGGGAAGGGAGGCAGAAGGGAGGCCTTCTCTCACTCTCCTTGAGTACAGGTATAGACTATTTCCTGTGGAGGCATGTGGATTGATGAGGCCCCAGTCATTCAACACCTTGTTTTTCTGTCATCCCTTTAGTCACCTCCAGGGCAGGACAGAGGCAGGTAGCAGGCCACATAGGGTGACACAACATTTTCTAGGTTCTTTTAGGGTCACCACACCACAGGATGCAGGGACCAGTTTTCTGCCTTTGTCTCTGGTGCCATGACACAGTGTGTCACCTCCCTTGGTGAGATTCCAGTTTTTTTTTTTTTTTTAATACAGGGACTTTTCCTTTGCAGAGCAGACATTTAAAAAGCCATTATAAATAGAACATGACTAGGCTTATTGTGAGAGACATAAAGAGCTTTCTTCACAGAACCAGCAGGCAACAGGCTGTGTGGGTGACAGAATGGACACAAGGAGCAGAGGAGAGGACATCTATGATAGGGCTGGGAGACCTTGAGAGCCAGTTCACAGTAGTCCTGGTGCCCCCTAGACAGATGCCAGGTGTGCCACAAACAGCAGGCAGTTCTGAGCACTGACAACCACATGAATCTCAAGACCCAAAACAGAAACAGAACCAAACAGCACTGTCCAAGTCGTGCATGGAAGGTCTGTTTGCATTCTGGATGAATATATTGTAAATATATATTTGGCAGAGCACCAGGGTTGGTCTCTTCTGTTCCTGCCCTAGGTTTTGCTTGACTGGAAGAACCATGTGCACAGCACTACTTGGATGGCCACCAGTGCGCCCTCTTTAGCCTATCTGTCCCCTTGACCTCATTGCCCCTGGGGCCATGGATACAATCGTATCCTTCCCGGCTAGGTTCTCCTCCGCCCTAACCACCTACTTCTTCCTGTACCGAGAAGCACACTGGAAAGTAGATGAGCTTCCTCCAGGTCCATCAGGTAAAGGCACTTGCTATTTGACGCAAGTTTGATCCCAGGAGCTCAGGTAAAGGGAGGAGAGAGAACTGATCCCCAAAAGTTGTTCTCTGACTGCCACCTACATGCTATAGTACCTGTGTGCCCACACTCATGTACATGTCACATATCACCTGCAGGCACACATAGATTAATAATAAGATATTTTTTTTAACTAGGTAAAAGAAAATTCACCATAGAAATAAAATAGACCTCTTCATACCAGAATTCTATGTGTATGACCTACACAGAATTATAGGGACCGAAGAGGTGACTACAGACTGTGTTTAGTACTGTGGTTCTCAACTTGTGGGTTGAGACCCTTTTGGGGAAGGTTGTAGAACAACCCATTCACAGGGGTTGCCTAAGACCAAAGGGAAACAGATATTTATGTTATGATTCGTAACAGTAGCAAAATTACAGTTATAAAGTAGCAACAAAAACAATTTTATGGTTAGGATCACCATAACATGAGGAATTGTATTAAAAGGTCACAGCTGGGGGCTGGAGTATGGCTCAGCTGTTAAGAGCACTGGCTGTTCTTTCAGAGGACGAGGGTTCAATTCCCAGAACTCACATAGCAACTCACAACTGTCGGTAACTCCAGTTCCAGAGTCTCTGACATCCTCACACAGACATATAGGTAGGAAAACACCAAAGAACATGAAATTTAAAAAAAAAAATTAAAGGGGCATGGCATTAGGAAGGTTGAGGACCACTTGGTTTAGTAGCTGTCACTTCTCTACACTGTTCTTATTTCTGTCATTGAGTAGTAAAAATCACCCTAACATTTAGTGGCTTAAAAGAAGGGCAATTGTTTCATTTTTCATATCTCAGAAGACACAAACTTCAAAGCTACTTACTGTTTTCACCATTCTTCCCCTTCCCTCAATTTCTTTTGAGACAGGGTCTCACTCTGCAATCCTCCTGACCTGGTACTCACTATATAGACCAGGCTGGCCTTGAACCCACCTGCTCCTGCCTCTCAAGATCTGGGTTTACAGATGTGCCACTACACCCGGCCATCAACCTTACCTTTATGTGGTCCTGCCAGCACTGCCCTTTGTTTCCTCGCTCCCTAACTGTATCCTGTTTCTCAGAACCTCCCCTTACCAGTACTCAATCACAATTCCAAGGTTTCTTCTTTGAGTATCATCCTGGATGTTGGAGATGCAGAAACCAACAACTTGAAGTCCTTGTGCGCCTGGACCGTGTAATTGCAGAAATCATTTGGAGTCTGCCATGATTTTTTTTTTAGCTGCTAAGAGCTGGAACATGGGGTGAACAGAGCTCAGGAGACCTTGAGAAGGGGTTCTTCAGGGAAGTGCTTACTTCCCTGTGACCTGCTCAGTAGGTTTCTCACTCTGATTCATCTCCCTTCTAGCTACTGAGGGACTCGAACATGAGGTCTGGATGACGGGTTCTGCGTGTGGGAAGGAGGAAATCCATACCTGACACATTCTAATGTGCGTGCTTGTTCTTTGTGGGTCATGGGCACCAGAGGAGGCTGTCCCTTTATAGGCGGGTCCCTTTATTGATATGGTACTCTACTTGTAGTGTCTGTCTTGTGCTTGAGATCTGGCCCTAGAATGAAGCAGAGCCAACCCTTCTAAGAATTCCCCCGGGTTCTCCACTGCTCAGGGTGGTTTATCCAGCAGCCTTTATGCAGTCACCAGAGAGCACTGGGCACTTTTCTTTTCCCATTCATTTCTGGCAGGGTGATATTTCCACTTTCTTATGTCTCTCAGCATACTTTTAAGTTAAGGGATAGCTGACAGCTTTATCTAAAAATAGCTGGGCACTGTAGGTCAGTATATTAAAAATTAATTCAGAACTGGAAATTCTTGAGAGGAAAAAAAATCGATCACAGATTTTGGACTATAAAAGCTACATGTTCCTTGAAGAAGGTTTATTTACTGACTCTGGCGGCCCATGTGTTTTGCTGTGGAAGTGCTGGCTTGAGAACTGTCACATGTCTGGAGCGACAGTTTCCTCTGAAAACTTCGGTCATGTTCTGAGCTTTTCTTATCAGAGGATATCTCTCCTTTTGATGGCTTGTTCTAACTCCCGATGGATCATTATGGAAAAATGGAACCACAGTCTATTCAGTCTCTTCAAGAAGAGAGCAGGAGCTTGAACCCTAACCTATTTCTCTCAGTGAAAAACAGGGGCTGAGCATAGATTTTTTCCCCTCTCATGATTTCTCCCCACTTCCGCATATATTACTTCAACTCCTATATTAAGTATTGATATTGAAGTAATTTTCATTGACTGAATTTTTTGTTACTATTTTAAAATAGGGTTCCCCTGTAGCCTAGCCTGGCCTTGGACACTAAATCTGTCTGCCTGCTTCTATTTCTTAAGTGCTAAGATTTTGGACATGCACCACACACTGGCTTTTGAAACGAACATTGAAATTATACCTATATGTCTGTATAGGGTACTACTGTTACCTCATTTAACCTTTATAATAAAGCATGGTATTATCAATTTTATTTTAGATCTGGGTAGTGGTGGTACACTCAGGAGGCAGAGGCAGAGGCAGAGGCAGACAGATCTCTATGTGTTTGAGACCTTCCTGGCCTACAATCAGAGTCCCAGGACAGCCAAGGCTACACAAAGAAATCTTGTCTCAACCCCTCTTGCCTCATTTTATGTATGTATGTATGTATGTATGTATGTATGTATGTATGTATGTATGTATTTTTATGGATAAGTAGTCAAAGCATGAAAGAGTTTGTACAAGATCTAGGCTTGTAAGAAGCAGAATTTGAACTGAGATCCACCAAGGTACTTCTACCACACCTTCTGATTCTTGTAATCAGGAGTTGGATGAGGAAATAAACATGAAATCCATGTTTGTTCAAGTGTTATGTAATTCCTAGTTTCCATCATTCCCAAAGCCTGGAATGCGCTGCTGTGTTTGTCGCCACCTGCTGGCAATATGCACGTGCTTCGGAGAAACGCTAAAATGAAACCCAGGATTATTTTTAAGACTGGTTTATTCTTTAATTTTAAGAACATTCTATGAGCAGCTACTATGTATCAACCTTGTATTAACTGTTGGTAACACAAATGGAAACAAACAAAGAATTATATAGCATTGTAATCTCAAGTGACATACATCTACCAAGAAGGCCTAATCCTTTCCAAAACCAGGGACCAAGTATCTGAATATTAACCTATTGGGGCCATTCTCATTCAAGTTACCATAAACTCCTCCACTATTATTATTGCTACTGGTCTAGCACCAGGCCTATCTGCCAGTGCTGTGCCTCCTCCCGCCTCCCCTCACCTCTTCCCCTCCCCCCACCCCCCCCACCCCCGCCCCACTATCACAATAGTTATGGGCTCACCCTCTGAAAAAACTCTCTTCTATAAGCTGCCTTGATC
>JANHMN010000010.1:46758834-46780267 GCA_030674055.1 Rhabdomys pumilio | reverse complement strand
TCTCTCTCTCTCTCTCTCTCTCTCTCTCTCTCTCTCTCTCTCTCTCTCTCTCTCTCTGTAACATTGTCCTGTTGCCATCATTGTTTGGAAAGCTCCTCTTTTCCCTCTGTCCACCCACTCCATGCTCAGTTTTCAGCTCTTGGGTTAGATCAACCTGCCACAGTCACTCTGTGCAGTCCAGTTGTTGACAACAGTTACCATAGATGTGAAATGCCCATAGGGACTTATGTCCTCTGTGAGCTAAATAGAGCAGTGAATGATTTTTGCTACTGCTTTAATCTCTGATGCCTGGTACTAGGCCAGGCAAACAATAGGTGTTCAATGAGTAAGAATCAGCATAGCAAGTTAGCTCAGACGTGTGGCACCATTTGCAACCTTACCCAATGGGCAATACAAGGAGAGAAGTGTGTTCCTAAGGCTCTGAAGTCAACTGTGCTGAGAAAGGCTTACCATTTGCCTCCAGCCTCATTGTCATGACTACTTTAGTTGATGATTCATGGGAAGGTGAATCATCCCAGAACAGCACGAGTGGTCTATTACGTGGGGAGAGAGAGAGAGAGAGAGAGAGAGAGAGAGAGAGAGAGAGAGATCCCCTTAATTAGAGATGGTGAGTCCAAAACCAATTTTCTGTTAATGTGTTCACTCAATACACACTCACAGGAGCCTGTTCGGATCTGAATCTGAGACGAGCTTGCACTGTCAGGAGGGAGGCCTTGCTTGAGACTATAAAGGAGAAGCCCTGGGCTCTGCCATCCTGTGGAGGCAACTAAGCAGAGGTAGATGCAATCATGGCACATCCCAAACACCTGAGCTTTCAGGAAGGTGATTGGTGGGGTGGCAGTCGCCCTTCTCCACCCCAGAGGGCCACTCAGGTCTCACAGCTGCTATGTCTCCTTGCTCTTTGTAACAACATACACTTTTTCCTAATCGCGCCTCTCTGGCATTGCGGTGTTTATTGCACTGTACTCTGCTTTTTTACGGTTCTTGCAAATGACATTGGATTTTTAGAAGAAAACTGATCTTGAAGTAAATTTCTAGAGAAGAGAGTTTGGTTCTTGGCTCAGAGGACACATTAGGACACGTGGCCTAAATGGGATGGTGGAAGCTCCACAGAGGCTGGTTGGCGGGAAACCCAGACACACTCACTTCCAGGTTTCCTTCCCTTTAGGATCTGTAGCATGGGAAAAGCAAACTCATCTTAAGACTAAGGAGGGTTTTGTACTTTGTTCTGTCCTGTATCTTCCCTTCCTCTCAGAGTTGGGTCCGGCACATTATGTAGGTGCTTTTTACATGCCTGATGTAAGGATGCAATGTGTTGTAGAAGAAAGGATGTAGGTTTGAAGTGACAGGGTATCAAGGTGTGGCTTACCTCTAAGACTCCTGTTACCCTGGATGTAAAGGGAAGGATACATCAGAGAAGCTTCAGGATTCCTTTCAGTTATAATCTTTAAATTTATTTTTCTGATTCTGAGTAAAATATAAAATAAACAGGTAGACAGACAGACAGACAGACAGACAGACAGGTGTAGTAGTATGTGCCTGAAATTCCAGAACTCAAGAAACTGAGGCAGGTTGATTGAAAGTTTGAAAGCACATACATTCAATGGATTGCTGTCTGCACCTTTATATCTCTGCCTCTCACTGCTTCTATCTTATCTCCCTGTCGCTGTCCCCTTTGGAAGCGTTAAGAGATCCTGAAGTGTCCTGTTGGCTATATGAACCAAATCAATTCTCTTTCCTCCCATTCAATACACAATTTTCAGTGTAAATTGGGTCATCAGCATCTTGATTAGGGAAAGGGGACTTTTTTAGTCCTTTGCTTGATGATAATCGTGAGTTACCAATTTTTTCTTATTTGTTACAGAAATAGGAGGTCAATAATAAATCACAGCCTGGGAATTGTCATGCATTTCCATTTAGAGCCAGTGTGGTGTATTAGAAAAAAGGCTTTGTTGTTGTTGTTGTTGTTGTTGCTCTTAAAGCTAATTGATTATGAAATTAGGCTGTAGGCGGGCATCCTTGAAGGTGCTGGTGGAAGCATGACTGTCACAGGGAGAGACGGAACGCAGCTACTCACCTGGCTTTCACTCACATTGTTCTTCTCAAGTGGACAACATGGCAGATTTTACCTGATTATTTGTTTTCTCCCTGACTTCTCCAGAACAAGCGGTCTACTTACAATCAGCTCATTTCATTTCATACTCAACTCATTTCACAGCATCTCAGGGACACTGATGAGAGTGCCCAGGCTGGCTACCTCTCAGAATCCTACACATTTGGTCACCAATGTAATACAAGAGGACAGATGACAGCAGTGACAACCCTTGGTAAGGATGTTCCAGTTGTGAAAGATGAATGATTGTGACAAATGGATGTATTCAGTCCTGATGCAAGAATATACACACACCCTCTGTTGTCTGAAGGAGAGAATTTACCTACGAACTCTAACATGCTCTTTTAAACTCCACCAACTATGACTGCCCTGTCTTCAACTTTCAGATTATACAAGTTCCACCCTAGGCTCACCTCTGAAGTTTGATAACAGAAGGAAAGACAAAGAAACCCTGACATGTAAAGAAGTGAGAGTTGGCTACTGGGAAGACAGCTCAGTTGATAAAGTGATTGCCACGTCAGCTTAAGGACCTGAGTTTGAAATTCAGGACCTACGTATAAAAAAGTAGGGTAGGTGTTATGTGTCAAGTGAATCATGGTGAAAGTGAAGACAGGTGGACCCCTGGGGCTCACTGACTAGCTAGCTTAGACTAGTTGGTGAGCTTCAGGCCAAGTAAAAGAACCTGTCTCAAAAGCAGAAAATAAACATTCTACAGATCCCCAGCAAAACAAATAAACCATAAAATCAAAGTGCAAAGCACCTGAGTAATGATACTACTGGAGATTGATCTCTGGTCTCTTTATACATGTGTAGTCGTGGGCACTCCCATATATGTGCATTTCCACACATGAGCATGAGCATATGTATGAACACACACACACACACACACACACACACACACACACACACACACACAGAGGCATTATAGATAGGATGCCATGGTAGTAGGTACAAGCTTTGGGGACCAGACCAGAGATTTGGGATTGGATCTCACTTGTGTAGTTTACTAGATGTAGGACTTTGATCAAAAGGTTTGTAATGACTTCCAAAATCTTAGTTAATTAATAAGAACAAGGGGTTAAGTTGAGAGTGAACTGGATGCTGGGCTGATTGATTCAAGGATACATACATTGAGTTAGAATGCCTGGGATTGGTACCTGTCTTTCCACTTGCAAAGAGCAGGTGGGCTGACCAGATAAGGGTATGCTGACTCCTGCATGGTGTTTGCTTGATGACAAGTCAGCAACTGAAATAAATGTTGATGTTCTTATTATTACTTTATGTCTGAGCAAGGCTGTGCTCCATACATGTACCAAGAATATGAAGAACTTTGGAAAAAAAAAACCAACACAGGTGGTGATGTTTCATTCATTCATTTACCCATCTTCTTCCTTCTTGTTCTTTTTGTTCTTTTCCTTTTTCTTCTTTCCTTCCTTCCTTCCTTCCTTCCTTCCTTCCTTCTTTCCTTCCTTCCTTCCTCCCTCCCTTCCTTCCTTCCATCCTTCCTTCCTTTCCTTTCCTTCTCTCTCTCTTTCTCTCTCTCTCTCTCTCTCTCTCTCTCTCTCTCTCTCTTTCTTCCTTTCTCTCTTCTTCCATCTTCTTCTTTCTTCTTCCACCTTCCTTCTCCTCCTGCTTCACTTTTAAAACCAAGTCCCATGGCTTCCAACCTGACTTATAGCCGAGGATGACCTTCTAATCTTTTTACCTTTAGTTCCTCAGTACTGGGATTATAGGTGTGGGCTTCCAGGTCCCATTTATGTAGCGCTGGATATTGAACAGAGCTACATCCCAGCCCTGTTTCACTCTTTTGTGGAGAAAAGATATGACTGAAAAACTAATAATAGTCATCCTCTGTACTTCCGTCATGGGCTAGGTTTTGGCTAGATGCTTAAATGTTTGCAGAAAAGCATTAAAAATGTCTCAGTCTCATGTGGCTGGGAAGGCAAGTGTAGAGTCACAAGCTTAGTAACACAAGGAAGGGCAAAGGTGACCTCAGATACTCAGTACTGGGTTGTGGGTGTTCCCTGGCAGTTTGTATTGTGCATATGCAGGCCCATCTATGTTCACAGTCAAACCCATGTAGACTCAGGTCATCCAGACAAACATCTGGTTAGCATCAGTGATCTAGCTGAGGCAGGTGATGTAACCAACAGGAAAAACTCTGAGGAGTTTGGGTTTTCCTTTTTTTTTTTCCCAAATAGCTTGAGCAACACATTCCTTCCTGCCACCAGTTTCTAGGAGATCAGCAAGTGCAGATATTCTCAGAGGGATACCAGGAAATCCCAGGTTTTTTTTCAATATGGGTCCAGAGCTAGATCCAGAGGCTAGGCTTAGGAGGAAGTCTTGTTTGAAATAACCAAATCTTGAGTGGGATGAAGGGAATGTGGGGAATGGGGAAGGGCTTTTTTTGGGGGGGGGGACGGGAAACCAACCCATGCAATTTTTAGAATTCATGAGCACAAATACAAGGAATTGGATCCCATCATGTAGGTTGGTTGTACCAGAACCTTGGAGACCTTGCTGCCTACTGAGGCAAATCTATGAGAGATCTGAGTACCCTCAGAATATGTTCTAGGAAGGTCCTTCCCTCTGTGTCACTTTCCTTCTTACCTTAACTCCGTGCTCTTTGCCTGATCGTTCCCCAAGGAGTAATGTTAGAAAAGTTCTGTCAGTGCTTAACTCAGTGGTACAGAGGCACCAAATGGAGATTAGCTGTTGGTGCATGGGGAGTCTCTGAGTGTGTGTCAGGGGCATCATGGCAAGGATCCTTTCACACCCAGGGACAAAGGGCAGATGATCACTCTGGCAGGCAGGTGGATTCTTGTGCCAGATGTGGAACTTTCTCTGCTTTCAAACATCCTGTGGGGATGTGAAGCAGGCCTAGTGGACAGGAGGCAAAGTCCTTGTCCCTTCTGGGTCACATATTGATTGATCAACACTTGGCAAAGGGGTAGGCTGTCTGTGCTTGCTTACTCTTATACAGAAAAGGGAATTTACTCTGTCAGCTTTAGCACTTCCACTAAACCCTGGAATCCTAAATCTGAACAACTTTTGATACTGCCTTTGGCAAGAAGCACTGATTTAATTATACTTCATAGCACTATATGCCAGGCATGTTTCCAACATTTACTTATGCATATGATCCTCTGTCAACCCGGTGGTCTAGGTACCACTGCTATCCCATTACACAGGTAAGTAAATAGAGGTACTAGGCCAGTGGTTCTCAGCCTGTGGGTCAAGACCCCTTTGGGTGTAGAATGATCCTTTAATAGGAGTCATCTAAGACCATCAGAAATATCAGATATTTACATTAGGATTCATAACAGTAGCAAAATTAGTTATGAAGTAGCAATGAAATAATCTTACGGTTGGGGCACCAACCACAATATGAGGAGCTGTATTGAAGGGTCACAGCATTAGGAAGTTTGAAACTACTGGATTAGGCTATTATGTATCTTGTCTATGGTCACACACCTAGTTAGTTGCAGGATCTTGAATTCTGGCAATTTGGACCTAGAGCTAGACATTCCACATCTCTCATCAAACTAAAATGGAAATACAGACGTGAATGAGTGCAGATTCTCCATTCTGTCATTACGGGCCATCTGCATCCATTGTAGTGAGACCTTAGGCAGCAAGGGACTCAGCAGTGCTTAGAAATCTCAGATTAGTCAAAATGTTCAGATATGGTTTAGTGCCTGTGGCCTCTGGCAAAAACCCAGGGCTCTTGACTTCCTTGTTCAAGAACACCCAGGTATGTGTGTGCACGTGTGTGCACATGCTTGTGTATATATGTACCTATGCGTGCATAAAGGTATGTGTACATGCTTATGTGATACATGTATATATGTGTAGACACATATATGTGTATATGCTTGTGTGTATTATATAAGTATTTGTGTATTTGCATGCGTGTGTGTATGTACCTGTATGTGTGAGTAAATGTATGTGTTTATCGTGAATATGTGTTTATTGTGTGAAAATGTGTGTGTGCAAGTGTGCGTGTTTACATGAATGCCTTTATGGTTTGAGAATGTGTGTGTGCATGTATGTGCCTATACTGAATGTATGCATGTGTGTATGTGTTCATAGGGAGTGTTATGTGGGCCACACCTAAGGAAGTAATGCATCAATTGAAGGACACAACAGAGATCTCTGCCTGTGGTTAGAGTTTGGATCATACGCTATGCCAGACACCTGTTGCAGTGGGTACAGTAAAACCACACCATGACCTGCTCTAACCGATCTGAGCGGAGCTGGACTTCTTAAACCACCCTGAACAAGCTCATCTCTTGGAGATTTGGGGAAAAAGAAAATTCTCACTGGGACCAGTTTGGAAGGGATCTGGGTTCTGCATATTGATGACATCACATGAACTGCCTCCTCTGATCCCACTGGGGGTCTGATGATTTCTCTGAGGTCTTCAGGGTCTGAAGCAGGAAACGTAGACTTACTGGACAGTCAGGGAGGCATCTTAGAAGTGGCAAATGATGAATGTGGCTGAGGCTGGTAGGCACCTTACTGGGCATACAGAGCAGGCAGTGTTGGAACTGAAACCCAGTGACTCAGTTGAGCCTGCTTGGAGGGGAAACAGGCTGGAGACTGATGCTGGGGGCTGGGAGAGGCCTGAGGAGTCTCCCTGCCACCCGTCCTTGTTTATTGTTGGATGTCCTGACTCCCAGCAGGGAAGCTCTCCTCTCACAGTTCCAGATTTATCTCTGAGTCTGCAGGGAAAGCAGAGAGCTGCCTCCCACAGGCTCCTAGGACTCCCTCCAGCAGGCTCATGAATAAAGATGTTCTCCTTGGAGAGATCTCCAGGTTTTCCCTCAGGGGAGGGAGGGTAGGGCCAGTGGTACTTAAGAGTGGGACTCAGGCCAATGGTGGTGAAGGGCTGAGTCTGGTGTCAGGGGCAGAGTGGGGATGCTACCTAAATCAGCAGAATCATTTCTTCATTTGATGCCTCAGTTTCTTTGCCTACAGACCAAGAACAGGAGTAGAATGCCCGAGGGGCTCCCTTCCAGGTGCAGCTTTACAGCAATTGACCCAGAAAGGAAGGAAAAATATTTTCTAATTTCCAAAGCACACTCCAGATACAGGGCAGACCATGAGTATCTCCAGAAAAGTACAAGAGAATACAGTTTTAAACATGTATTTGTTTTAACCCATCATATTCAAAAGCCATCACACCAGTATCATGTCAACACTGAATCCACATAAAAGCTGTTAATGAGATGCTCTTTTTTGGGGGTGGGGGTTGGGGGTGGGAGGGTCTTTGAAATCACTGCACTCAGCTCCTCCTATCCGAATTCCAAGGGTTCAATGGCCTCATGAGGCTTTTCACTATCAACTACTGTTTAAGCTTTTAAGCAGCTTTAGCAATACCAAGGAATGTGCCTAGAAACATAGGCTGTGATAACATACATGGGCTCCGGAATTACGTACCTGTCACAACACAGCCGTTGGTGGAAATTAGGAAAGCCGTGGGCCTGTGAGAACAGGCTGAAGCACCCTGCCCTCCATGCCAGAAGGCCACAGAGCTTCTAGTTTAGTGATAGGGAGGGAGTCAAGGCCTTCTGCACATGTGCGAGTCTTGGTGGGAGCCGTGCTTTTCACATGCTATGCAGAAGAGAATGGTTCCTCAAGGGCACGTCCCACAGCTCAGCCTCACGCTCTCAACATAACCGGCTGTTCACTCACCATTCCTCATAGAAATGTGAGACCTTTGTACCAGAGTAACACCTTCCATTTCCCTAAAAATCTGCTTCTTGTTTCCTCTTTCTCAGTTACCGTGCATCAGAGATGCTGCAGAAATTACCCTGGCTTTATGTAACATTCCCAAAATGTTTGTTACTTCAGCAAATCTCAACTCTGTTCCCTAGAGATTCATCAACATTTTCTCTTGCTCCAAGAAGCCACAAGGCCCCTCTGTTGTCTTAGAGCAAGCAGTGAGTGAGCTGTAGGGGTCATGTAAACCCCAGGGTACATTTCTGAAGTGTGTCTTTGAGCAGAGCTCTGTTTCTGAGGCTCAGTTTTGGGGGTGTGTAAAGATGCCTGTCTGTTCCCTACGGTGCTCGGGAGAGTTGATGCAATAGCTTATGTAAAGCATTTGTAAGATGCCAAGCGCAAAGAAGATGCTAAAAAAAGCGATCCATTCCCAGTCCTCCTGCTGTTGTCATGTGGATACTGCATTGTAGAGTCTATCTCATAATTTGTAATGTCTCTGAAGACTAGATGTGTTCAGCCTAGAAAGGACATCATTGACTTCCCGTTTACTGACACACATCATTTTAACTCCTTTTGTCTGGTTCCTGCGACAGACCTAAAAGGTGGAGCTTGTAGATGAGGAAACAGCACAGGGAGGCAATGTTTCTTCCTAAAGGTCACACAGTAAATGGTAGAGCTGACCTGCAAACGCACGAAGGCCAACTGTAGAGCCCTCTTGTGGCACAGATGAAGGGATTTCTGACCTCAAGCTCTGAGATTGTGCAGGACAGGGACCCAAACCCAGATCTCAAACAGAGTCCCATCGTGGATATTTACAGTTTTCCATTTGCCCATTACTTGTTCCCCTTTCTGCTTTTGGCTGCCCTGCTGCCCAGGGCTTTCTTTGGGCAGGAATTCTGGGTGTGTCATTCCCAGAAGACCTCTGACACTTCTAGTTCAACACCAGAGCTCGGACTCTACCAACTTTCTTTTGAGGACTATACATTCCTACCCTGAAGCCCAGATGTCTCCTCAGGACCCTACCTGGGCCAAGTCCTGTGACTGTAGCAACTGGAGTCCAAAGGCTTTTAAAGTAATGGAGTTCTCTGAGATCTGTGGAAAGATGAGTTCGTGGCGACAAAAGTAAGTCCTCTTGCGCACAGAGGGGCGTGTGTGTGTTTTTGTGCATACGCGCCTGTGCGCATGCTTGCCTATGTGTGAGTGTGCGTGCGTGCGTGCGTGCGTGCGTGCGTGCGTGCGTGTGTGTGTGTGTGTGTGTGTGTGTGTGTGTGTGTGTGTTGTGGAGCTGGGCTGAGTTTGATTGGGCTTCCTTTTATTCAGATCCAGCAGTCAGCTTGAGCCCACCACTTGGGGGCAGCACTGATTCTTTGCTTAGAAACAATAAGGCATTCTTGAAGCTGGACTCTTGGTCAGACTGTAGGAGGCTACGCAGGTCAAAGGGGTTCTATGAAGAAAGGTGAGTGAACAGCACTGGGTACAAAGAGGGCACGAGGTTGAGCTGTAGGCTATGCCCTTGAGGTAACCATTCTGTATCCACAGTATTCACAATCCTGGCTACCAATACTTATCCTTTCCCTTTCCCTACTACCTAAAAATCTTCTTGCTTTATTGGCTCAGAGAAATGCTGGTGCCAGGAGGTGAATACAGTGAGTGAAGCCTTGGCTTCATTTATGCCTATGTTGCCTTTCTGGATGGTATGCTGAAAGGACCCTAAATCAACCGTCTGGAGAGAAAGGAGACACATATCTGCTTCTTTCTCTGAGGACTGCAGGGTAGTATGCCTCTGCTCTGGCCAAAACACTACACCTGATTTGTGGAGCCTTGCACAAAATGAAAACAGGGAGACTCTTTGGTTTAAATGTTCTGAAGAATTTCAAGATGGGGATAGTTTGATTCTAGTTCAAATGGGAATGGCTTTGGAGCATAGAATCCTGAGTGGCCATCTAGACTTCTAGTCTCTAGCAAAGGCCTGGGAAACCAGCACAGAGCCTTGCCTTCACCAGACCCATGACCTTAGAATGAGCTAGAGTGTATGCGAATTTGAACTTATTTCCTGCAAGCTCTTGGGTGTCCTCATCACCTACACCATAGAAGGTATCACTTTGCTGGTTCAATTCCATAAGGGCTTTTGAACTTGGGCCTTGAGAACTTTTCCAGTTTCATTGTGTATCCAGTATTAGGCACTTTAATCCTATACTGATTATAAGGACTCCTTCTGGGTTCTGCCCATACTCTTCCTGCTGAGTACCTCACCACTCCCATTCCTTGATGGCTCTCACTGGTCCTTTGTATCGCTCCTCAAAGGGAACTTCAGAGCTTCTTCCTAGATGTTTTCCTTTCAGTCTCACCCCTGTAGCATTTCCACTCTGTGTTGAACCAGTGTTGTCCTCTCTGATGGATGACGACATCCTGTATCCGACATGGTAATGTACCACCTCTACAACTCTGTATAATGCCCTTCAGAGAATGCTCAACTTGACTTACTTATGGATCCTCGGTGCTTTAGAGCAGAGAGCCCTGAATTAACATTTCCTGACTGACTCAATAGCTGAAGGTGGCCTTTTCCTCAGCTCCATCACAGACAGTTCTTTTCTTAGTTTCACTATTAAATTAAACCGAGAGGTATGTTTAAGGCCAATTCCAACATTTCCTTTCTTCATCGTTCTTTCTGAAGGATGGTTTGCTGAGGGACATGTGTGGCATATGCTTTTAAAAACACATGTAAGCTCCTTCAGTGCAGCTGGTATTTTCTCCTGACTAGAAAGACAAAACACATTTATGAAAACAAAATTCGAACCACAGCAACTGAGGGATAATTATCCAAGGCCCTACCACTAACAGGCATCCACCATTCACAGTGAATATTTTCTAGTACTCGTTCATTGATTTGATAATTACTTATTGAACACTGATACTGTTTCAGGCCTCAGGAACTGAGCAGTGAGTCATACCAAGAGAAAAAGCTGTACACGCACTCTACCCAACGTTTGTGTGTGGATGTACGACTTGCTGTCAGTTCCCAGCCATCTGCCCACACGTGTAAAGTGTAGTTACTCTTATAACTGCAAGTTCTCACTTCCTGATAGGTTGTTTAAGTCTTCATGTCACTGTTTTTTTTTAGAGTTAATTTACTTATTTTATGTAGATGCGTGCTCTGTCTGCATGTACATCTGCATGCCAGAAGAGGCATCAGATGCCAGTATAGATGGTTGTGAGCCACCATGTGGTTAATGGGAATTGAACTCAGGACCTCTGGGAGAGCAGACAGCATTCTTAACCACTGAGCTATCTCTCCAGCCCCACATATCATTGGTTTTAATTTTTTCCCTAATTGGTTAATATTACTGTAAATACATATTATATAATTTACTTAATAAAATATAATTAATTAATTTGCAATGTAGTGCCCAGTGCCTTAGGCATAGTTGGCAAGTCTACTGAGCTACACTTCAGTTCTCAAGTAATGGTTGAAAACATCATTGTCACTA
Source organism: Rhabdomys pumilio (assembly GCA_030674055.1). NCBI lineage: Eukaryota > Metazoa > Chordata > Mammalia > Rodentia > Muridae > Rhabdomys > Rhabdomys pumilio. The sequence continues at coordinate 46,768,942 of JANHMN010000010.1, read as the reverse complement.
AAGATTGGCAAAATAATTTCATTTATAAAATCGATCTAGTTATCTTCTAAGCACAAATTACTGGCCAAGAAATGAACACACTTGACTCTTGACCCATTTTATCAGAGGACTATGGGACAGCTAATCAAGATACTCATTCATCTTACACAGCACGGAGCGTTAGCATTCTCCCTAATTTTGCTTTTGATTGGACAAGAATGATGCTACTTCAGAATAAAAGCACTGTCATAAGTCTCTGACTTCTATAGAGGTTGAATGTCTTTTGTATGTTTTTTGGGAAGCCATAAGCAACTTTCTTTGTTTTTCTGTACAAAAGTTTAGAATCAGGTGCATCCAATTTGGTGCCCTTGGAACACACATGGCCCAGGGTATCTACAAGCACAGAAACCCAACAAACACATTTGGAGATGATGTCATACCAGTGTCAGAAATTTGGACCCCCACGGCAAATGCATCAGTGTTTTTCTAGTTGACTCTTGGTTTTGGTGTCATATTTTGCTGTTGTTTATAAATTATTTCTTAAAGTCATGTGCATGTGTGCATGTCTATGTCTGAGTATATGTATGTGACCCTTGCAGGCTAGATGCTGTGGGACACCCCAGAGCTAGATTTGCAGGTAGTTGTGAGCCATGAAATATAGATGTGGGGAGCTGGATCTCAGGTCCTCTGCGAGAGGGGTATGTATGTGCTTTTAACTTCCGAATCATCTTCTCATCCCTGAAATTCAGCATAATGTTTTATATTTTCTTCTAATTTCTGCTTCCCTCTCTGCCCATTGTCTTTAAAAGTCACATTTATTCATGCATCAAATGGCTGCACCACTGTTACATGACTTCATGGAGTCAGTTTCCTCTAATTGTCTTGATCCATCATTTTATCCTGTACATTGAAACTTATGTTTGAACTAGTTAATCTCTCTTTATCAGCCTGTTCCCCCGTCAATACTATATAGTATTTTAATTTTCACAAGCTTTTTAAATTTTACCACATGGAAGATACCTTCATTCCTCTTCTTTTTTATCATTACTAAAAAATATTCTTTCAGAGGAACCTGAAAATAATTATGTCAACGAGTAAATCAACAAAACTAAGCAGAGACTGTGAGGTAAGATTGCTTTGAGCTGCTCTGGTCACTGAGGAGGATGCTAACATCTTTATAACAGTGCTCTTCCTGTCTAAGAACAAGGGAGATTGTAGGTTGATTTATGTCTTCCCAATTGACTAGATTCTGAGGTATCCACAGCTTTCTCCTTTCTCATGGGGTTGCAAACTTCAAGTTCTACAAAGGAGATGCTGAATCTTCAGAGTGGCTCAAGAGGACATTCTAGGGTAGAAGCCACTGCAATTGTGAGCCACTTCCAGGTGAGTCAAGCCTGTGGGAAGCAGAAGGGCCCTATATAGAAAGAAAATTGAGAAATAGGTAGCTCCTTCTGGAGCAATAGCTGAGGTCTAACATTTGTCAGAGCAGCTGAGAAGGCATTGAGTGAACAGTTGCTGACCCACTTTACCTTCTAGGACAATGGTTCTCAACCTTCCTAATGCTGCAACCCTTTAATACAGCTTCTCATGTTGCAAGGATCCTCCAACCATAATAATTTTGTTGCTACTTCATAACTGTAAGTTTGCTACTATTATGTCATAAGAAATATCTGTGTTTTCTTATGGTTAAGATGACCCCTGTGAATGGGTTGTTTGGCCCCAAAAGGGTCGTGACCCACAGGTCAAGAACCACTGCTTTAAGCTAAGTGCATCATGGAGGCATCTTATTGCACCTTATTGATAAGTCTGTGTGGTAAAGAACATCACCCTGCATCATGGGAAGGGTGCAAAGGATTTGGTGACTCGCTAAGGTCTCATCACTAGTACTTGAGATCTTTCTACTTTTTAAGACTTTCAACAGAACCACTCTGGGCTGATTCTGATGGAATTAGGCCCCAGAAACCTCCATCTGAGTGTGAGTGAAGATGCAAGGTGCAGCTGCTGCCCTAAAGGGCAAAGCCATCTCTGGAGACTTATGCCAGACAGTCTGAAGCAGGCTCAGGTGGGGAGAGGCTCAGGGAAGATGTGGCAATGACATGTGATTTGGGCTGATACCAAGCTTCCAGAAGTTTACCTGGCTCTAATCCCTGCCTTAAAGACTGGCATTCTTTTGTCTGGCTGAAAGAAGGAGTTATGAAATCGAGACAAGGAAAGAGCTGAGGTTCAGTGGCTTCGGGCACTGGAGATCAAAGCAGGCTGGGTGAGGTAGAGACTGAGGATGTCAGAAGGCACATTGCTTATCTGAATGTGGACCGCAGAGAAGGCTGGTCTCTGAGCTCTGCTGAGTTGCTGGAAGAGATTTCTTATTAGTCAGGAGACTAAGTTTCCCATTGCTTCCAGGATTCTGTCAGCTGGAACCATGGGCCTGTCTGAGCTCATTCTTTTAAACACCAGGGTGGTGGATGAGCAACTGGATCTCCTCACAGCTTGGGAGTAGGTGCCTACCAGAGAAGCAGGGCCCTGAAATTTTTTCTGCCATTTTGAATGGAGGCCGATATGCCAACATATTACAACCTACTAAGGAACAGTCAGGTTACCATGATACTCCTTCTTCCAGGGGTAGAGCTACACACCCACAACCCTGCCTTATTTAATGTCCCTCAGGACCCAGAATTCTCTAAAACACTGATCTCGCCAAAGCTACTCTTTACCTATGATAACCAATGTCTCTGGCCCTTCTTATATAGAGGAAAGAACATAAATCAGGAGACGGTGCTTGAGAATGACATTGATGGACCTTCAACATCATAGGTTTCCAATCTATTGTGTGCCCTCCACCCAGAACTGTGCATAGATTTTCTAATTATCTGCTTTCATCTAATTTTCCATGTTCGCATGCTTTTCATACAAAGTCAACATAGGGATTGTTGGATAGCCAGTATGTACTAGACCCAGATGAATCCAGAGAGTATAAGATGCAGCCACTGCTCTCAATAACTCACTGTTATGGCTCTTGTTTGCACAGGCTGGACTCTCTCTCTAGCACTGGGATTTTCTTAAACTTCTATTTGTGTTCCTCCTGTGGTGTTCATCCTATCCTGTCCTCTTTTATTTTATGGCTAAATGTCCATGTCTGCCTTGCTACACTGGCATAAAATGATCAAGGAGAAGAAACTGTACCACAAAGCTCAGAGCAGGACAGAGGATGCACGATTGGCTGATAGATGAGAGCAAGCTTGAGGCTTGTCTTTGCGTAAATGTATCACACGTGTTTGAGGTGTTCCTGTCCAGATTCCGCTACCAGCAGTGATGTGGAAGCTGATGGCCCTGGAGAACATTTGGCCTCTCAGAGCTTCAGTTTGTGCTCTGGCTCTAACGCTTTTAGGATGCAGTGTTGACATGAATATAAGACTTCTGGGATGATCCAGGAACAGTGGGCATTAGATAATTTTTTTTTTTTTCTACTAAAAGTCTTCCCAGGCCTGACTCTGTCTGGTGTCTCTGTAGCAGGCATATTGAAAGCAGTAGGTCCTGGCCAATAGTCAGAACAAGTTGGAAGTGAGGCTGACATCGAAATGTCATGATTCTTGACATGAATTGTCCTATTGATGAACACAGGAGTCTTCTCAGTACCTCCTCTGACTCTCCTAGTGAGGGTTCTAGTCAGTGACAGGGAGATACCTTCTCTGTCCTGAAGCTTTGGCTAGTGCTGAAAACTGGGAAAACGCTAAGCACTGGCATTTTTAGTTGCAAAGAGTCACTGGTAATTGGGGTCAACCGTATGCAGATGGAGTCCATGGAAAAATGCTAGCTCAGCTTGGATGCTCAGTCCTGCATCCAGCCATTCTATCCCTGGTCCACAGAGAAAGCCTATACTCTTCCTCTCTAGCAAATAAGGTGTGGTGAGTGGGAGTGGGTGAATATCCCCCATAGTGGGCTCAAGTGCGGCTGCACAAGAACTGTAGGCCCCTACACAAAAGGAGAACTGGCTTTTGCTTCTTAGTTGGAGGTTCCATAGGCAGTTGCTTAGTGGCTGCTGGGTTTCTGAATGGGCGAAGACACACAGAGACACAGAACAGAGGAAGGTGCTGAGGAGGCAGGTCCTCATTTTTGCCAACTTCTTATGTTTCTAGGCTCTAAATGTCCAGTTTGTAGATTCTGCTTGTACCCACTGGTCTGCAAGGTAGCCTACGCAGTAGCTAAAGGGGTGGGAGGCCAGAGCTCCCACGAAGCAGCCAAGATTTTGAGGTACTGTTCCAGCATAAGCCTATTCCTTATTGATGGAGCTCATGGGAGATGAGGTAAGACCCCAGGAGCCCAGAGAACTGGAAGAACAGCCATGGAAGAGACACCTCCTGGCTTGTTTCATTCAGTGACTAGCTGAGTTACCTTCTTGTCTGCTCCGTTTCAGTGTGTAAAAGAGCTTGGTAGTAGTAAAGGAAGGAGGTGGGAACTAAGTGGATAAGTGACAGGTGCCACTCCCACTCCCTGCTTCTTCCTCAAAAACAGTCAAAGTGTGCTGGGGAGAGAAGGCACACTGTGAATTGAAGCAGAGATGGATCTCTTTGCATGAGTAGGACCATAACCAGTGACTGAAAGTAACTGGGAATGTGGGGAGTTTCGTCAAGCAGGTAACACACAGGATGGGAAGGTTCACTATAGCACAGTTGCTGTGTGAAGTTATAAAGAACAACCGTTTGCCCTAGGCATTTCACCCAGGCGATCTCATTTCACAATGATCCGCTTAAGTATGGTTCATTGTAATAGTCTTCTGTTGCTGCTACAGTCTCACGTTTGACTTGAATCAATCCCCGTTTAAGTTTTCCAGTTCTAAAGGAAAGAGAGGGACATGTTCTCTTGGGTGTCAGTCATGGTGCCACATACCTGGTGGCTTCAGAAGAATCCAAGCCACTGCTTCTTACTTCTCACGGCTTACTGCCATCCTTTGGCTTGTGGTCTTCATCTTCCATCTCAGAAGCCTGAGGTAGTTGGCTCAGTCCTTTCCTTGACACTTGACTTTCAAACTGTAACACAGCTGACATCTTTCAAATGTCTTACTTTTGACTTCCAGAAATGTTGTTTTTTTTTCGTTTATTCAAGTTCTTTTTTTGTCTTCAATAACATTTTCTTCATATAGCCCTACTCTTATTTCTCAAAGTTTACAACTTGACATCTTACTTCTGTTATAGGCTAGTATCTTCTGATTATTTACAGTGTGTAGGAGAGGCAAGGGTCTTTGTGTTTTCGATGACTACATCTAGATATGTAAAATGAATCACTGCTAATCTATATTTTCCTGTTGATTCTCATGAATTTTTGATGGATATTTGAACTCTCTCAGTAATGAAAAATGTACTTCTTTTTTTTTTAATTGGATATTTCATTTACATTTCAGATGCCAACCCCTTTCCCCATTTTCCCTCCCTAGAAAACTCCTATTCCATGCCCCCTTTTCGAAAAATGTACTTCTTAATTTCTGGTACTAGTATTACTTTCCTATCATAATGTACCAGGAGAATTTTCTTTTTCTTTTTCTTTTTTTTCTTTTTTTTTTTTTTTTTTGGTTTTTCAAGACAGGGTTTCACTGTGTAGCCCTGGCTGTCCTGGAACTCATTCAGTAGACAGGCTGGCCTTGAACTCAGAAATCTGCCTGCCTCTGCCTCCCAAGTGCTGGGACTAAAGGTGTGTGCCACCACCGCCCGGCTGAGAATTTTCATGACAAATGAAAGTAGCCAAAGGTCATGAGTATCCCTTCCTCAAACTGGGTTGAATAGATATTTGTCTAAGGAAAATGATAGCTATAGAGGTTTGGGGCAGCAAGGCTTCCTGAAACTACAGACTTTCCTTTGGTTACTAATTTTTCTTTTTAAGATGATTTTTATATAAATCTGTTCAAATAACTTTATTTTAATATATTGATGCAATAATATTACAAAGTATAATTGTTCTAGTGCTAAACTGTCTTTGGACTCCTGACAAAATAGCTCACTTGATTGTGGGTGATTATTTTAATATGCATGAAATGGGGATGAGTAGGCTTCATTGACTTGTGTATCTACATTTTAGAGTGGAGGAGGTTTGTCAGAAGGACCGGAGAAGGCTGACTGCTTTGGGATGTCTCTGGGCTTGATATCTATGATGAATGACAGGAGAAGGGAGCCAAGCAGAGGGATGCAGCAGAACTAAGGAGACATACAAGGTTGTGGGGAAACCTTCACTATTCAGAAGTGTTTTTTGTCATGGTGCATCAGGGTCTTCCCAGCTGCCCAGGAGAATTGAAACAAAAGGAGGAGGTTTTCTAGATACTGCTTTCTTTTACAGGACTTCCTGGAGAGATTCCTGGTAAAAGGAGAGATACTGGTGTGTGTGTGTGTGTGTGTGTGTGTGCTCACACATGAGTATGAGTGTATGTGTGTACATGCACATGGATATTGTTTTAAGATGTCATCCTTCATAGTTCATTCCTGTCCAAAACAAAAAAATGGCCAAATTTCTCCTCACCTATCATTATGTAACACAAGTCTACTACACTTTTCTTAGTTGCTTATTCTGTTCATTAGCACTTGATTATGCAAATATTCCCTTAAGGTTTTTATTATGCTTAGATATGATACATTTGAAATTGCTTCCCTTCAAAAACAATGCACCATTTAAATTACCCTTTCCTAGTGAGTTTAACCCACAGATTTTTTTTCCTACTCTTCTTCTCTTGAACATGTTAGGAATTCCTCTGTAATTTTTTCCAATACAAAAATACACACACACACACACACACACACACATTTCATTTCTGAGGTTTAGAATCTTTGTAAGTTGTCCTGGCTAGTTTTATGCCAACTTGACTCAAGCTAGAATTCTTTAAAAGAAGCGAGTCTCAGTTGAGAAAATGCCTTGATAAGATCGGAAAACGTAAGGCATTCTTTCAATTAGTAATTGATGGGGGAGGGCACAGTCCATTCTGGCTGGTGCCATCCCTGGGCTAGTGGTCCTGGGTTCTATAGGAGAGCAGACTGAGCAAGCCATGTGGAGCAAGCCAGTAAGCAGCACTCCTCCATGGCCTCTGCAAAGCTCCTGCCTAGAATCCTTCCCTGCTTGAGCTCCTGTCCTGAGTTTCTTCAAAAGAACAGTGCTGTGGAAATTTAAGCTGAATAAACCTTTTCCTTCCTAACTAGCATTTTGGTCATGTTGTTTTGTAGAAGCAAAAGAAACCCTAACTAAGATATAAGTCATTAGATTGAAAAACAATAATGAGTGTGTTTGTGGTAGATATTTGGGACCATTTGTGTAGGTCTGGTTGTACCTTGTTCTAAGTTATTCCACATTGTATGGAAGAATTCTATTCATTAAGGCTGTGCCTGGCTCTGGGTGATACCATTTTTTATAGAGCTACAGTTTACTCCATTTTGAATACAAATGAGGACACATGATGACCCTTCATTTTGTTTGTGTAAATAGACAACCACCAATAGGAGCTGTGAGGCACAGACTAATGAGTGACTGTTGTGGTTTGAATAAAAATGGCTCCCATAGGTCCATACAAAGTAGCACGATTAGGAGGCGTGGTCTTGTTGGGTAGTGTGTCACTAGGGGTGGGCTTAGATCTCAGAAGCTCAAGCCAGGCCTAATGGCTTACAGTTGCTTCCTGCTTCCTCTGGATTTAGATGTAGAACTTTCAGTTACCTCTGCAGCCACATGTCTATCTACATGCCACCATGCTTCCCACCATGATGATAATCGACTAAACCTCTGAACCAATTAAATGTTTTCCTTTAAAAGAGTTGCTTGGGACACGATCTCTTCACAGCAATAGAAATTGTAACTAATTCAGTGACTTGTCCATGCAAATCAACAGTAATTTTCATAGCTTTCCTGAAGTGGATTTGGAAGACATGGCTATGAGCAAATCAAAACCAGTTCAGAAAAACAAGACTTGTGATTTACCGAATACATTAGTCAACCAGGGATGTAGCACTAACCTGGACCACATAAACGGCTGAGCGCCTAATGCTGGGTGACAGTGTTATGATCCAGAACGTGTGTCATGGAATTGACAGGCAAGATGCCCCCACTTGTCCTTAGGGCTTGAGCTCAGCAACATTGGTTCTGAACATGGAGCACTGTATTGACTCTGCTTGCCTCCAACAGTTATCAGGCTGGCTTTGTTATCGTTTAACCATCTATTGCAACTCTCTGCATCTCCTCTGTATCTGATCTCTGCCTCAGACTAAGCATGCTCTTAACTCCCTTTCAGCCATTCAGTCACCCCACATGTATCTGTGTGAAGAAGTATAACATGCAACCCAAGAGCTCGTATTAGTTTTTACAGTTGGAATATTTGCAGCTGCCAGTAGCCACACTGGGAAGTGAAATGAGGATGACTTGGAAAATTTTGCAGCCAACAAAACTGCTGTAACTTGCAAATTCATTATTCAGTAAATTCGGATAGGCAGAAAGGAGTTCACTGATGTCTCTGACCTCGTGTGCTCATACCCACCTGTTCTCTCCCAGACAACATAATTGAAAGTACACACACACACACACACACACACACACACACACACACACAGCCATTCCTACCCTTGCCTCCCTGAACTAGGCTCACTGGAACAATTCAGTTATCCTTTCATAGTCAATGCCCTCATGTGCAAATTACCATCCTATTAAAGCACAAGTAAGAGTTACATCAAATAAACAATAGGTATAGAAACCTTGTAGTGCACTTATTTCATATTAGGTACTCAATGTGTAGGGAGTACTATTGTTACTCTTACAATAGCAGGTTGTTAAGGGATCCTATTCACAGAACCCGAGTATAATATACAGAATAAGGCTCTTTCCACAAAGGTGTAAACGTCTTAATCACTGAAATCAGGGATGCTGCTGCATTACATACTGCAAAAGGGATACTGTAGGAGAAGAGTAAATACAGGAGCCAGAATAGGAAAAGGATTTTTGAATGGTCCAGCTGGAGCCAGGATAAAATCAGGGCATGTTAACTGAGCCCAAGAGGTAAAAACAGCCAGAGAGCTGAGACAGCTATGCTGCTAGAATTTCAAGGGATAGTGAAGTAAGGAGCCTGTGGAAAGCAGAAAAGGCATAGAAACAGGCTAAGAGAACAGAACATGGCCTGTATGATCAGACTGACCATGCCTCTGCTGCCAGCCTTAGGAAATAAAGTTCAGATTTCTGACCCCCAAAATTAGAGTGACTTCGTGTTGACTTAAACTGGTCAGAATGTAGTCACATGTTACAGCATCAGGAAGAAAGTGGTCACATCCCTGGACAAGGCAGGAATGATCACCAAACTCTTCTGGTCACCAAGTGTAGTGATGACAGCTGGTTCCCTCAATTTTCCCTCATCAGTGTCCTCAGATTCTTTTTCTAGATCAAAGTTACACTCTGAATCTGGGAAGATGTTGCTATTGGCTGAAATGTTTTGAAATGAACCTTGATTATTTTTGCCTGGGCAAAGAGATACTAAAATATATGTGTATATGTATATATATAAGTGTTTGCATGCATGTGTGTTTGTAGATATAGGCAGCTTGATGCAAAAAAAAAAATGACACATAATAGGAGCAATAATTCAGCCATATTCAACTCCAGAATGCCCAACCTGCTAAGCTGAGGATAAATGGTGGTTGCCGTGGAAACGGCATCTTTGATCCTGCTTGCTAGCTTCTCTGTGCAGCTCACTGCTGTGCATGCCATGCACTCACAACCCAGCATTTGGCAGCACAGCACAGCACGGCAGGGTCCTGTACACTAAAGGATGATGAATCTTGTTATTTAAACTCTTTCTGAATTAACTGCATAGATGGAAAAAAAACAGGAAATAGACTTGGCAAAAGGACAGGAGACCCCAAGGAACAATGGATAGACTCTTGAACTCAGAATATCTTGTTAAGGTTTGTTACCTCCCTTTTATGTGGTAGACAGGGTGTAGTCAGAATGACTCTAAAGCCTATCTTAGGTATAACATGAACTTTATGGGAATGTCAGCTTAAACTAGAGGAGGGCAGAGCTCAAGAGTGGTCTCATTAATAGCAATTTCTCAGTATTCCTGAGAGCCAGCTCTTTTTATTGTAGATCAAGCCTACATACCAAGGTGAATGGGGGAGTAGAATGG
>JANHMN010000010.1:46741334-46756334 GCA_030674055.1 Rhabdomys pumilio | reverse complement strand
TGTGAGGCAAAGGCAGAGGCACTTCCAAAGCCTTTGGAAAAATAATAACTGGCAAAGCTCACATGGAGTAGTAATTATACGGTCATAGGCACTTCCTGGTGCTAAGGGCCAGGCAGATCTGCCAACAGGATTCATCTTGAACATGCAATTTGCTGAACATTGTTAAGCCAGTGTTTTCCCCAACCAGGAAGTCTGACAACAGGACAATGTGACTTTTGTCAATGCCTGGCCTAAGAGGTGCCAGAACTGTGTTGACACAATCACTGTGCTGGTGAGATAGGCTGCAAGCTCATCTCATGGGGTCATTGGCAGTTACATAAGGGTTCTCTATGGAGCTCTCCAGGACACCATTCAAACCAGTCCTTACCTCACTCCCTATCTTCTAGGAATTTCCTTTTCAAGCACTCTGAATACATTCCCTCATAGTTTTAACTATTTATACAGCTTCCCCTGAACTCAGGTATGGTTGGGATCTGGCGATGGGGGCATGAAGATTGATATCTAATTTCTCTTTCCTCTCCTCTCCTCTCCTCTCCTCTCCTCTCCTCTCCTCTCCTCTCCTCTCCTCTCCTCTCCTCTCCTCTCCTCTCCTCTCCTCTCCTCTCCTGTCCTCCTCTCCCTTCCCCTCCCCTCCCTTCCCCTCATCTCCTCTTTTCTTTTCTCTCTCCTCTCCTTTCTTTCCCCTCCCCTCCTCCTCTTTCTCCCTTCCTCTCCCTCCCCTCCTCTCTTTTCCTTCTCTTCCTATCTTCCCTCTTTCCTTCCATAACCTCCTCCCTTTTCTTCGACTTTGATGGATTTTATACACTCCAAGCTGTTCTTGAATTTATATAGCTAGAGCTTACCTCAAATTCCTTATCCTCCTGCCTCCACCTCTTAAGCTTTGGGATTTCAGGCACGCCCCACTTTACTCTTTAGTATCTAAATTTCAACTGACCTTTAAATGTCATAGCCATTTAAATTGCAAAAGCTAATCATTTTTGTTGGATGATATGAATACCTGAGTAAATGAATACCTGAGATGGGAGGGATGTATGTATACTTTGCTTATGAGCAACAGAGTGAACAGTGAGAAGATACATAGAGGAGCTGTAGACAAATCAGGTTGCCCAACTTGGTGATGAATGAAGCATCTTTGTGTATATGGCACCAGCTGCCACTTGGACAGGAAATCAGGGACTTGTGATGAGTGAAGCCAGTTTACTGTGAAGGGGACAATGGATTGATTAGTCAAGAAAGTCCTTCAAGTTTAAGTAGCCCCACCAACTGTTATAATGAGAAAATGGGCCAAACAAGAGAAGTGTCTGTCCTGAGGTCTGATAGGCATCTGTTATAGGGCTGAGATTAGAGCCCAAATGTCCAGCCCAGAATCCATACAGCTGCCCAGGTATGTTCTGAATACCATCCTATAGCCATCATCTGAACCTGGTCCTAATGACCGCATAGATGTAAGTTTTCCAAGAATATCACTAGCCTTTTAAGCTGGTTTCTCTCTTTTCTGTAGTTCTTCCTTTCTACCCGTTAATAGGTCTGTCTTTAGTTAAGACTCTTACTGCAGGGCTCTGAGGGTGTGGTAGTAATTGTCATTCCCATCATTTAGGTAAAGAAACCAAGACTCTAAGCATTTATGCCACTTGCTTAAGGACACGCAATAAGTCAGAGCTGGGGAATCCAGAGTTAGAGCTTGTACCCAGCTTAGCCATTTGCCTGTGACTCCACACATGTCATATTCTCTGTTTCAGGGACTTGTGTGCAAAATGCTGAGCAAAACAGCACTTAGAGTCCAAGGCTATCACACAAATGCAATAAATAACATAGGCAATAGGCACTCAGTCACTCTTGGCCACAGTAAATGCTTCATGGGTGCTTCTAGTCCTTTTGTTCTTGGCACTCAATTCTGGCTCCCAGGATCTTGTCTGTTTCTCTCAGAATGACTGACTACCTGACATAGTAGGGATTCAAGGTGCCCCCTTTGTCTTTCTTTCTTTAAAAAAGTTATTTCATTATTTATTTATGTCTGACTCTGTGTGTGTGTGTGTGTGTGTGTGTGTGTGTGTGTGTGTGTGTGTGTGTGTGTGTGTGTGTGTGTATGTACAGGGAGGTAAGCAGAGGGTATTTGAATCTCTTGGACCTTGAGTTATAGGTTGTGAGTTACTCAGATGTGCATACTTGCAGGAGCAGGAGGCTCTCCCAGCAGCTAAACCATATCTTCATTTTCTCTCTGTCTTTCTGCAATAATCTTAGTGTTTTATGGAACAGAACTTTCAGCAGTCTTGAGAACAGAAATCAGCTCTGGTACCCCAGGATCAAAGCAAGTAGAGTTCAGGGCCTCCAAGTGCGCCTCTGCCTGGCTGGGGTTCAGAGGGGGTTCCTTGGCAACATGCAGTGGAAGGCAGCATCACAGGCTTCCAGCCCCATGTCACTCACACATCCTCATTCAACATCACCTTCTCTGCCCTCCGCAGGGCTGTTATGATAAAGGGCTGACTAATGGGCAGGAAGGGGACATCTTGCCAATGTGCTTGTTTCCATTAGATTACAGCTGTATTTTTAGAGTGCCTGAGAAATAGCTAGGATCTTGCCTTGGAAGATGATTTTGTGTTCTGGGCCTAGGAAGAAATAAATCTTACTGAAGAAAACAAAATGAGAAAGATTGCAAATTATTCTTGATGTCCAAAATCCTTTTCCTTTTTTTTCTTTTTCTTTTTTTTCAATGTTACCTGCTGCACTGTGTTAAGTTGAGGCTAAATAATTTTTTTCTGAGATGCCTTCCCAGAGTCCTGGCGTTATTCATTTTCATAGCATCTCGAGCTTCATTTAACCACACTGTGTCAACAGTGACAATTTGCTCCATGCCTTCGTGTGTGTGTGTGTGTGTGTGTGTGTGTGTGTGTGTGTGTGTGTTCATTCTCTTGGGTGCACATATGTATGCTTATGCAGATGGAGTCTGGAGGTCAACTTTCATGTTGTCCCTCAGAAGGTACCCCCTTTGTTTTTTTGATGAGATTTTTCTTGGCCCTGGAGCTTACCAAGTAGAATAGGTTGTCTGGTCAGTGTATCCCAGGGATCCCTTTGTTTCTGCCTCTATAGCATTGGGATTTAAGGCTGTGTCACTACCTCCAGCTTCAAAACTTTTATTCATTCTTTGAGAATTTCCTATATGCATGCAACATGTTTTGATCATATATACCTTTATACCCTTCTATATTTTCCAGAATCCTCCCTTCAGAACTTCAGAAATTGATGTTTTCTTTTTGAATGCATTCATTCACCAAATCTACTTAGTGATGTTTGTGTGCACATGGGCGTAGAGCTAACTCACCATTAAAGCATGGATGCTAAAGCCCAGCTTTCTTATGTCGATTCTGGGAGCTGAGCTTAGGGCCTCGTGTTTGCGTGTCAGCTGTCTTTAACAATTAAGTTAGACGTCTCTTGGCCTCTTTCAAATTCACTGAGCTCTTGAGGGCAGCGGTCTCAATTGCTGACTACATTTATGGTCCCCAGCTTCTAACTCAGGGCTTTCCTTTAGTAGATGCTCAGCAAATGTTTAATGGCTGAAGGGATACAAAAGCGGTTGAATGGATATATACCTGAAATATAAAGACCAAACAGTTACTTTGTATCAGTAAATCTTACGACAAGTGATATCACAGGTGCAGACACCTGTGTCTCAGCAGCTATCATCCATAGATTAGCATTTGGGTCTTATCCCATGCCTCATTTGACTATTGCTACTCTGTGCCTCTGTATATGGGATATTCACATAATAAAGATAAATAAGTTCCTTCGACACCAAATTGAGGAAACACCAGTCTAGGCAGCACACCATGTGGGACTCCCGAGGAGGGATTAGGCTTAGGAGCAGGTGATAGGAATGAGAACAGGTCAAATTAGAGATAGTAGTTTCTCTTATTTTTAGAGCATGCTCTTCTTCCTGTGGTATACAGACTGAACAATAAGTGAGATTTCTTTGCGTAATACTTTACTTGCATAACTTTCCTATCAGGTTCCAAAAAAGCCAAGGAAATTGTCATGTCCCACCCGAGCAGCAGAGAAAGGTAAATCTGAGACACACCCAGGGAGTCTATTCATGTCTATCAGGACTTCTAACCCATACACAAGGAAGCTCAAATAACCAATTAGCTTCCTTCTCTTACCAGTTCTGTGTTTTTCTTTCTACCCACTCACATTGTCACACTAGTAAGCCACTGAAGTTCTGTGAATCAGACCAGGTTGCAGAGTGTATACATGGGAGTGGACAACTGGGGAGAAGGGGAGAGAGTCCCCAATAACCAGAGAGCAGAGCTGCCTACCAGTTTAGACTTCTGCATGACTAAAGAAGCATTTCTAAGTCATGTTGAAGTCAGAGGAATCTGTCATGTTCAACAGGTCCTAAGTTAGGTACCCACATAAAGGAGTTGAGTCTTTATGTATGAAAGTGTGCAATGCATACTTATAGAAACATTTGCACACCCTCAGCAAGTTCTTTCTATCTCTTTCATGAATTCAATTGTGATTTGGTCTTCCTTAGGTCATTCACCCACTTGATAATAAATATATGCTCATATATACATTTATAATGTAGAGTAATAGGAAATATAGAATGTCTTTATAACAATGTGTTTTTGTTTTCTTCTTCTTTTTTTTAAAGATTTATTTTATTTATTTTATGTATGTGAGTACACTGTTGCTGTCTTCATACAGCAGAAGACAGAATCAAATCTTGTTACAGATGATTGTGAGCCACCATGTGGTTGCTGGGAATTGAACTCAGGACCTTTGGAAGAGTAGTCAGTAATCTTAACCAGCCTCTACAACATCTTTAAAATGTTCAAAAATAAATTGAGGGTGATGCTTAGGGAAGTGGTTGTGCTTGCATGTTACATCATTACAATTCTGTTAATCAGAGTCCTGTCATAGAGAGACTATCAATCTGGCTTTGAGGACTTTTGTATTGAGATGGTAGATGTGGTGTCCAGTGGCATCCCTTTAAAAATGTAACTATTATGTCTTTTTCTCAGAAGCTGAGCAGACAATAGCCCCAGTGCTCTTCACCCCTGAGGACAGGACTTAACTCTTCCCAATTGGTCCGGTATTATGTAATCTCTTTCAAAGCCAGCCAAAGCTTCATCCAGCCAGTTACCCTGGCAACCCAGCTGTGTCATCTTGAAAGATGTCTCTGGGCACTGGCTTCTGAATCTGCCAGAGACTTGACTCAGGCTGAGTCGTGAAAGCCACTACATATTAACTACAACATGATGTCATCATTGATTGTGCTCCTGGTAGACATGTCACAATGGTTAAAAAAAAATGGACAAAAATAGGCCCTGGCCTGACTATGTGGTGGAATTTACTCACAATGCAGGCAAAGCTATCTATTTTGGGAGACCATCTATGTCATGTATGCTTTTCTTTGCCTTTCTTCTACAAGAAAAAAGCCTTTCAGTTTTTTGCATTTTTCCTTGAAAATCTCATTACCAACTAAAATGTAAGCTGCCTAATTTTCATCAGCCATCCCTTTCGTGTTGAGGGTTTTTAGTTTTTAAGTTTATCCTTTCATTTCCTCCTTGGGAAAATAATATTTAAGAAAGTTTCTTGATGTGAAATTGTCTAATGTATTCATAAAAAATCAGCTTCTCACTTGACTGAGAGAATGGGACATTATGTTTTCTTGCCTTCTTGCCCTGCATTCTATTTATTTAAGCATTCTATATAGAAAGCGCCGCTCTGAGCCTCTGGAGTTTACTGCTCTGAACTATATGCTTTGAGATGCTTTTATTTCTTTCATTTAGTCTTTGAATTGAATTTTAGTTAAGTTACAAACAGTTTCTTTTACTCATTCATTAATTCATCTCCTCAGCTAATTAACTTCATTATCGGACACTAGAGGATCAGTCATGAATAAGCTGTGGGCTCTGCTCTCCCGGGTAATTGGAAAGGGAAAGAACCATGATATTAACTGATCCATGCTACAGGAATCATCTGTTTAGTAGAGATCTAGTGACAGGTTTATACAATTTTAGAATCTAGGCATTGAAGGGAAATTCACAAGGGAAGAAACGTAGGCTCATTTCTCTGCTCCCCCTTTCACCACTCTCCCCAACTTCTCTCTTCAGCCACTTTCTTATCTTCAACGCTATCTTCATTCCCATCTGCATTGCTAAGAGTTGTGTTCCTTTCTATATCTCTAGAACAAAGCAGGAAATTGAAAAACCTTTCACATAGTCACACTTATTCTTTGCAGGTATGGGCAGGGATTTCTAATTATCTCAACAGACCAAGAACCTAGAATTCTAAGAGCCTTGTAACTCTCTAACTCCATAGCTTACTAGCAGCTGATTCTTGCCTAGGCACCAGGTCTCCTTGACTTCCACCCCACATTTGGGTGTTTTTTTTCCTTCAAGGAGTATCAGACCCTGTTAAGATTTGCCTCATCTGTGTATTTTGTTGGGGAGTTGGGTTGGTGTTTCTCCTTAGTCAATATGACATTGTCTATCATAGTTGCACAGAGACAGTGAGGTTTCATCTCTCCTGGCCCACAACATCAGATACTAAACAGATTCCTTGTCAACTGTACTAGTGTAGCCTCTGCTCTCAGTCCCTTCCCACTTATATAGGAGCCATGATGGCTGGACCAGAGTAGGTATACAGTGTTGTGGTAGGCCCTTACACATGCACTGAAAACCAAGATGGCCTCTTAACATTGGAAAAGGAGCAGTTGCCACTTGAAGCTGAACAAAGAGGAAGATGTACATAGTGAGGATAGGGTCTTCTCTCATGATCTCACTACATCCCAGCCACAAAGAGAAGGGTTATTAGCACTTACTGAATACTTGAATGGTAGGTGCTTGTAACATGGACATCACATTAGTTATTTTGGTTGTTGCTATGCTAAAGCACTCAGAAGAAGCAAACTTAAGAGGAGATGGATTTATTCTGGACCACAGTTTGAGGGGATATAGTTCATAATGAAGGTGGATGGCTCTGTGGGGTCAGAAAGCCTAAGGCTGATTCTTGGTGGCTAAATAGAAAGGAAAGAGACTGATCTTGTTTAAAGATTCTACAGACTTCCAAAACAGTGCCACCAGCTGGGCACTAGGTGTTTAAACATATGAGCCCGTGGGAGACACTTCGTAGTCAAGCTATAATCGATGTGAAGAACCCTTTAAAGCTGTGAGATCTGAAGATGAAGGAAGTGAAGGATTTGCTCAAGAACTTCCTGGTCATTGGGAGCAGCACCTGGGTTTATACAGTGGGCTTCTGTCTAGGGCCGCACTCTCTCATGTACCCATGTATTAAGCTGTTACCCAGCACAGGATCAGAGTGGCTGTTTGTGCCTTTCATGAAGAGATCCAAAGCTCAGTGAAAATGTGTGTAACTTTACCTTGTAGCTTTGTGGCCCTTAGTGATGGGAAACATATGTGGGGAAACGAAAAAAGGACAGCATTCATCTTGTTCTTATCTCTGAAGACGTGGTGGACATCACTGATAGGACAGCCCATTTGTCTTTGCTTTCCACCTAAAACACAATGACCGTTCTTCACCTTGAAGAAAAAGATAACATTGGGGTCTGACTCATAGAGGAAAACCCATTTAGCCATTATGGGAGCATCTGTGTTGTCATTTTTAAATGTTTACTTAAAAACTAGTAAGTACACATCTTTCTCGGCAAGTCGTCATGAACACTGTATGGACTAGAGGCTCAAGACAGGATCATTCTTTAAGCAAGAGGTGCCACAGAGCAGGCGTCTCTGGGAATTGAGCTTCAATGATGGAGCAGCCCTGTGGCTCTGAACAGCTGACAGGAAATTCTGATGTGCCCTGGCCAGGGCCCTACCTTTCCAAGGTTGGGTTCTTACCCCTCTCTGCTCCTCCTGCTCACCTGTCTCTCCTGTTTATATCTTTACTAAGTCTCAACCATAGCTCCTACCACACCACCTCTTAGAGAGCTGTGTCAGACTGTCTTACCTGTTGACTGTCTTCTCTTTCTTTGAGTCCCCAAAGCCCTGACTCTCCCACAAACTCATATAGTCTTTCATGCCCCCTTATGGTATGGGGGATATGTGTTCATGCTGACCCTCCATTGTTGAGGTTAGAAACATACATACAAGATACAGACACGTACTTGATGAAAACCTTGGTCCATGCCTGTCACCATCCATTTACAGGAGGGCACAACAAGAGTTCCTGAGGCTTTCTCTTTGTGGTACTAGGAGCATGGGAAGGAGAAAAAGTAACTTGTTGATACTGTTTATATTGTGGTTCTAAAAGAAGACAATGATAGACCACCAGCAGTGGTCTTCCTCCTCACATCCTGGCAAGGGATGTGTGGCTGCCTTCTAGTGTTCATCTGGAGGCTATGTGTACAACATTTAGTATTTAGGCATTTTGTGCTATTAATGTCCTCTATGATCTAAACTCACTCATCTTCCACCCTGAGACCTCTTAAGTTATCTGACGTTTTAGACAACCATCAAAAACCATCTTGTTCTTTCCCTCGTTAAACCCATGTCTTCATGCTTGATATGGGCTTAATGATTGTGTTCCCAAAGTCATATGTTGAAATTCTGTACTTGATGGTGATGATATTATGTTGTGATTAGGTCACAGGAATAAGATTCTTTTTTTTTCTTTCCTTTCACTGTTTTTTTTTTAACTCTTTATATCAAAAAAGCTTGATACATTCTGCCTGTAAAGAGAATGAACCGCCTCTATATCTCTAATAAATCATCAGATTCTTAAGGTGTAAGAGAGCTACAGTTTGACTATGTAATGGCCATTATAAATTCATTAGTTGGATTTGTGAGTTGGGCTTTGGAGAAGTGAGTGGATCCTGAGAGTTCTGACCTAATCAATGTATTAGGAATAAGATTCTTATGAATGGGTTTATAGTCTTACAGAAAATGCTTTAGAGAGTATTTAGGGAGAAGTTTGTAAAGTGTCATGTAAGTATAAGTACTTGAGTTTGGGTCCTCAGAAGCCACATAAAGCTGGATGTGGTAGCTTGTAACTACAATCCTGGTCCCTAATGTGAGATGGGAGATGGATACAGAAGAATCCCCCCAAATTTGTCATCAACTAACTCAGTATATATAGTGGTGAGCAATAGAGTACTTTGTCTCAAATATAGCAAACGGCAAGACTGAGATGAAAGTTGTCCTTTGTCCTCTACATGCGAGCTGTAGCATGTGCATCCCCCACCCCCGCCACCACACCACACACAAGAGCACATTTGTTCCTTCCGCTTCATAAGGAAAAAGAGAGGAAGCACTATCTATGAATCAGAAAACAGGGCCTTCCATGCCACTCCATTTTCCAGTGCCAAGAACTATGAAAAATAAACTTTTATTGTTTATAAACTACTCAGTTAGAGGTGTTTTGTCATAGCATCTCCCATGGACTAAGCAGCTGCCCTTGTGGAATTTTTCATGTTAATCTTCCTATTAGGAATCCCATTATTGAGGCAGCAAACTCTACTTTGGTTTCAAGATATAATGAGATTGACCAAACTCCATCTAGAAACTTCTTAGACCAGACAATTGATACTTGTCTTGTGTAAGCATATTTTCTATCCCTGTTTTAGCTATTTATATAGACTGTTAAATTTTTCTCTAGGCTGGAAAGCTTACAGAACTGTAGATGCCTGACCCTAAGTCTTTTCTGCCCCAGGCCTCTTCATATGTTGTAGATTTGTTATGGACAACACTGGTAATTGTTTTCTGAAAATGACTGACACATTTCTGTCCTCAGAGGATTTTCCCTAAATTAGAGATAATGAGATTCTTGGACAATTTAGGCTTATTTTATAACTGACTTCTCCCCTTCTCTCTTCAGTGAAAATAGGCCTGAGTTTGATCTGTGTGCATCCAGGGTAGGGTCCAAGTTATAGTAACATGAACACAGATATAAGATGACTGCCACAAATTCCACAATGACCCTCAGAGAAGAATGAGAAAAGTGGCCAAAGGCCAAGAACCATTTTAAGTGGAGAAAAAAGAGAGAGAAGGAGAGTCATTAGTGAGATCAGATGCTTTCTTCTATCAGAAGCACACTGGGCATTTCACAAGTGAATACAGGTTCTCGAATAGGTGGTCCATTGTATCAAAGACCCATGATGTCTCTGAGCCCACTGAGTGCAATACAATTTCATAACTTCAAAGGGTCAGAAAATCCAGTGAAGCAAAGCAGCCTTACACTGGCAGATTAATATATTAATTTGCATGTTCAACTACATCCTCCTAAAAAAAATTGGCTATTTATTCTTCTCTGGGTCTATTTTCAAAAAGCTGTTTTGGACAACTGGCTGCAAATAACTAAGCAGAGAGCAGGTCTATCTGGCTTCACACTGTCACTATCAGATACATTCTTTTGGGTATTAATTGGTGTAGTGGATCTACCTTGCATATCCCCGTCCCATTCACACACATCCTGGTTCCTGTTTCTAAAATGGAGGTAAGTGTGGACTTGGGGACTTGCCGAGGCTCGGTTTGATCTTTAGCTGAAGACAGAGAAGATGAGGTATGGTGTAAAAGCATTCCTTTAGGATGTGATGGTGGCAGAATTATCAATAGCCCTCTAAATACATCAACCTTATCATGGGAAAGCCAAATCCCAGGGTGGAGAAGCCACACAAAGTGATTTCACACCCCTGAGACAGGAGAAGGTTATCACCTGGACCTCTCTGGGGGTGAGTGCTATCTCTAATTTGAGCCACACTGGTAGCTCATTATTCTCCAGATTTTACAGCAATGAAATGCAGTTGGAGCCTCACACAGAACTGCATCTCCCAGACTCTCTCCTCATTTTCTTTTCTTTGAGATTTAAGACCTAGTTCTTGTTTTGCACATTAATTCAAGTTGAAGTGCAGCCTCAGTCATGTTGGCAAACATTCCAAATGTAAATGTATTCCAAGCTTCTCACTAAGAGTTAAAACATTCTCACTGCCCAGTCGAGATGACATTATGTCTTATGTAACAACAGTTTCCTTAAGGGATTAAAACGCATCTGTGTGTAGGTCTGTCCAACAATATTTTAATAAGCTCTATTCTTAGTTACTTCTGATTAAGAAACAGATTCTTACTCCTTGAAAATTGATCATTCCCATTTTATTTTGAGCCAAAACTTATATTACCAAAACCGATTTGAGAAATACTGGTTGATACTAGGAGGCTGGGTCAGGCATCTGACATTGACTTTTAGACTCCACATACATATGTTTGTGTGGCACGTCTGTGTGCACACACTTACATGAACACATTCATGTACCTCTCAGACAAACCACCCATACATACACACATATATACTCTGTCTTCCATAAGACAAAAGTCATCTGTTGCTTCTTTTAATAAAATATCTCCTGAAGAAGCAAGGTAGTGGTGTCTCCCCAGTTGTACTGACAAAGAGCTGCCTCTCAAGGAAACAACTCATTCTAGATCTTGAATGAATCAGGGACAGTTTATTCACTGATACACAAATGCACATGTGAAAACACACACTCACACTCACACATATATACACACACACGCAAACAGATATGTTGAACAAAGTGAAGATTAGAAATTACATTCTCGGGCTCAGTGGTTAAGAGCACTGACTGCTCTTCCTAGAGGTCCTGAGTTCAATTCCCAGCAACCACATGGTGGCTCACAACCATCTGCAACGGGATCTGACGCCCTCTTCTGACAGCTACAGTGTACTCATATACACAAAGTAAGTAAATAAAAATTTAAAAAAAGCCTTTAAAAAAAGAAATTATATTCTCTCTCTGTGCATGCATGCGTTTGTGTTCATGATGTATACGTGTAGTATATACACTCATGTGCAGTGTACAAGGAGACTAGAAGAGGGTAACGACTGTGTCTGCTTTATTACTCTCAGCCTTATTCCCTTGAGACTGGGTCTCTTACTGTATCTGGAAGTAGGCTAGTGGATTGCGAGTCCTAGGGGGGATTCTCATGTCTCTGTTCCCCCTACCTCAGTTCTGGGGTTACAGGCACACATAACAACCACAACTGGCTTTTAAATTCATGTTTTGGAGACTTGAACTGAGGTCTTCAAATTTTCTCTCAGGTTCTCTCACTTGCTGAGTCACTTCCTCAACCCAGAAACCTTCTATTCTTATTCATAGGTTATTGAAGTTAATTTGAAAGTCTAGTTTAAGAGAGGGTTTTCTTTCTTTCTTCCTTCCTTCCTTCCTTCCTTCCTTCCTTTCTCTCTCTCTCTCTCTCTCTCTCTCTCTCTCTCTCTCTCTCTCTCTCTGTCTTAGTTACAATTAGTAGTCAGTAACTAGTGCCAAGGAACATCGAATGTTCTGTCAGTCATGAAAAGCATCTTTTGTGACGTGTGAAATTTCTTGGGCTACTCCAATGAAAGCTGTGCTAAGAGAGATATAGACACTGTTCTTTACTGGTAGTAGAATCCCCAAAGCTACCAAAGGATAGCTCTTGCTTAATATCTAGACATGTTCTCAATTTGTTAGCCATGAATTTTCTCCACTGTAGCTGCCTGAGGTTAGCAACTCTGAGGTATGAACCCATGCACCTACCGATTGCACCGTCAACCCAAGTGACCAGTGTTGACATTTAAGAGCCACTGATACAGGTCAACATTTAGGTTTATATAGATGCTGTGGTTTGTAGCTTGATGAAGTCACTTGTCCTAAGTTAGCCAGCAACCAGACAAGACCAAGTCCCTAGAACAAAGGTTAATAAAATCCTATATTTATTATATATTATGTAAACTTTCAGAAAGAATGCCTTACATTCCAGAAGGTAGACTGTAAAAGCATAAGAGAAAAATTGAAAGTAGAATCCTAAATATGTGTAGAGACCCACAGGGCACTTTCTGAATATGTTATTAATTTGAATGTATTTGTTATTTTATTAAAATATATTTATTACAAAATATTTTGGTACTTCTATCTTGATAACTTTATTCGTTATGTATATATGTGTGTGTTCATGTAGTGTAGTGTATATGCATAAGAATGGGGGTGTGTGTCTACTCCTAAATGGAGACATACTTGGAGGCCAAATGTTTGGTGTCCTACCTTGTGGCTCTCCATTTTCCCTTGACAAAGGGTCTCTCACTGAATCTGCATCAAGGCTGTCAACCAGCAAGCTCTACAATGCTAGGGCTCCAGGCATGTATTCATAAGCCTCTTGCTTTTTATGTGGTTTTGGAGTCTTTGTATCAGGCCCTCAGACTTGTACAGCAAGCACTTATACCTACTGAATCATCAGGCCAGGCCATGTAACATTTACTTTTGTTTTAATATCTGATACTGGGTAATCCTGTCAATAGCATTTTCAGGAATAGACTTGTTTTTCAATGCTTTTAGCCCAGAGGGTTGTTCATACTTTTGACATATGAATGATGTTTTCTACAAATGTACTGAGCCAAATTTATTCTTAGCTATTCCAGGACACATGTAACCCATGGCTACAGGTTGGATATGCCTGGCCTAGAGAAGTTTTACTGAATCCCACTGATATATTTTGGTGCAAATCAAGATGGTTTTACAAAGTGAAAATAAGCCTACTTTCCAGCTCTTCCAGGCTTGGAGCTTCCTGAAGACAAAGCTTATCTCCACAGCACTGACTCCACCCAAAGCAGAAAGGAAACAGTCGGTGAACAAGTGAGTGAGCCAGGCAGAGAAACTGCTCGTCTCTGGGGAAGCTGGAAGGACATTTTCTAACACCAAATTATAGATGCTCTTTAGGAAATGACCCATTGGAACGACATGGAATGATTTGGCAGGCACTCTTTTGTTATATGTGAATGCATTTTATTTAAAATTCAAACAGTTGAATCAGTGATGATCAAATTGGACTCGGGGGCACTGCCATCCTTTGTCTTGCCAACATCTAACACTCCTTTGAGAAGAGAGCTTGGGACAGTGACATAAGTCGAGGCTCAGGAGACCTGGACTGGAGCCTAGCCAAACATTTAGCTCTTTAATGGTCTCTGGGAAATGACAGACCGTAGGAAATGACTCTCCTTTCTGGAGCAGGGTGCAAGGGTTAGGATACTGAGGAGTTGGTGGGGGAGAGATTTAAAAAGTGCCCAGTGGCCTCTGAGATAGTTTAGTGAGTTAAGGGGCTTGCTTGCATTTGGTTCCCTGAACACACATAAAGGAGGAAAGAAATGGCCCCATATATGTACATCTTTCTCTCTCCCTCTTCCCCCCCCCCTCTCTCTCTCACACTTATATTCACACACACTCACATATCCCCATTCACTTTAGCACCTGGCTATGGGAAAGGCTTTGTTCTTTGGAGGGTACAGTGCTCAGCTTGTGGGAATCTGTGGTGGAAATGGAGATGGCTGAGGCTCTGTCCTGAGATTTCACTCTCCCATTTCTGGAATTCGTAGTGGATATCATCATTTGATTAAAACTTGCTTCTCTGTTGAACCTTCCTAAAGCCTTCCTCTGTATATCTTCCTGTGCTGCCATCAAACTTGGCACATGAGATAAAACCCGCTTCAGTCTTAGTTCTCTGAGAATAAGAGTAGATCACTCATGATGCAAACACAATTTATGGTGAGCTGTAAATAACGCTCACCTCCTTTATCTTTGCGACTCCAAGTGAGGTGACAAGGCTTATTATTTTCACCTACAAATAAAATAAACAGATCCAGAGAGGCAGAGAATTGGCATGTGTAGCCCAGCTGAGATTGAACTGTACATTTGTTAATCTCTAGATACCAAAACTATTTTAGCTAATCCTGTACTACTTGTGTAATTCACCTTGAGACAACCCAAATGTATCCTGAAGTCAAACTTCAAATGTATATCAACATCTATTTAGGACTCTTTGCAGGACTGTGCTGCTATGACCTTCATGACTTCGGAATTGACCTGACTGGAGCAGACACATGTGTGGAAAAGCTGGGATCAGCTGGGCTGTTTGCTCTGATGGAAGCACAGAAACCCAGAGAAATCAATCTATCTATCTATCTATCTATCTATCTATCTATCTATCTATCTATCTATCTATCTAT
>JANHMN010000010.1:46674537-46741324 GCA_030674055.1 Rhabdomys pumilio | reverse complement strand
TATCTATCTATCTATATCTGAAGGATGAGGTGAGTTAGCTAATCTTAGTAGTCTCTGTAGGAAACAGGCTCAGGCTGCAGCCATCCAGAAAGAAGAAGCTGTGGCTGATATTTTCTCTACACACTGTCAATATCTATATTCAGAGGATAGGGCCTTGCCATTCACATGAGTGTGAGGTAGGAGGGTCCTTGAAATGGCTGCTCATGCCAACAATACATATTCACCCAGGAGTCTGTCTACTCTCCACTTTCTACTAGGTTTGTTCGTTAGTTTTGATATCACAGTGGCAAAGCAGACTAGGGACAGCTTTAATCTCACAAAGACAAGGACCCATGGATCCTGGGAGAGGGCACTTCCTCCCTTAGATGGTGGCTTGCTTATCTCGACAGTTTACTTTTGAAAATGGCAGCAGCTTCCTTGAAAATGAATTAAAGTGGCAAACTATCTTAATTTTGTAATCTTGGCTTGGCAATCCAAGTGATGATTGGAAGGTGGAAATTCTTATGGGCAGAAGATCAGGTACTTGGTTCTTATTGATAAAGTACAGTTCTTTTCAGTGCTGGGATCAGGGAGGATACGGCATCATTTGCTACAACTTTTGTGACCAGAGACACAGGAAGTTCTGGGTGTGCTCGGAGCCAGGTGCCCTTTCATTAGTTGCAGAAGGCTAAGAATTTACATGTTTCAACAGCAAAGAAACTTGGACTATACTAATTTTTTAAGGCCACCAAAATGTAGTACCAAATACTGTTTGGATTAAATAATAGAAATATGCTGTGCTATATGGTTCTGGAAGCTACAAATTTTCAACACGGCATGAGCAGGGCTGGTTTCTTCTGTGGTCTCTCTCTGTGACTTCCAGATGGTCTTTTCAAGATCTTCTTTCCATTTGTCCTGTGTGCAGGTATCTTAGGGTTTTCCTGCAGTGAATACACACTAAGACCAAGGCAACTTTTACAAGGATAGCATTTAATTGTGGTTGGCTTACAGGTTCAGAGGTTCAGTCCATTATCATCAAGGCAGGGTCATGGCAGTGTCTAGGCAGGCATGGTGCCAGAGAAGCTGAGAGTTCTACATCTTCATCTGATGGCCACTAAGATGAAGACTGACTCCCATGTGACTAGGATGAGGTCTCCAAAGCCCAAACCCACATTGACATTCTTCCTCCAACAAGGCCATAACTCCCAATAGTGCCAAAACCCTGGGTCAAGCTTACTCAAACCACCACACCAGGTTTTCCCTTTCTATAAGATTTCCAGTCACGGTGGGTGGGTGGGGTCTGTCCAATCTATTTACCTTGCTCTAAGTTAATCAGCTCTTCAAAGCCCCTATACCTGAATAAAGCCACATTCAAAGGCAGTAAGGAATAAGATGTCAGTGTACTAGTAGAGAAGGGACAGAGTACAGCTTATAAGAGGTCCTCAAAAACCCATTACCTAATGAATATTTTGTCTTCTAAGGTTAAGAGCAAAGTATTCAACCTCTCACTCATTACTTTGTTGTTCCACTTTGAAATTAGCATCTCTCCGGTCCATTCTTGTCCCATCACCAAGCATCAGTGCTAATTATTCTGGAACAGTGGTTATTTGTACCTTCTCTATTAGCGCAGGAAATCCTGCTGGGCAAGGGTAAACTGTCCTGAAGTTGTTTGGAGATGGTTTCATCACAGGGCTTCCCAAGAAGAAGCCATGTAGCCAGCAACAATAGTTCTCAAAGCTTCTCTGTGGCAGGCTGCCTGCTCACCACCGGGCTTATGATGATTGCAATGTCGTGACTATAGTCTGCATTCCTAAATAATGAAACCTGTGTCAAACTGGGAGGCACCATGTCTAGATCTGTGTTACAAAGCTCACTCTTGTAGATGAGTGGGAGTGGGATGCTGATACAGGGCAACACCACACACAGGCACACATGCAGGGATGTAAATTACTACGTCAGGACAGTGAGATGCCCTCATGTATTCTTTATATACAACTCCACAGAGATGGCCAGAGACAAGGTCAGGTAACTTCTCTTAACTGCTTTAAGGACTTGCTTTCCTCTTAGAGGTGTGAGCTATCTTTCTCTGAGATTTGTCCTGAGTGTATTCTGTCCACAGTACTTTAGGATTCTCATTGGGAAGCCCTACTGGGTACGGTGGGTAATGTTTGTTTGTTTGTTTATAGTGTATATGGTACAGATGTGTTCGTGTGTATGAGCCTACATATGAGTGTGTGTGAGTGTGTAGGCTAGGGATCAAGATCAGATGTCTTCTTCAATTTCAGTTACTGTTAATATTCTCTGAGGCATTGTTTCTCACAGAACCTGAAGCTTGCAGATATCGCTATGCTGGCTGTTCATTGAGTTTTAGAGAGTCCCTCTCCTCACTTCCCACAGCACCAAGCATCCCCAGTCTTTAACACCTGTCCTGCTTTTGCCTTTCATGATGCTGTGAAAGTTCTGCTTTTACATTTTTTTTTTTACATTTGAAGCTCAAAAAGGCTTTTGGTGTGAGGGTGATGGCGAGGGTCATGGCTCCTGGCATAGCAGATGAGTATTTCCCATTATTTAGCCCTTCTCTTAATCTTCATCATAGTTGTCTTTAGAGCAACTGAGGTGATGTCTGGAATGACAAACAGCTGAGGAAGCAATAGAAGCTGTACAGAGATGAGAGGCTACAGTGGGCTTTGTCCCATGAGAGACTGAAGTGGGCTTTGCCCTGCCAGAGGTTGCAGTTAGCTTTGTTCCACCAGAAGCTTTAGTAATCTTTGTTCTGTCAGTGAGTTCCAGGACAGCTCTGCTTTTGACTACACCAGGAAGAACTATTTGAAAGACCCATTCTCCGGGATTCTGAGTCTAGTCTTGGTGAACACTGGCACTCTTCTGAAGTACTTAAAAGAAGTCATTTCTCATCATGTGCCACCACCACCCCCAGGCCTCTTACACAACCCTCAGCCTTCTCTTCCTCACCCATCGGAGCTGCCTTCTGTGCCTGTACATGGCATAGTTCTTCCATAATTCTCCTTTGATCTTTGTCCTTGGATGACTCTGAGAGAACTTTGTCTGCTTTCTGCCTATTTGACACAAGAACAGAGTCCATATTCAAGTCTCACTGTTAAGGAGTTGAGACTAGAGGCTTCCCAGAATATCCAGAGCTTAGAAAGTCTTGTATCACTTTTCTGAGGGAAAGCCACTGGGTATGATTGGGTTTGAGAGTTTGGGGTTGAAGTGGGAATGGGGGTGTCAGGTGATCCTGATCCACATGTTTCTGTGTGTCATAAAACACAGAGGTATGTGCAATGCTTACACAGTTGAGCTTGAGGCCGAGGCTTTTGCAGTGTATGAATGATACAGTGCGTTTCCTGCTTCTTCAAAGACAAAACCCCTTGGTTTTAGACAACTACCAGCACCCCAAGCTCTCTTAATCATGACCTTCAGTGATACGAAGGTAACTTTGACGCAGCTCATTTGTCTTTGCTTTCCTTCATGCTGGCAGAAAAAGTTTCTAAGCACAGGTTAATTCTAGATGAGAAAATGGCAAAATATGAGTTCGAAAGTGGAGGGGAATCACTGGATGACCTAGGAAGTACATCTGTTCTACTTCTGTTCAGAATTAATCTATATCAATTAAATAGTGGGTATGTCTTCTGAAATTTCTACACAAAATGCTAATGACTAGTTATTTAGATCCTTTTAGGAATACCTTAGTGATCCCATCTTAAATGTGTGTATGTGTATATTATATATAATATGTATGTTATATATTATATATGTTCACATTTGTGTCTATCTATTTATCTATCTCTATATATACATATGTAGATAAACACACATATTTGTGTGTGTGTTTATTTCCTGCTTTTTATTGCCAACTTGATATCACCAAGATTCACCTGGGAAGATGGAATCCCATTGGATGGTTTGCCCAAATCAGATTGGCCTGTGGCCATATCTGTGGGTAATTGTTTTGATTGTTGATTGATATAGAAAGCCTAGATCATTGTGGGTGTTACTACTTCTGGCCAGTAGTCCTAGGTTATATAAGAAAGTTGGTTGAGCATGAGCCAGAAGGAGCAAGCATGTAAGCAGAGTTTCTCCACAGTTTCAACTTCAGTTCCTGCCCTGACTTCCCTCACTGAAACTGTGACTTAGCCAAGTCAATACTTTAGCCAGAGTGTTTGTCATAGCAATAGAAAAAGTAACCCCTGCTCTGTGTGTGTATATGTGTGTGTACACTTCAGCACACATGTGGAAGTGAGAGGATGGTTTCCTTCCCAACACATTATCATGTAGATTTTTGGGATCAAACTCAGGTAGCCAAGCTTGGTGACAAGTGTCTTCACTAGCTAGCCTGTCTCATAGATTTCTTATAGTGATCTTATAACATGTACGTGTGTATTGCACAATATATGTTCCGTTCTACATATACTTGAGGATACAATATTTTAAACATTTTTTGGGTTCTTACATGCACACAATTGATCAGTCATCACTTGGAATGCCTGGCAGTCATTAGTCCATGCAATATCTGTTTGTTAATTTAGTTTGGTAGCTGGTCAGCTTTTAATTCAATAAACAACCACACACTCAACATCCTAAATCATAGCTGAAACTTTAACACAATCTGTACCTTGCCACATAGCCATATCCCCATTTCCTCCCTTGTTTCTTCCTCTCTTCTTTCTGTGCTCCTTCACTTCCTGCTTTCTATCATGCCCCACCCCCAGTTACTTGTCTTGCTGTGAAGCTCATTTTAATTTTATTCCTGTTTAGTGTAGAATCCCTGAACTTACTTTTACACTTGTGCTTTAGCATTGCTGGTGTTCAGCTAGCGCGACGGTTGTACATTTCATTGTGTAAATATGTCACAGTTCCCTCTCCATGTTCCTATGGTGATTTCCAGTTTTGTTGCTGTGTACAGAGCAGCTTTGAGCATGCCCCTTCTTGAACATGTGTAACAGTGGAAGTGCTGGATCAGAGACTTTGGTAAATGTCTATCCTCAGAGCTAAAGATCCTCAAAGCTCTATACAAACCTCCCACGCATGGACACGCACCTGGATAGTTCACATAGCTCACCCTGACATTTGTTATAATAAAATAATAAAAAGCGACATTTTCTACTTGGTATTTCAGTCAGAAAAGGTTAAAACAAAAAAAAATTGCATCTCTTCCGCCAGTGTAACATTATGTAAGTGTCCACAAGATGGAATGCCCTAGATTATGCCAGAACCACAGTAATTCACAAACTCAGGCAAACTAGAACGATGCTGCTGCAGCAGGAATTATACTTTGATGATAGCCAATATCCTGGAAAAGATTAGCTTCTAGGCAGTATATAAAATAAGGAATTCATGTGGTAGATGTTGATAATTCAATATATGTAACACCCTCTGATTTTAAACGAGCTGTGTCGGGACTCTAAGTCCTTACCTGTAGACAGGAGAATCTTTCTTGGTGAAAGATCACTCACAAGTACATTCTCTTTAATGGAAAGAAAAAAATATGTGTCCTTCACATATTTCTCTATGCAAGTGTCCACAGACAATATTTCTGAGATTTGTATGGCTCTTTCAGCAGCTACTCTCACCACCTAAAGTCATAATTAGTATTTTAGCAATTATTTTTTTCTTGTCCAGAATTTGCTTCACCTATCTCTAGAAACACATGTGCACATATGTGCTAACATATGCATTCATGCACTTTTGCATCAAAGCAGCCGTAGAACAGAAAGCCACCGGAGTTGTCACTAACCAGCTACAGCTCATTTGGAATAAGAAACAGTTGGACTCTCGTACCTTCACATAGAGCTGCTGGAACTCCTCCAGGTTCAGCCTCCCGCTCGGGCAGTCCTTGAGGAACCCCTTGTACCACTGCTTGAGCTCATGCTCATTGAACTCGGTGCTCTTCACCAGGTCCTCCATGACTTCTGGGGCCAGTTTGCTATTCTGTTTCCCCATTTTGCCTGCAGAAAACCACATTGAAGAAGTTAGCACCATGACTGTGAGGGTCTTTCCATCAGAACTCACTGCTGCTTGTTTGACCACAGTCTCTCCAAGTCTGCATTCTTCCCCTTAGTTCTAGAATAGCCAGGAACAGGAACATCCCTTTGACAAGCCTGAGGTTTGTGCAGCTCATCCTCTCTGTCATCATGTCACCTGTCACCTGGCATTGACTCTCATATGAAAACCAGACAGCTATAGTTCCTGATGTTCATGGTAGGTATATGGGAGCTTGTTGGCTACTCCTGTGAATTACAGTTCATTGTGCCTACACATTTGATACCTACACACCTAATTCTACATTGGTTTTGTAGGGGTATTGGGGGATATATGAACAAGAACCATGGGAGGACCTTGTAACCAAAAGTTTAAGAAGGGATTTGGAAATCCTGATCATCTATCACAGATGTCTTGGTTGGACAAACTCCAAAGACCTGGACTTTTTAGGGAGAGGGGGATAAAAGTGGTCCATTTTGATTAGTCACATTAATTCTAATTCATCTTATTTCTAGACATTTCTTATTTCAAGACTTCAGCATTGGTTCATTCTAAAGATTGGTTAGTGAATTGCTATTGACTAAACTTCATCCTGTCAATTTTAATCATTCAAAGTTAAAATAACAGTGCATAAAGTCATGTCTCTTACATGAGTCTTATGTTTGTGTATTCAAGAGTAGGGGTGCAGGTCAGGCTCAGAATCTCTGAATTGTCACTCTGATTTGTAATTAACTAGGCGTGCTAGTTACGGAAATATTAACTACTGTCATCTCTCAATTTCGTCATAAAATAAATTGGCAGATATAAATAAAAATCCAGCTGTATTGTGATGGCCAACCAAGAAATAAATAGCTAGGCAAAGCTGAAGAAGAATAACTTGAAATTAAAATAGTTGTATTTTTGCTAGATCATGAATCTTGACAAAACCTTTTAAATGTTATTTTATAAGAATAAAATAATTAGAACGTGACCAACAAGCCACAATGTGACTGAAAATTTCATGAAAACATGAGGTCACATCAGAAGGAGAAAAGTAGCAGATCTTTAAGAACTAGTGAGCAGAGCAATTTAGGTTTTAAAGAATATGTTCAAATGGACCAGTTATTCTAGGCACTCTGAGCGGGTCTATACTTGCAACAGCCCTGGGGGGAAAATGTCATCTCATATTTTACTGTTGCAATTATTTTAACCTTGTCCTAAAGCAGATTGCACAGCCTTCATCAGGAACCTGCCCTGACACCGAGTAGGTCTTTCACCTGGGTGCTGTCCCAGAAGCATGGGACAGTACACAGGATGCTTTAGGATGGGCAGTTATTTTCCAAGCACCTATGTTTGATAAAGAGGCTCTGGGATGAACAACTCCGCCCTCTGTCGTGAAGCCTCTTTACTTACATTGGCTCTGAATTTCACTTTTAAGTCTCCTATTAGCGAGCATCTCTTAATTATAAGTTACTGTGGGACTCCACAGCTGGATGTGGAAATCAAGTGGGCACTCAGGTGTGAGATTTAATTAATCTGGGTAAGAAAACGGTAATTCACTGTGAGCCTCCTAATCAAAAGACGGAGGATGAGAGCTTTTAGTCCATTATTTTGTTCTTTTTGATAGAAAGGCACCAACCATCAATACTGACTAGAATCCCACCTCACAATAGTAACTACTGAGGATATAATATTGGCTTGGAGAAGGCCTTACATGGAGCACTTCGCACAGTGCAACAAGAACGAGGAGCTCTGGGGTCACTTCTACAGAGTCACACACCTAAGGTAATGCAGAACTGGGGTTGGAAACTGGATTTACCAGATTAGACTTCATCAGTAGAGATACACAAGGGAAGGGAATGAAGGAACAGAAAAGGCGGAGCAAAAGTAGGAGGGTCAGAGAGATAGAGAGATCTAAATCACTTTAAAAAAGGAAAAAAGAGATGGGTCATGTTGCTGGGTTGGCTGACTTGTTAGAGAAAGATTTATCAAAATCACACTCTGTAGATATGTATTAATTAATAATTAGAAATAGGTTAAAAGTTATGAGAAAAAAAGCCACACCCCAAATACCTTTAGATATTCAACAATGTATCAGTTTAAGAGAATTTGGATTCTCCACGGATCATTTGTGATACCTGAAGCTGTTCCTTCTGGCTCGCAAAGGATGAATGTCTCTCTCACATACAAGAGGCATTGTTAGGGCTCTGAGTCATGATTCTGGAGAATCAAGTGCATACCTTCACGCCTTTTGTTTACAGACACCGTCAAAGCTATTGCTCAGGTGTGCCCAGAGTGGGTGGATCATGCACAAAGTCTTGTTATGGCCTGCTCCCATGACTGTGCCATTATCCACCTCCCAACCCCAACAGTCCAGGCCCCACCAGGCTCTATCACTTCCTCAGCCCCGCCCCCCACATTCTGTTCTAACCCCCTGCAGTGCACAGCTGCATGAATAAAGCCACTAACATTACCTGGATCTGCTACCTCGAACTTCAGCACTGTCCCCCTTGTCTCCAGCACACAGCCCATCTACCTGGCATGGCACACGCTCTGCTGCTTGCTAAGTAGCTTCACTTCCATCCAGTCTGTCTTTTCACTCTATAGTGTTACAATAATGGGTGGTTACAGGTTTCAGAGCTAGCACAGAGTAGCACAGAGTTGCACAGACTTGCAGGTTCTCTAGGATGATGCCCCGCTTTGTCTTCTTGTCAAGTTCCTTCCTTTTCTTTTAATTGACCTCAGTTCATATCACATCCTACCACTTCTGAGAGACTTTCACTGTGGAGGGACTGTCCACCCTAGGGCACTACTTTCTTGGTAAAGCTTCCATGATTTTT
The DNA here is from genome assembly GCA_030674055.1 of Rhabdomys pumilio. NCBI lineage: Eukaryota > Metazoa > Chordata > Mammalia > Rodentia > Muridae > Rhabdomys > Rhabdomys pumilio. Next base: position 46,732,529 of record JANHMN010000010.1, on the reverse strand, counting down.
ATTTTCTTACTGGATTTTTTTCTTTTAACAGTTTTTCCTTTCCTTCTTTCCTTCCTTCCTTCCTTCCTTCCTTCCTTCCTTCCCTCCCTCCCTCCCTCCCTCCCTCCCTCCCTCCTTCCTTCCTTCCTTCCTTCCTTCCTTCCTTCCTTCCTTCCTTCCTGTCTTCCTCCTTTTCTTCCCTCCTTCCCTTCCTTTCTTTCTTTCTTTTTTTTTTTTTTAAATTTGGCTGTTTTATTTATTTATTTATTTATTTTTGGTTTTTCGAGACAGGGTTTCTCTGTGTAGTCCTGGCTCTTTCCTTTCTTTTTGAAAGAGATAGAAAGACACAGAGACAGGGAGAGGCACAGAGACAGAGAGAGACACAGAAACAGAGAGAGACATGGCAGTTGTGTGTATGGGGGATGACTGTCTTTGCGTCCTTGGTAATTTTGGTTAGATGTTCCACAGACACATTTTGAGGGAGTGAGCAGTAAGGAGGACATACATTTTTGATATGCATTTTCTTAGGAAAATCACTCTCATTATCTCTATGTGAAGAGAGTTGATAGATTCATAAGTCTGAGATACAGTTCACAGATGGCAGAAATGTTTTGCTTAACTGTGTGGAAAATAGCCTGCCCTGTTAAAGACAGGTTACCTGTCTTTCCTCATCCTTTAATTCTGAATACCATGAAGGCACAGTCTATGTCTTTCATCTCAGTATTCTTGGTGGCTGGCATAAAGATGGCGTGTAGCAATGTTTTTAAATTAATGGGCATGCACACTTCCAACTCATAGGCCTTTCATTCTGGTCTACAGTGATATGAGCCAAGTAATCTTTCTTATTATGGAACCAGAATGGCAGAAAGGGTAAAAATGATGGCAAGACTTACAGTATTCCCAAGTAGAGTTCCCATAATGTGCAGGGAGGAGAGGCATGCTACTTCTGTCTCCAGCTTACTCTGTGATCTTGGGAGAATCCACCTTCCCTCACACTCATTTTCTCCACTTACAAAGGGAACAAGTTGGGTCAAGTGATCTTTGACACTCTTCTAGCTCCACCATTGTCTGGTTGGCTGCACACATTTTCTAAACATGAATCACAGACACTCCAGATTGGCTTTTGTCAGCACTTGTCCATGCTGCATTTCTACCTGAGAATCCATCAGCATTGGAACATTTTTATTTCACAAGAAGAGAGGGGACAGCAACTGTGTTTTATTTTTAAACTGGTATTCCAGGCAATAAAGGAAAATTCAGCCCCACCCAAGACCAAATGAACTTCTTGATGCCTGAGATGCAGAAGACAGAAGCTCAAGACTGAATACAAAAGGAATAAATAGAGGTTCATGGTGGGCACAAGAACTCAGCGAGGATGGAACCCTTGAACAGAAAGCCCAGACCACTTAGTTGCAAATGGTACTTAGAATAGATGGAGGCTTGTATACTATCTTCTTGTGCAAAAGACTTTTGGGTAGCAGAGTTCACCCTTATACAAATGCTGTCAGAAGGAGATTATCAAAACATCCATTTTATTACTAGTGCCTCAAAGATCAGAGAGACAAGGTGATTTGCCCTTGCTTAATTAGTAAGAAAAGGGTTGGTAAGGCATGATCATAGACCTCTAATACCCTTGGCTTAATGATACAGGTCATCATCTTCTCTTGCCTGGAGGCTTCAACTATCTCAATTGGTGGTCCTGCCACAAGGTTTGTTTATTTCCTGTCCACAACCTATTCTGTTCAGTAGCAGATTCTAGAGAATGATGAATAGACTAGGTCACTGGCAACATCCAGGGAGCTCCTGTAGGAAAGAAAGCCTTCTCTCATACCCACAGCTCCTTCAGGATAATGGTATGTGGTGTGTGTGTGTGTGTGTGTGTGTGTGTGTGTGTGTGTGTGTGTGTGTGTTATATGCAGCTTCCCAGTACATCCCAGGGCTGGCTGAGTTGCAATAGGCACACAGAGCCACAAAGCCAGCTCCTCCCAGGTAATCTGGCAATTAGCCTGGTTGGATCTTAATAAGATTCATCTATAAAGCCTTGGTGGCTGAGATGGAGCAGCCAAGCCACATGTGCAGACACACAGCAGCATAAGTACAATGGGAAACAGGCTTGGACACCAGCCCAGCCTAGCCAAAGGAAGGGCTTTGGGACCCAGGCCTCAAACCTCTGGAACGCACACAATGCACAGTGGGGTGGAAAACAGCTTGGATGGGAGCCAGGCTAGTTCTAGGGTCGAATTACCAGCTCAGCCTCAGACAAATTAGCTCTTAGCTCCAGCTCTTGGCTTCTTGTCTGTGCATGGAGATAACTGGAAGAAGCTGGTCTTGCTCATGTGTCAGTTGCTTGCTGCTATGGCCCTTTGTTCCCTGTCACCTGTCTGTACCTCAATGCTACTGTAAGGTTGTGTTTATTCCAGCCTTCTCCATAACACCATATGTAGCTTTTAGTCTTCCTTTCTTCTTATTCCTAATATAGGTTTCCTGGCTATAATGATGGGAGGGATTATAAACAGAAGCAGACAGAAAACCCTCAGTGCAACTTAGTTTGGCAGGAATCCCTAATCAAATGCTGCAGGAAAGGGTCTGCTCTGGGTATGGTGGGATATAAATGGGAAAAATGAATCTCACTCACCCTTGAAGGGCTCACACATGCCTTAAATACAAAGCATGGTGAAAAGATGGTCATAGCAGAAAGCTGTAGCGACAGAGAACAGACAGAGATAGAATCCCACCAGTCAGTCAACCTTATATGTGGCTAAGTCCCAGGTAAAAACTCCACTACATCTGCCCAAATACACAAATCACCCTGCCACCTTTGTAGGACCCTTTCTCCTTAGAGAGAAGCCAGCTTTTGCAAGCCAGATAAGTACCACCGTTAGTTCAACTGTGTCCTACCACTGCATGTCATGGAATAATGAGAGCAGCCAGAGCAGGACACAGGGAACTCAAACTCTCTCTGAATCCTTTCCCTTCCTCCTGATATCCCTAATATAGGTTCTAGATACTTGTACTGGGGACTGGCATACACTTAGGGACAAGAAGCCGTGTACTTAGGGAAGCCCGAAGCCCGAGAGTGACGACTCTACATGCTTCTGGTCCAAGCCTTCTGGTTTTAGACTAGAGGATTCGACACTCGGGAAAATGAGAGATTCTCTTAGATCACAGAGGAGCTGGGGGCTGAACTGTGGTGAGAAGCCTGGGACACTGAGCCAGCTGGTGTCCCACCCCTGACTCTTGCAGTATTTTGTCCCTAAGCCAAAAGCTCAAAGGCTATAATAGCTAAGCATGTTTATCTTTGTGCAAAGAGGTTCAAATGATCCATGTTGCCATTCCGCTAGGGTCCTGTAAACAAAGGATGGTGGGTTGCATCTTTCTAAAGAATGTTGATAGGGCTGAGAACTAAGAGTCATAGTTGCCCAGAATATTGTACAGTGGTTTCCTTTTGAATAAAGGCAATTACTTGAGATCTTGATAATTTTCTCCATTTTTTCCCCCTTCCTCCAAGAGCCAAGTCCTCATAAACAGTGTGTCTCAAGGGATAGCAAGGGTGTTGACGGCAGGCTGGCATTTCAGTGCTGTCTGGGAACCAAAGCAGCTTCAGGGAAGAAAAGTCCTTTCTCACAGTATTCTCTGATGCCATCGCCTCAAACCCGAAACCTCATGGGATTACAGCTGAGGTTCTGGCCCATGAGCTTGAAATAGGCGGTGGGACTCAAGGCTCCATCCTCCGGGACTCAAGATAAAAAGCAAAAGTACATATTTGATCTATAATAAATGAGGAAAAAAATACTTTGATGGCAGCAACAGTGGTGCTGTTAGGGCAAACGACAAGAGATCTGTTCAGGAAAGTGTAATGATTACATGAAGCTGAAAGTGAAAGTGGACCCCAGGGATCAATCATCCAACTGCTTTGTTTTCTAGCTGGGGATCTGGCGAGGTCAGGGCACTTGTGCCAGAGAACATAGGGAGTTAGTAACAGAGCCCAGTGGTACCCTTAGCAAGAGCCTTGAACACTGCTGCTGTGCCCATGACTTTGATCCTGGGGCACTGAGGTGAACTGCAGGCCGCTACCAGAATTGGAAAGAGTCTGTACAAGTGCCCAGGGTATGAAGAGAAACCTCTCTGACTAGGCCTGTCTTACCCATTCTTTACCAAGTTCCTGTCTGAGCTGTCTTGATGTAGGATACAGACTGAAATCCTGAAGTGGTTCTGGGGCTTTGGAGACATGACCTACTCTTGATTCCAGACTGGGAGCTGCCAGTTGACTTACTAGATTTCTCAGGAGAACACATGAAGTCTCTCTCTCTCTCTCTCTCTCTCTCTCTCTCTCTCTCTCTCTCTCTCTGTGTGTGTGTGTGTCTGTGTGTCTGTGTTGGTGGAAGGGGGGTTGTCTTGATTGCTAAGTGATGTGGGAAGATTGAGCATGTTGTGGGCAGCACCATTCCCTAGGCAAAGGCTTCTGAACAGTACGACAGGAGAAAGTTAGCTGAAAACAAACAAGTAAAGAAGGATACACATGTTTATTCTCTCTCTGCTCTTGTTTGTGGATGTGAAACTTTACATTCCTACCTTGACTTCCCTAAAACAATGGACTGCAACCTGGATTACAAGACAAGTAAACCCTTTCTTCCCTAAGTTGTTTTTTGTTAGGGTATTTAAAACGACAATAGAAATGAAACCAAGACAGTGACATAGATGTAACTAATACATCTGGTTTCCTTCAAATAAAAGTATTTTATGTATGATTGGGCCTAGAGTCAGGAGTAGGTCATCCCTCCAAGACCCCAGGGCCACTTATATATGAAAAGTCACTTGCAGATCCCACATCCCAGACAAAGCATCAACTGTTGAGCGAATGAGATTTAGACCCAGTTTTTGGCTCAGCTACTGAACAGACGTGCAAGTTGATTAATAGCTGGTGACCTTTCCTCTAGGACTGACTCAAACAGCCACCCACTTTTATGCAGCCTGCACCTTATTTTCATTTCCCTGTGCATCCAACCATTCTATGTATTTCTGAGGAATGGCTTCTATGAAAGGAAATGGGCTGTCTTTGGCATTGTGAGAGCCTCACTTGGTTCTATGAGGTAACAGAGGAAACGCTTTCATTAATAATCACAGCCTTCTGTCCAACAGATTGTGTTCTGGGCTTTGCTGCCAAGACCCAGTGGGGAGGGACCATGGCCCTTATCTCAGAGCAGCAGGGAGCTACTGAGAGAGGAGTATGCCAAGATTGTCCCCTGTCACCAGCACATCCTTGACATGGTGTTGGGCCTTGAACACTGTGGTTGCTATCCTCTCATTGTTTCTGGGTGAGCCTTGGTCCTATGGGAGGGGACAGTGACATGTTCACAAGCCTGCACAGTAGCTGTGTCTCAACCCCCTAATGTTCCAAATCTCAAGCCACTGGATATTCCCTTTTGAGAGACATTGTACTTACCATACTTTTGGAATGTCATCACTATAGCAGTTCTAAAAATGTACATTAATTCATAGAATGGAGTCATTTGTTTGTTTTAGTTTTCTTTTACAATCGTGTGTGTGTGTGTGTGTGTGTGTGTGTGTGTGTGTGTTCTCAAGGATGTTGGATCTTTCTTTCTTTTCTTGATTTTCTTTCTAATATGTGGGTTTTTGGTATTGAACTTAGGTTGTCAAGCTTGATCATAAACACATTTACATCTGAGCCATCTGTTTGACTATGAGCCATGCACTCTGTAGGCTCAGTTGCCCCTGAACTTGTGGGTGATCCTTCTGTTTCTCATCCCTAAGAATTAGGGTTACAGGCATAAACCAGCATGTCTGGCTGTCTGGATCTTTAGTACAGATAATTTTCAAATTCTCGTATGAAGAAATCTTTCTGTAAGTAAAATGTTCTACTGGGAAGAAATGTGATGCTGAAATCAATCAATTAATCTCCCTTCATTTATTTGTTTTGAGACAGGGCATTATGTAGCCCAAGATGGCTTTGAACTTGCCACTTATAGTTTATGCAGAGCTAAGATTAACACAAGTGTGTACCTGATGTCCCCAAAAGAAAAATCAGAGGACAGAAGATAACACAACAACCTAGTAAGCTGGGAAAATAGGTCACATAGTGGTATGTGTAGTATCACCTTGCTTTACTTTATATACACACTTGCCTAGCTTACATACATAGGAAGCTTAGGCACATTCTAATTTACATTAAAATTTTAACAGTGGTTGTAACTGTTGGCCATACAATTGTGGGACTGTAGCATGCATAAGCATGTGTTCTGTTGGGCTGAGTTGTGGGTCCTGCATGTCTGCTGCCCCAGGCAGCTGGAGCCACAGCTCAGGAGACAGAAGCATGGGAAGTTGACTGAGTTCACTCCATATGCACCAGGTGGATGTTGGGCTGTGAGAAGCTGCAGGACTCTACCCTGGGCTGGGGAGAACACAGTCTGAGACCCCTCATGGGCCGGAGGTTTTAGGTTGGTGATCTCCAGGCCAGGTGGCTGCCAGAGACTGCCATGGGCTGGACTGACCCGCAGCCAAAAGGGGCAAGAGGGAGATAGGAGCTCCAGCGGTGGGGAGTTGGGGGTTGAAGGGTGGGGATGAGACTCTTGGTCATGGCAACTCATTTGGCTGGGTCATGGCTGGCTCGGCTAGTATGCTTGAGTTGGCAGGCCTCCAAGGCTGGAATGAAGAGAGGTCGGCTGGGAGATTAGGCAGCAGCTCGGTAGTTGAAGACCTTCTCCATGATTCCCCATGGTGGGCCTCAAAGACAAGTAGTCCATGGTTTTAAAAAGTTTATTGTCATGGCGAAAAGCTGTACCCCATGTTCTCAGGGCGGGCCTGAGGTTAAATACTTTTTGCAAGTAGGAGGAGGGTCTGGGAAGGAATGCTTAATTGGCTACGCCCTCTGGCCTTTAGGTATCTCATGAATATGGAGATGTTTTGAGGCTCTGCAGCCTGTAGTCATGCCCTCTACCTGTGGAGAGTCTAGTAGGGGCATTGTCCTATGTGCCTGAAAGTCATAGATGGATGGAGATTTTCAGTCTCATGTCAGGAACCTGAAGTCTGGGAGCATGGCGAAATGCATGCCATCCCTTGCAGGGAAACCTGATGGGTCTCCAGCCATCTCTAGCCAGTGCTTCACCAGAAACCATGCTGTCCCTCACAGGCCACTGCCCCACATACAATGCTGGCATTTCACTCACTCCTGTATCTCTCTGGGTACATACAACATTAATAGTCAGAAATGAAACAGCATACAATCTATGTTTCACCAGACACACAGCAGTTTTTGCAATATTGGGTTGAGAACTGTGCTGTTGTTTTTCCTCAGTACTGGTCAGTTTTTAAAAACAATTCATGACATCACTTCAGGTTTCCCTGTTAGCCACATACCCTCTGTTCTCACACCATCAGTGAGTTGAATGTAATGAATACAGTGATACTTAAGAGAACCCAGGAAGGTTTCTCAACACCCCAGAGAAGGTGGGATACTGAGAAATAATGTCAGAGGAAACATCTACCTGACTGGGCCAGGGACTGCCAGGGACTCACCTCTCAGAGGCTTTGTTTTGTCAACTCTGATTAACAATGCTTTCAGGCTGGCACCATGCTTAAAAATTTACATGTTTGCTAGATGTAAGTGAGGAACAAGATTCTGAAGACCACAGTAGAGGCCTAAGCACCACTGGATGCTATTTAACAATTGAAATCCTAAAATAGAAAATTCAAAGGAAGAGACAGATGACATCTGGGTGCCTAAGTTCAGGTCTAGAGTTGCCTGTTAAAATGCTGAAAGCATCTATTTGCAGGACAAAAGAGAGAATTTAGAAGGCCCTGAAAACCATTAAGTTCTCCAACATAGTCTGCCCTTGTTCCAGGAAACACAGAATGAGGATTTACCTGAAAGTGAAGCCCACCATTTAGGTGAACCCAGCCTGCAACTTTTTAGCTTCAAAACCTGTCGATAATGTAAGGTAGCTGTTCTCAACCTGTGGGTTGTGACTCTTGTGGAGGCCGAACGATGCTGTCACAGGGTTTACATATGAGATATGCTGCATATGAGATATTTACATTATGATTCATAGCAGTAGCAAAATTACAGTTAGGAAGTAACAATGAAAATAATTTTATGATTGGGTGGGGGGTCACCACAACATGAGGAACGGTATTAAAGGGTCACAGCATTAGGAAGGTTGAGAATCATTGTTCTAAGGATATATTTTTCTAGAGCCTCACCAAACCTTGTGGGTTGATCTATTATTCTATAGCTTTGAGGAGCTCATACTTCTCTGAAGCACCAGGGCCATGGTTTAGACTTATACTTGGCTTCTCTGTTGCTGTGAAGCAACAATGACTGAAGCCAACCAGTGTGAGGCAGGGGCTCGAGATTCATTGGGCTGACAATTCCATGTTGTTGTCTATCATAAAGGTAAGTCAGGCATGGAATTCAAGAAGGAACCTAGAGGCAGAAACTGAAGGAGAGGCCATGAAGGGGTGCAGCTTCCTGTCTTGTTCCCCATGGTTTTCTCACCCTGCTTTCTTATAGCACCAAGGACCACCAGCCCAGGGGAGGCATGTTCACAGTGGGCTGGGCCATTTTACATCAAACATTAATAAAGAAAATGCCCCCACAGACTTCCCCATAGGCCAATCTGGTGGAGGCAATTCCTCAGTTGAGGTTCCTCCTTTGCAGATGATCCTAGCCTGTGTCAGATTGACAAAACCCTAACCACCACATAGTCCTAACTTTTCAGGGTTTATTTGAACAACTATTACAAAAGCCGAGGTTCTCCCTGAACTTCAGCTTCCTCATGTCCACAATTCTCCTACAACACAAAGCCTTCTGCCTTCCCTAGTGAGACACGTCGTCGTAAGAACCCATCTGTGGATGCTGCTTACAAACGGGGCAACTGTTTCTAGCACCTAACTGAGTATGTTTTTTTTAGGATATGTGAGATATATAGAAAAAAATGAGCATTTTTAAACAGGGACAAAGAAAGGGAGTGAATTTCAAGCCCCTAGCCTGAGGGAGTAAGACACCTGTTGCTGAGCAGCCAATAGAGGGTACAGAACAAAGAAGCCAAAAAAAAAAAAAAAAGGGGGGGGGAGGAATGCCACATAGGAGAGACACACCCAAATGCTCTTTCTTAGAGCCTCAGTCATATTTCTCAAACGTTGTGAGAGGGCTGCTGACCCTCTTTGATGTGTGGCCAGTTCTGAATTAGGCTCACCTTGTCCTTGAGCCTTTGTGAAGTATCCAGCAAGGCTGGAACAAAGCATTTCATTATGGTACATGAGAAATATATTGACTGCAAGGGACAATGCCAAGGCTAGGAAGACTAAAAATAGACCTTCCGGTTTGTGTTTGACTTGGCAGTCCTGTGCACAGGCTGCTAATATGGCACCTTCCCTCCTAGCCTTGGGCCTTCAGAGAGCACAGGTAACAGGTGTTGAAGGAGATGAAATGCTGCTTCTTTTGGTACCCCATGGGGATGACAAATGCTTCTGGGCCCATATCACTGTCACTTGGAACAGAACGTTGAGCAATACTTATTTTTTACAAAGCTAATTTTCAGATTAAGATTAAAAATGCATTGTTTGTTTCTCATTAATCTAATGTCCTTCCATGTTGAAACCATTAGGGAGCCTCAAGACAACCATGGAGTGTGTTTGAACCTTGCAGGTGTTTATCTGAGAATTTTCAATTTCACCCTGGGTAATCACTTTAGGATCCAGGGATTTGGTTATCCCTGCCACAGAGCATGCTGTGGAGCTGCTCTTCTCAGAGGAGCCAGGCCTCATGCCACATTGAGAAGGCACACCTGTTAGCTGGTGCTCCGGGGAAAGTTACCAACTCTCTCTCATCATATTCAATCAACATTAAGTTGCACGTATAAATAACTACTTCGAACTACAGAATGAAACAGCAAATCTATATGCCTTATGCAGTAGCAATAAGGACAGCACTTTACAATGTTGAGGACATATGGTGTGCTCATGGTTTGTTTTCTTCAATAGCACATGTATGTGTAAGTATATTTTCATGTTTGTGTATGTATAGGTGTACTGTCCAGTTTTATGTCAACTTGACAAAAGCTAGAGTCATTTGTCTTATGGACAAAATGCCTCCCTAAGATTGGGCTATAGGCAACCCTTTAGGGCACTTTCTTAATTATGATTGATGTGTATGTGGGGGAGGGGCATCCCATTGGGAATGGTACTATCCCTGGGCTGGTGGTAAGAAAGCAGGCTGAGCAAGCCATGAGGAGCAAACCAGTAAGCAGCACCTCTCCAAGGCCTCTGCATCAGCATCAGCATCAACTCCTGCCTCAGGTTTCCCCACTGTTTGGGTTCCTATTCTGACTTCCTTCAATGGTGATCAGCAATATGGCAGTGTAAGCCTAATAAACCCTTTCCTCCCCAGGGAAGGTGTTTTATCACAATAGTTACTATAAAAATTAGTTAGAGTTACTACTGTGACCCACGTGTGTGTGTGTGTGTGTGTGTGTGTGTGTGTGTGTGTGTGTATGTGTGTGCACACATGCGTATGCATGTGCATGTACCTATGCATGCAGTAGCCAGAGGATAAAGTTTGTTGTCTTCTTTAATCACCCTCTGTCTTATTGTTTGAGAAAGGTTCTTTCACTTAATCTGGAGCTCAGCAGTGATGCTAGGCTGGCTCGCCCATGAGCCCCAATGATCCTCCTGTTTCTGCTGCCTCAGCTCTGGGACTATAGGTAGATGATCCATGCCATGTGGATGCTGGGGGGTCTAAATTCAGGTCCTCATGCTTGTCTACCAAGCAACCTATCAGTTGATCTATCTCTTTGGCCCCCCTTCTAACAGTTTGATGAAGTAGATCCCACCATGTCTTTCATTTTTGGCCAGGAATTCACCTCTGCCAGGTCACATAATAATGGAAGACCTGGAATCTGAACCAGTTAAGTAACAGTTACACTGTTGAACATGTTGCCTCAGTAAAGGAGGCAAGAAATGACAGGTAGACTAGAAGCTGCCATTTCAGTGTAATACCTCACAGCTCTTTTTGCCTAGGTGCTGTCCTTTCTATGATCCTGTTTCTTCATGTGAAATAAGCTTTAAAGGCACACAGCAACCCAGACCCTTATCTCCCCATTGCCTGCTTCCAGTCTTCAGTAGAGGGAGGGAGGGTTTGGGTACAAAATGCAAAAGCAGCAATTCAAAGGGTAAAGAGTGCTCGGTCTACAAAAGCAAAGAGTCTGCAGAGGAAATATGAGCTCCCCTCAAATAAATGCAGGACTTACTGGCACAAAAATAGTCATATAGATCAGCATAACAGGATGGAGAGGCTAGAAATAGACGCAGCTATGCATAATCACTTAATATAAGATGAAGGAAGCTTTTCAGAACGAGGGGGGAAGAAAACATATTTTGTATGTGACCTCATCATCCCTTGAGAGCAAATTTGATGAAAAAATAAGTAAGTTAACCACACTATATGTTCTATATTTAAAAATCATTAACATTTGGCATAAAATGTTGCAAGCTATAGCATTAAATTTTAATATGAAGACAAGTCAAGAGAAACGGTTAGAAACTGAAAAATCTAGAGAAAATATTCACAGCTTTGTATTTATTTGTATGCTTGTATATATAATATATACAAATTATTAAGGTAACCTCCAACATCAGAAAAAAAATGAATGACTGAATGCTAATGGATAAATCTCAAGAGTAAACACAAATAGTACAAACTGGGAGAACCAGGACTTTTTTTCTTAAGGTCAGGATGGCTTTTTCTGACTTAAATGCAATATTAGCAATTATAAAGCTAATAGACAAATGTGCATAAAATTTCAATGTTTCAGGAGTCTAAGAAACCATGTAAATGTAAATAACAGTGTAGAGAAATACATGCAATATAAATGTCTTTTAAGGACTAAAGAAGCTTAAAAAGAACGGAAATGGGGACAACCTGGGCAAAGCACAGGAGCAGACTGTAAAGAAAAGATGAAATATCAATGGTAAATTTTCTCCTATAGAGAAATGTGGTTAAATTATGTGTTGTTCACTAGACATTTCCAGAAATCATAAAGCATCACATTCATTTAGTTCAAGGTGGGAGTAGGGGAGATAGATAAACAGAGTTGTGTTTATATGTGTATGTACATATGTGTAGGTATGTTTGCCTGTGTGCATGCACATGGAGACCAGAGGTTGACACTGAACATCTTCCTGTATTATTCTCTTCCTTGTTCTTGAGATGGAGTCTCTCACTGAACCTCAAGCTTGATGATCTGGCTAGGTATCCACCAGTTTCAACTCACCCCACCATCCGGGCACTGGATTATAGAGATGTGGTGTTTTTGTGTGAAAGCTGGGATTTGAACTCAGGTCATCATCCTTTCACAGCACTTTACCTATTGGGGCCATCTCACCAGGCTCCGGAGAAGGTAGCTTAAGGAAACAACCCAAGGAGGAAAAGTGACATACAGGGATGTGTTTGTTTCAACTCGATAATCGTAAAAGTGCTAGACTGTAACCATTCCCCATTAGGGAAGGTGGGTGGTAAATTACAGAATGCTATCTCAAGGAAATAAAATATGAATGCAATGTTGAAATACTGAAAATTGCTTATGATATGCTAAGTGGAAAAAAAGATAAATGCAAGATTAAAGTGCTCTGTAATTACCACATATACACAAAGTAAAAATTGTTCCCCCCCTTTTTTTTCTTGAGTATGAAGTATGTGCAGAAACCATGCTATGTATGAGAAGACAGAATGAGATAAAGTGCTTATTTCCTGTGCAAGCCAGTGATTCAACAAGGGAGAGACACATAATATGCAAGGTAATTAATTGCAAGTTACAAGAGAGAATGACAAATGCATTCTCATAACACAGAGGGCTCTGTGCTAACAAAAGTGTGTTAAATTCTTGTATAAAGTCTCCTATAGGCTACCTTATTAACTTATATTTGAACAGAGAACCTGATAGGCTCTCTGGAAAAATTCTAACAGATGCTCTCTCTTATAAAATTGAGAACCTTGAGCTGTGGAAAGAGTAAGCAAATAGTTTTACATTAGACAGAGAACTGGTGCCGGGCAGTGGTGGTGCATGCCTTTAATCCCAGCACTTGGGAGGCAGAGGCAGGTGGATTTCTGAGTTTGAGGCCAGCCCCTGGTCTACAGAGTGAGTTCCAGGACAGCCAGAACTACACAGAGAAACCCTGTCTCGAAAAACAAAAACAAAACAAAAAAACAGAGTAGACAGAGAACTGCACTTCGAACTCGGGCAGGTACTTTGGATTCAGGTGTCGGGTGCTTTTCATTACTTTCTAGCGTGCCTATAGAGAAGGGACCTCCAGAATACCCAGATGTAGGTGGTCCCATTTAAGCTAATGATAGATGGTAGTTGTTTTCTCATGGTTTGAGGGCTCAGTTCTTTTTCTCCCATTTCAGCCTGGGAGGTGACAACAGCAGCCCTGGAATTTCCTCCAGGAATCCTTTATTCTTTCAGCTGACCATATCTTGCTGTTTCACTCTTAGCACAAAAAGTTTATGGATTCATGGAGTGAAATAGTAGAGTGTTAAGGGGCTCTCCTTTCCCATGTCCAGCCCAAGGATCAGCTGTTGCAATAGGAGAACGGAATGGAATCAGGGAAGGTAAACAAACGAGGACACCTGGACACTCTTGTGGGACTTTTAATTACCAAGAGAACCCCAGGATAATTCCTTGTTCTGCTTAGTGGATCCTTTAATAAAAACAGTTGTGCATGATATAATCATATTTTGGGAAGCAATGATGGTCCCAGGTGATTATAATGGAGTTGAAATTTTCCAATGGTCTAGGGACATTACAGCCATCTAGTGTGATAATGGAGCTCAAAACGTACAAAGCAGACATGGTGGCACATGTTTGAAGTCCTAGCTACATGGGAGATAGATGAAGGAGGATTAGGAGTATAATGTCATCCTTGGCTACAAAGGCAAGTTAGAGGCAAGCTTGGCTACATGAAATCCTCTCAACAAACCAAAAGAACAAAATCGCTTTTGCTAAATGACCATGTTGTCAAATTGTCTTATAAATATTCTGCTTATACTCAGACTTGGGTGCTCTTGGCCTTAAAGAGACTTCTTTCTCCCCCCCCCCCACAATGAGTAGCTGTCAATGGAGAGATACATGAATGGTCAAAGTGCTAAGAATAAGAGACTTAGTGATAATCCCTAAAGGGGACATCTATATTTACGTCACCATTACTAAGGATCAGGCAACATCACAGAAGAGGAGGAAAGACTGTAAGAGCTAAAGTATGTGGAGTACTGTGTAATGTTGTCGTCTGGATATGCCATAGATACCTCTTTCATTAACTCCCAGGAGCTGTGGTTACCTGTCAAATCAAACCAGCTAAAGTTCTGGCATGGATGGAATAGTGATCTCTAGGCCCAGCCCTTTATTGAGGAGCTATTGGCAATTGTTAGTGGCTGGGAAAGGGAGAATACCTTTTTTAAGGCTCTGGTGAACGATGGATGTCCTGTGCTCCAGTGGATGTTCTCCTTGCTCCCAACATATTGGCAATACTAACTGGACTTAGTGAACACACACACACACACACACACACACACACACACACACACATTCACTTAGTGTGTATATATATTTATATTCATTTATAAGTATATAGGAATATATATATTCACTCATCTATCTCATATTTACTGTTTTTCTTAATTATTACAAGTGGTCAGGTTGAGCCACTGACCTGTATCTTGTCTGATTGTGTAACTGCATTCTAGGATCCTTGCCCAATGATGAAATTGCCTGAGGATAAATTTCTCAGCTTGTATCCCTTTCAATAAATGATGAATGATTATGCTGATAAAATTTTATGGTCTATATTTGGTTGTTCTATTGAAAGGACTAATTTTAATGTGTCCAAAGAGTTTCTAGCTAGAAAATTAGTTTAAATTTGAACAAGAAAGATGAAAACAAGAATAAGATGTGTGATTCAGTAAGAAAGTGGAGTTATAAGCATGAGGTGACAGTCTCCTCTCAAGCTGTGGTTCAGGAAGCTTTGCTTCATGAAAGAACATGGTGGCTCATAAGGGGTCTTCATATGGCTAGGAGAACTGGAAGTTCTGGGTTTTGTACAATTGTTTATAAACAATATAGGGCAGAAGGAAATTTTAATCACTGAACTCTGATGACTTTTGTGTAGAAGTGTATCTCTCATTTATATCTATTATCTTTTTTGATTATGCACTGTCTATTTATTATCTATCTATCTATCTATCTATCTATCTATCTATCTATCTATCATCTATTATTTATCTCCACTATCTCTCTGTCCATTCATATCTATTTGTCTATCTATCTATCTATCTATCTATCTATCTATCTATCTATCTATCATCTATTGAACAAGAAGAGGAATAGAATAGGGTTGACCAACACTCTCTAGGTATGGATTATGTAGTTGGACACATTTCAAAAGCCTAAGTTAGGTAGAACAATGAGATACATGAGGAATAGGAAGAAAAAATTAAGTATTAACTCAAACCTGAGTTGACAGCTTTCTTGGTGTTCAAGTTAAGCTGATTGTCAGGATGGTATGTTGGCCTTTTGAGAACTACATTCAGACATGTAGCAGTTCAAAGCAGAATCTTATAATTCATTAACTAAGAGGGAATCTAAAAGATCTTGCTGTAGATCAGTTCTTTCCTTTTCCACATAATGAAGAAAAAAAAAAACAGGCTAGAGAGGAAGGAATTTTTTTTAAGCATTTAGAAAACAATTGTGGCAAATCTTGGTTCCCAATCCCGTGATCTTGTTAAATTCAGCTTTCCCCAGTCTATCAATGAGATAAGTAGGCTTCAGAAGAGACAAGTTTACTTATCTTGCAGAGTCATATCAGGCATGGAGGGTGTAGCTGGCAGGATGCAATATGACTAAATAATTCAGGGGAGAGTCATGAGCTTGCAGCCTTAGTTAGGAATTTAGGAATCAGCAACAAGTCCTCATTTTTTGTGCCCTAATTAGTTAGAATGTTGTTATTTCTAACAGTGAATCCACCCTATGTCCTCAATCCCTTTTACTCTACCTCATTTCTGGCACAGAATATTTTGTGACCAGTACCTAATTAGTCTTCATTCTTTCTCTCTTGACATTGCTACCATGGCTATCTGGCTAGAATGAACATCCAACCATTCTAGGCATTTGATGGCTCTTTTTTGAGATCCGTAGGAGCTGCCCTGATGCCCATGAGTTTTTAAGCATGATGTCTGTTTTAGTTAGGGTTCTACTGCTGTGAGCAGAAACCATGACCAAGGCAACTCTCATAAGGACAACTTTTAATTGGAACTGGCTTATAGGTTCAGAGGTTCAGTTCAGTATCATCAAGGTGGGAGTATGGCAGCATCCAGGCAGGCATGGCGTAGGAAGACCTGAGAGTTCAACATCTTCATCTGAAGGCTGCTAGCAGAATGCTCACTTCCAGGCAGCTAGGACTAGGGTATTAAAGTCCATGTCACAGTGACACACCTACTCCAAGAAGGCCATACCTCCTAATAGTGCCACTCCCTGGACCAAGCATATATAAACCATCACAGTGTCCTTACTACTCCAAAATCTTACTCCCAGGCTATTGGTACACTGTCTTGGCATGTTGAAAACCATATTAATATTTCATCATGTCTCTATTAACACAGTAGGAACTTGTTAAATAGACAAATAGGTGAAATTAAGATTAAAGATATTTCTTTTCTAAACTGCAGCTCATTTTTCTTTTATTGAAAATAGAGTTTTCTTATATAATAAATTCAGATTATAGATGCCGAACATCTACTCCTCCCAGTTTCTCCCTATTTTCCTTTTAATCTGGATCCATTTACTGTCTTTCAGAAAAAAATAAAACAAAAACTAACACAGATGGTACAAAAACAAACAGAAGGAAAAGAGCCTAAGAAAAGGTACAAGAAACAGACATAGATGCAGAGACCCAGTTCTTTGCACACTCAGGACTCCCATAAAAACACTAAACTGGAAGCTATAGTATATACACAAAGGAGCTACAGGATAAAAAGAAGGAAAGAGAAAAAAAATTCCTGACATGACATCATAAAACAGGGAACCTCCAAAGATGTCGTTAAATTCTTCTTTTGTCATCTACTATTGTGTGTGCAGACACCCTTAAGAGTGATTTGCTTCCCCAGATAGATTCTGTTAGAATAAACTAAATTTTCATTTATAAATGGCTATAAATTGTTTCTGAGTTAGGGATAGGGGCATGTGTCCATTTTTCCTTTCAGCTTCAGGACCCCATGTGGTAAAGACCCACATAGGCCCTGTGCATGCTGCCTCAGTCTCTGTGATATGTGTGTTGCTCCTGTTGCGTTTAGAAGGCCTTGCTTGTTTCCTTGGTGTCCTCCATCCTCTCTGGGTCTTAAACTCATTTTGACTCCTCTTGCACAGGTTTCCCTGAGCTTTGCCAGGAGGGATTTGATGGTCACATCTGTTTAGGGCTGAGTGTTCCATGGTCTCTCTCCCTCTCCATCTCCGTCTCCCTCTCTGTCTCCCTCTCTCTCTCTGCACAATGCCTGGCTGTGGGTCTCTCTGTATTTGTTCCTGTCTGGTGCAGGAGGAAGCTTCTCTGATGATAGCTGAGCAAGGCACTTTGATCTGTTTCCCTGTCTTGAGTAGACATTTCTTAATTTTATAGATAGTTCTGTAATTCATCTTTTCTAGGTCTGTTCACCCCTCGAATGAGTACTATGTCTGTCTTGTTCACTAATGGATGTGCAGCACTTAACAGTTGAATAGATACATTGATGGGGGGATGAATGAATAAACCATTGCAATACAGATTTTGTGTATTTGTTACAGCTAGGTAGACGTGTCAATCACCCACATTTGTGGGAATTCACGAAGGCTTCCACAAGAAACATCTTTGTGATGGATGAGTAGGGCTGTCAGGCAGAGAGTATAGTTACAACAAGGTGTATCATGGCATGTTCAGGCATGATCAGAGAGAAAAAATACTACTGGAAATTTTCAGGAGGGCAGGATAACCTACTGGAAAGGGTCAGTCAGAATAACATTACATCCCACTGTCTGCGTGCCATTGATTAAGTCCCAGAATCTCTCTTAGCTTTCACATTCTCATGCTAAAAGGAATTGTAAAGATGAAACATAGGTGGATGAATACTGAATGATGATTGGCATAGAGCAATCATCCTCCCACTGCTAGTCTGCCTCCTCTTCTCCTTAGTGTATATTACATTGTTTAGTGAAAGTATATTGGGCTGTTCCAACAACTATATAAATGCCCAAGCCTTTCCATTGAGTGCTCTCTGCAGACTCTAAGCTCCTATCCACACATCTCATCTATTTCGTTTCATATGCCAGGAGCGAGTTGGCTCTTGCTCAGACTAAAATGGGAATTGGCTATGGAGCTAGAGGAAGCAATGTGATACTTATTCTCTGTCTTAGTTAGGGTTTCTATTGCTTCAATGAAACACCATGACCAAAAAGCAAGTTGAGGAGAAAAAGGTTTATTTGGCTTACACTTCCATATTGCTTTCATCACTGAAGGAAGTCAGGATGGGAATACAAACAGAGCAGGAACCTGGAGGCAGGAGCTGATGCAAAGATCACGGAGGAGTGCTGCTTACTGGCTTGCTTGCTGAGGCTTGCTCAGCCTACTTTTTATAGAATCTAGGATCACCAGCCCAGGGGTGGTACTACTCACAATGGGGTGCTCACCCCCCATCAGTCACTAATTTAAAAAAAAATGCTCTACAGACTTGCCTGCAACTGAATCTAATTGAGGCATCTTCTCAATTGGGGTTCCTTCATCTCAGATGACTCTAGTTTGTGTGTCAAGTTGACACAAAACTAGCTAAAATATCCTCTATGGTTTTTTTTTATGAATTTACTTGCCACCTAAAGTTTTTATTCATTTACCATCTATATCTTACTGCAATCCCACAGTGATAGCTTGTTACCCCCAAAGCTTTTGAGAATGAAAGAATTACTACTACTTATACCAGCATAACAGGCATTTTCTCAGGACTGTTCTAAGATAATCTGGGTGTATTCATCCACCTTTCTTATCCCCTGTCATAGTTTCCCTTGATGACTATTCCTTAGTAATGCTATCCTTGAAACAGTCTCTGGCATGGAGAAATCATTCTCATATGGGGCCCTTTGCATGATTTTTTCTTCTTGCTATAGAATTTATTTTTCCAGACAGCATGTATGGCTGGCTCGTCACCATTCAGGACTGTTGCAAACTGCTGTGCCCCCACGTTGGGCGCCAAAAATGTTTCGGCCCAAGCTACCTGATGTTTGGCGGCCAAAATGTTGAGAGCCACTCTGGCAATGTTGGAACCCGCACTGCCAAAAGCCTTGGGGGCTAAACTGTTAGAGCTTGCACTGCCACAATCTGCTCAGGTCTGCAGGTTGGGATTCAGCAAGAGAGAGAGTGAGGACGGACTCGAAGAATGGAGACCAGACAGAGTATGATTCAATCCCATTTATTCTTCAGTCTCTCTTCCTAGTCCAAGTCCCAAGTCTTGAGTTCCTAGTCCCTAGTTCCTAGTCCCTAGTGCCTCCAAGTTCCAAGTTACTTCTTCCAAGTGCTAAGTGCCTAATGTCTAATGATCTTCCAAGTGCCTAATAACTAACTCCAAGTTGTACTGTCTAGTTCCTAGTTCTTCCTCCAAGTTCCAAGTTGTACTGCACTCTTCTGTCTGCCTCTTGCCTTTTATATCTCTCACTCCTAAGCCACGCCTCTAAGTCACACCCTTAAGTCATGCCCTTAGGTCTTATCTCTAAATCTGATCTCTAAGTCACGCCCTTAAGTCTCAGCTCTAAATCACACCTTTAAGTCTCACACACCCAAGGGAAGTATCTAAAGCTGGGTATCTAAAGCAAGATGTTATCAGAGTGTGCTCAGCTGTTGTAGGCTAATGTAATCAAGTCTTTTGTCAGGGTATATGGCTCAAGATGGCTGCAAGGATGATAGCTGCCTTTTGTCTCTCCCCACACAGGGCTATTCTTGCATGTCACTTCTTAGGTCTCTCTGACCACTTAAATGAGTCCTTCAACACACTGATAGGTTCCATATACATTACCCAGATTTATATTCTTTTATAGTACACAAAAATAATATAAAGGACTATCTAAGCTTACTGAATATTTTTATTAATGTATATGGTTATTATCTGTTTTTGATAGGGAGATTGAAGCCCTGGCCTATTTTGGTCATCTCTATTTAGATCTAGATCAGTTTGTGCTACCAAACACATTAAATGAGTGGCATGCATTTCTGTAATTTAAAAATATAATCTCCCTGTCTTCATAGCAACATTTCATAGTTACTACAGAAAGTGCTCATTTAATATCAAAGCAAGAGGATGTCTGTCAAATTGGTTGACAGAAAGATCAATGTCAAGTTCCCTTGATCAGTTTGCCTGCTCATGACTCAAAAGGGATATGCATCGGGTTCTCAGTTACTATCAAACTCAAGGAGAAATGCAACAAATAGCCATAAACCAGATTAGAAGTTAAGATGTTGCTTAGGTAATTATGATTCATTGTCTTGGGTACCTGGAGAAAATACTGGCTCAGGTAACAAAACGGAGTGGTCAGTTTGACTCAATTCATTGTTAAAACGAAGACTCTTGATATTCTGGATATTTTCCCATTGTGAATCAATTCTTTCTCAGCAACATCAGACTGGTTTTAGAGAGAATTTTTAATCACCCAATTTTGAATAATGGAAAAAATCACTGGCTCATTTTGAGTAAATTAGTTTTACCATTTTGGCAATTAATTAGCCTTTCGAAGACTTAGTTTTTATCATCCATAAAGTTGTGATAATACTGCCCCAGAGGAATTTTGTAAAATTAGAGGTAACATAAGAAACGGGCCAAACAGAGTGGCTAACAAAGGAGATGCTCACAGCCTTTTATGTTCGTCCCGGGAGACTGTGTTTGTGTGTTACATTTGCATCTGTAAAACAGCTCTAAGTTTCTAGAAATCTATAGGTACTCATTCTTATAAAAATTATGAATCCAGACACAGTCAATTTCTGTTATTACTGGCCTTCACATTTGAAATTTCAACTATCCTAGTAAATTTCTGCCTTTAAAAAGCAGGGACTAAAATAATGTAAAAAGTATTGATGATTTCAAGATTTCATGGGATAATAGGTGCCTATAAGGAAAGTATATTTCATAAAAATGTTGCTGATACATGATTGTCCAGAGAAATAAAATTAGGTTTTTACCTAACATCAATCAGAAAACAGATGAAAACCCAAACAAATAATAAGGACAAATTGTGATTAAGAGATTGATAAATGTAACTACCTCAAAATTAAAAACTTTGTTCTTAAGACAAAAGCAAGCATGAATGAGGGTAAACAGATGGGAGCTAAGAGAACTCTTCTGCAATGATTATAACACAGGGGTTGTATTCAGAACAGGTTAAGCATCCCAAGCAATGGAGAAGAAAGGACAAAGAATCCTAATGAAGAATAGGTAAGCCCTATGACTAGATCATTTACACAGAAGGATAAAACTAAAATAATTACAAAGCACAAAAGAGTTTTTTCTATCAGCTTGGAAAACTTATTTTAAGCATGTGGATACCAAGTGTTTGCAATGATGCAAAAAAAAAAAAAATGTCTTATTTATCTAAAATGCAACTAGAGGGAATCTAAACTGCTGATTCTTTTTATTTTTGATTTTTGATAGGACAGTATTACAATAGGACTGTCCCTGACTCTGAGTGCCATGAGAACTTTGTCAAGTTTTCACCTTTATAATGGTGAGAAAGTGAAGCATAAGCTATGCATCTGAACTCTGAATTTTGATCTTTTTTTGGGGGGGGAGCTAGCAAAATCTCCAGATAATTTCTGGAGAGCCTGGGCAGTGGTGGAGGGCTACAACTCCCCATAAGACCTATGGGGATTTACTTATGGGACAAGTAACTACTTTGTAGCCAACTGTGCTGCAGCTGCAGGTTTTGATTAGAGATGATATTCAACACTTGTTATAAAACAGGCTTCATATCAGTTGACATAGGCCAATATATTCTGAGTATTTAAGGTACATGAGATGAAGCTAGGTTAGGGGTATGAAATTCTGCTTTGACTTATGATATTTTCATCTTATGACAGTTTTTTTTGGGGGGGATTTAACCTCATTATAAATTGAGAACCTTCCATATGTAACTCAGGAGGAGATGCTCATAGAACAGGCTCCTGTAATACCACTTCATCATAAACATCTCACGTATACACAATGGGGTTATATGAGCAAGATGTACATTGATTCTGTAGTGAAACAAAACAATAGCACATTTAAGAGTTAAAACAAATGACCAATGCTATATGAAAAAAATTTGAACATATCTAAGGGAGGCCTGCCCTTTTCTGAAGAGAAATGGAGGGGGAGCGGGTGGGAGGGGGAGAGGGGAAGTGGGAGATAGGGAATGGGAGGAAGAGGCTGGGAGGAAGGAGGGGAAACTGTGGTTGGGATGTAGACAAAAACTAATTTAAAAAAAAACATAAAAAAGATGGATGTAAAATTATTTTGAGTGAAGCAAGTTGGAGCATGATGCCTATATAATGATCTAATCACTTTAATATTAAAAAAAATAAAAGGCTGAAGAAATGGCTTAGTGGTTGAGAGCCCTTGTTGCTCTTGCAGAGAACCTGTGTTCATTACCCACCACTCACATGGTGGATCACAAACCTGGGTAACTACAGTTCTAAGGATCTAACACCCTTTTCTAATCTCTTTGTACACAAGGCACATATGAGATACACTTACATACATGTAGGCAAAACACTTATAAACACAAAGTAAAATAAATATAAAACAAAAAACAGTCAATTGATACTGTACAGACATACGCATTTAGTAAAAGGCAGAAAAGTCAGGAAGAAACACAAATCAAGTTAGAAGAAAGGATGTTTCTTCATGGGAATTATTGGATAGGGAGGAGAGGTACAATGAAAACAACCTCTAAATATGAGAAGGCACTAACACAGTTTCTGGTGAGTAGGTCAATGGATATTTGCTAATTGTTTCATAATTAAAGTATAAGAATATTGTCAGATATTGTAATTTAGCCTTCTCTAAAATCTAGACTGACTTTTCTGATTGCTTTATAATGTTGATGATTTGCTAAGCAAATAGTCATCTTTGATTTTGGATAATCATGTTTCCTTCTAGCTCTTGTCATAGAGAGAAATTATTCATTTGAAAGAAACAGATTACTTACGAAACCCCATGCCCTGAGCATGAGCATTTTATCAACTTAAACCATGCTAATTCTAAATTGAGAAAATGCTCCTTCTCACTTTCTATTAGGGATTCTTAGGTGATTTTATTCATTTTGTTTTATATTCTTGTGTCTATTGAATGTGTATGTACATGGTCATGTGTGTAAGTGTATACACATCAGTACATGTGTTTGTGTAGGCTAAAGGTCAACATTGAGTGCCTTCCTTAGTTGCTCTTTTTTTATTTCTTCTAGAGGAGATCTCTCAAGAGATCCAGAGTTTACTGATTGGCTAGACTGGCTAGCCCACAATCCTTAGACTTTCTCCTGTCTTCTTTTCCCCTGCACTGGGAACACAGCAATCAGGTTGCAAATTTGAGTGCCGGGGATATAAACTCAGGTCCTACCACTTTTGCCCTACGACTAATCAAACTCCCTCCTGCCTTATGTAAATTAGCATATAAAGTAATAGATTTCATTATTGTATTTCGTAAGTACATTTCAGGACTTTGTTCTTATTTACCCCCACTCACTGTCCATCCCTATTGCCTCCCAACACACCTCTTATAGGTCTCCTCCTCCTCATTTCATTCTTGTGGTATTCAAATCTAACACAGCAAACCAAGATGGAAATTTAAATTAGATTTTGGTACTGTTAGAGATGCTTCCTTGGTAATACAACTGCATCTACAGTTAGTGCTCTCAAGCTCAAGCTAGTCTTTGAGCATTTTAATAAATTCTCACTTGCTTGACCTCAATAGACTATTGGACAATTTCACAATGTTTTGTTTGTTTATTTGTTTTTTGTAACTAGCCAAGTAAAACTTGAGAAACCTTGACGCTCTGACACAGAAGAATAATTTCTTAGAGGATGCCTGAATAACTTCATAGGATGGTGTGATACAGCTCTTACTGTGTCATATTTGTATCATATTTGTGTTATTGCCAAGGGGCTCACAATCTTTGGCCAGCTATCTAGTCGCTGCTATTTTTTTGTGCCTTGTAAGTCTGAAAGTGACTTTTAGGTGTGGAAGGACACACAAAGGAGGTTGATGGACCACACAGGAAAACTTCTACTTAGCAATTAGAGATCTGTGCTAGAGCAAAGCAGCAAAGTAGCAAAGCAGAAGAAAGTCTTGTTTTGCTTCTTTCTCTTGTTGTTGAAATTTTTCTTTTTCTTTTTCCCCCCCCGTTCTGTTTTGTTTTTGAAATAGGGTCTCTTGTAGCTCAGGTTGGCCCTGAACTTGCTGTATAGTTAAGGATGTGAACTCAGGAGCCTCCTGCTTCCATCTCCTTAGTTCTGGATTACAGGCGCTTGCCATTACATAATATTTTTGTCTTTTCAATTTTATTTTACATTACCTAATACACTTTCTAAGCCTGAGATGCTTCCTGAGTTAAGCAGACTTTGTAAATAGAAGGTAGATAAAAGTGACTCAGGAAAACACACGCATACATACACACTATATATTTGGGTATCTATGTCTATGTCTCTGTCTCTATCTATCTATCTATCTATCTATCTATCTATCTATCTATCTATCTATCTATCTATCTACCTACCTCCATAAATTGGCAACGTTAAGGATAAAACTCAAGTGTCTTATACATGCTACGAAGTACTCTACTAAGGAGCTGTACCTCTAGTGCTTCGTATTTTGAGAGGTTCATGCTGAATATAATAGGTTCATGCTGAGTAACTCAGTCTGACCTTTGATCTTGAGTCATGACCCTCCTCTCTCTGCTTCTCAAGTGTTGAGATTACAGGTGTGTACCACCATGCCAAGCAAAACAAATTTTTAACAAGGTATATAAAATTTATCTGTAGCAGCACTATGGATTTTGTTCTTGTTTTTTAAGATAGTCTTGCTCTACAGCCCAGGCCAGCTTTAACTTAAAGAGATCTTCCAGCCCCAGTTTCCCGAGGACTTGAATTACAGAAGTGAGCCTCCATGTGCAGTTTTGTCCCTATTATATTAATGTGCAATTAGGCACATACATTAAAGACCAGATAGAAAGAGGTCAAATAATTATAATAAGCTTGAATATTAGGATTACAACTTTTATTTTTCCATTAGAATGCATTTTCATTCTTTTTATTGTCAGATATTACTTTTTTTTAAAATGAAGCTGTTGCTTTTTAAGATTATCAACTCAGACCGAAAACCTGCAATTCTCAAGTGTTCAACAACTGCTTATTTCCCTCAGATTTTAAGAGCTGTCTTAGCTGCCCTAGTCTTACAGGTGATTGATTGATTGGCCAATGATCTCCACTCTCAGCATTAGGCATTCAGTACTGAATGCTGCTAGGCGTAGCTTAACACCCGGTTTCAACGAGCTTGCCAACAGTTCAAGTTCATCCTCTACTTCTGGATGACCAAGCATACTAGCCACTCTCTTAAAGCTTCACTGGCCTCTTCTGTTAGAATCTAACATTGGCTCTCAAACAGTGGGGCCCTTTCGAAATGACCTTTCACAGGGTTGCACATCAGATATCCTGCATAGCAGATATTGATATCAGATTCATAACATTGGCAAGATTACAGCTATGGAGTAGCAATGAAAATCATTTTATGGTTGTGGTCACCACAACATCATGAACTGTATTAAAGGGTCACAGCATTCTGGAGGTTGAGAACCACTGTGTTAGCTGGAGAGCACAGTGCCTACCTGCTGGGCTTTGCTTTTGGTTTTTGCATTGTACAACAACAGGCTGCGATGCCTCAGGTTTTCTTGGCCAGGAAGCAGTTAGTTCTCTTCCCCTCTTCTTCTCACCTTCCTGATTGCTGCTTTTCCCAAGGATTGAACATATCAGTTATTAATATGTCCCATCTCTTCTTTAATCAAAATAGCTCTATCAATATTGCATGTCCAGGGGAAGCAGCGGTAAGTGGTTTTTACACTGAGATGTCCTTAAATTTGATCAAGGTTGGGTCACTGACACGAGGGGCCCATCCCAGGCCAGCTGATGAGATTGGGGAGCTCAGAGACTGGAAAGGACTCTCTAAAGGGAGATAAAAATAGATGTGCTCTTTTAAGAATTTGGAATGAACATCAGATGAAATGGAATCATTCGTCAACAGTGGATACAAGGACCCAGTTGGTCAAATGATGGAATAGCCTTCATGAGGCCCCATGTTCAGTCTTCCATAACACATAAATCACACATGCTACATGCTTGTAATCTTGGCACTGATAGGATAAAGGTAGAAGGATCAGAAGTTCAAGGTCATCCTCACCTACATAATGAACTTGAGGCCAGCCTCATGAGAGTCTGTCCTTTATAGCAGTAAATGAATGCAGAACCCAATTCTCGAAAAAAAAGTTGAAATGGAATATTCACATAAAGACACTTCTTGGATCCCCCAAAATATACCCAGAGTTTTACTCATTTCCAATGACTTTGCTGCTCTTCTTTGCAGAACAACACTAAAAGGCCAATGAGACACCATTAATACACACTGTCACTCACTTGGGACAGAATCTTGGTTCTAACCTTAAGGCTAAATTTATATGGAAGTGGAAGAAGGGATACCTGTTTGTATAAGCTTTGTGCCTGTCTGAAGGCCATCATCAGGAAGCAAATATTCATGGCTTTGATTTCTAAAGGATGCTGTAGTCTTAACATTAGCTCTGTTCTTATATCAAACAAAAGTGTTTACAGTCATCTGAAGAATATAATTTGTTTTTGTGCTGTTGAGGCAAAGCCTGAAGGTGGAGAAATCTACTGGATTATTCCCAAGGACTTATGAATATGTGAAAATCTGGGTCTTGGAAAATCGAGTAATATAGTTTTCATATCATTGCATAGTTTTCAAGCACATACAAAATATCATGGGTCTTATTAAATGTGGAATTTCTTTTCCTGAGACAGGGCCTCACTCTGTAGTTCAGGTTAGTATTAAATTCACATAAATCCTCCTGCCTCAGTCTCCTGAGTGCTGGTATTACAACTGTGATCACCATGCCTGGTCAAAACAGGAATTAATTTTATATGTTGCTGCATTTATGACAGCTGTTTGACACTATATATTCTTCCAATCAGCTACTCACATTGAGAGTCTGAAAAAGTTGACACCATATAGAAGCCTGAGAAGTGTAGCTAAGTCGTGGAAGACTGGGGACACCAGCTATGGACTGCACACTGGAGAAAATCCTCAGTAGGTTGGAATTAAAGCTGTCCAGCAGGTTGGGATATCACTGACCCTCTCAACTGGGTAAAAAAGTTTTGTGAGCCAAATTTTGCATTCTGAAGAAAACTCATTAGGGCAGTGCAAAAGGACTGTATTTTCTGGATTAACTTCTAGGGTGTACTTTTAAGAATCACAAATAGGGACTCTATCTGAAATCACACCACTGCCATGTCCGTGAATATAACCTTCCTCTTTGTATTCTCCCCCATAAATACACTCCACTATCATTCACCTCTGAATAGCTCTGAGATCTGCACAATAACAAGGCACCATCACCTGCAAACTGTACATTATCAATTAGCCTTTTCTAATGTTATTGATCTTATCATTAAAGCCATAATTAACTACCACCTCTAAAGCTAAAGCACCACATGATACTTATGTGCCAATATTTATATCAATAAAAGGAATACTGCCAGATAAATAGTATTGTTTGAATTTCACAAGTAAAATGACTCCTAAATTCAAAATATTTTGTGGCAAAGCTGAATTAGGACTTGAGTCTGATTACAGAGTTAATGTTTCTTTCTGTGACACCATGTTTATGGTATTAGACCAAGACGATGTCTAATGGCTATAAAACATTATGTAGGAGCACATGGGTCTGAAGAATTCTTCATGATGTTCTTGTACATGGCTTCCTTCTGCCCTCTCTTTAGATGATGGTATCCCTGTTCTCTGTTATGAAGCTAATGCCTGGTCCTGACATCTCTAAAAATGGAAAACCATCCCATCTATAACCCTCACACTATGAAAGTTTGAAGTGTGTGTATTTCTGTGTTTCTGTGTCTGTGTGTGTGTATGTGCGTATGTGTTCATGTGTGTGTTTACATGTGTGTATGTGTGTGTACATGTATGTGCTTATATTTGTAAGTTTAGTTCTATGTGCCCCCTTGCATTCTTTGCTCTGTCATCACTGTTTCTTGTAGAAAATTTATTTGGCCATATTTAACAACCCAGAGATCCACACCAAATGAGAAAGGGGAGGAGCCTATTGGGAGGAACAGCCAACACAAAAAATGTTTGTAGATTTTCTTGTTTGGAAACCATTCTGGAGGATCTCATCTCAGAGGCTGAGTATCCATTGGAGACTGACCAACATCAATAGTTCTCTGTTACTTGGGGCCTCCTGGGTGAGGAATAAAATGGGAGATGCTAAATCCTGCAAAGAAGACCCACAGTCCACAGAGAGAAATGAGAGAAATGTAACAGCAGTCCTCTTTCTAAGGCCTGGAGACTGTAAACAAGCATTAGACAATCCCAGGGGGTGGAGTTGGAAACCCAAATCTCAGTGGATTTCCCAGGAATCTGGAATCTCTTATTTCAGCTGTCCACAAATAGGTCTTCCTCTTGTATTTTCTTATCAACATCAAATGTTTTCTTCCATGGCACTTAATTTTATTTGTAATTGGATGCTTTTTTATTATTATTTTATACCTCCTGCTAGACTGCTTTTGATGAAGGATAGTCTCATGCAGATGATGAATGCTCAATAGATGTTGAAAGAACTAAGGCAGAGAGCTAGCTACATGCAAAAGCTACATGGTGAATAGAAAAATAAAAGCAAAGTGGAGCGAGTTGAAAGTGAGCTAGTCTGATTTGAATTTAGAGCTATCACTTGCAAGGCTCAGGACGTCAGGTAAATCGCTTGATTTCTGTATCCATTTCTCCACCCAGAGAAGGGACATGTATTTCATGGATTGCTGTTGAACATGGGTGATGTAATCTGTACTTAATGTTCTTGCTGGGGTTGATGGCAAAAAGATAACACTTGGAAACGGATGTTTACAGACTTGGCATGCTTTATGACACCATTGCTTCTTCTTCCTCTTCCTTTGAGGGATTAGCTTGGGTGTTTGGAACACCTGAGCATTCGAAGGTGAAAGCTTGTGTGACAAGCACAGACTCCAGGTGACAAATAAACCAGGTGCATGCTTCTTTTTTTCCTGAAATATCTTCTGCAGATGCCCAGAAATTCCCACCATCCTGTTTCATTTTTTAGACAAGAGTCTGGAACCATCTGGCATCCTATGATTCATTGAGTGTATATTTATTAAAATTCTATAGTTGCTTAGGCATTGAAGAAGGCCCTGAATGAGTATATGATTGAATTAATTGAACATTGAGTCTCAGAACTTAAGTTTGAATATAGTCAGTCTTAGAAGTCCTATTTCCTCAGCACTGTAAATAATCGTAATTATAGCTATGTGGTAGGTTCACCACATATGAAACCTCACTTGATATCTACAGATATGTTGAAGACTAGATTTAATCATTCATATTTTACAGGTAAAGCAGGAGATTCTGAGCACCCAAGGGATGGTGGCACTGGGGTTTGAAATTTTGACGTGATTCGCAGTCAGAATTTGCTTTCTCCTGTGCAGTCTAGAACTCAACCACTTTTAATGGTCTAGTTGATTTGTGAAATGGTAAATGAAAGTCTTATAATTGACTCTCTTTTATTAGATTGTATCTATAAATGACTATTCATTTGATAAACATGGTTCTATAATAACTGATACAATAATAAGAGATCCTAAAATCTAGAGTTTTACTGGCTTAGGGCCTTGATGCATAACTGGCAGGGGGATATGAATATATTAAAAATACCTGGTATGGAATTCTCAAAAATTAGTAAAAATATTGTAAAGCAAAAAGATCACCTGTAACTGCAATAGAAAGCAAGTTATGTTGGTAAAAACCTATAATTCCAGCACTGGAAAATTGAGACAGAATTGTGCAATGGAGGCCAATTTAGGTAGTATAATAGTATCCTGTCTGAAATAAATAAATGAATGTGTAAGTAAATAAATAATCTTAAATGAAATCTAAGTCAGAATCCAGGTTTTCTTTAGGCTATGAAACTCATAGACCTAGAGCTGATTAAAAATCAAGACACATTTGCTATTATGTTTGTTTACTTATTATATTCGGGGTCTCATTATGTAACTCTGGAATTCTCTGTATAATCCAGGCTAGCCTAGACCTCATGGCAGTCCCCCAGCCTTAACCTGTCTTGTT
This sequence comes from Rhabdomys pumilio, assembly GCA_030674055.1. Classification (NCBI taxonomy): domain Eukaryota; kingdom Metazoa; phylum Chordata; class Mammalia; order Rodentia; family Muridae; genus Rhabdomys; species Rhabdomys pumilio. The sequence continues at coordinate 46,702,084 of JANHMN010000010.1, read as the reverse complement.
TTGGGATTATAGCATGTGCTACTATACCTGGTTGATGCTGTTTTCAAATGGAAAGAAACTACTCAGTTATTCTCTTTGGCCAAAATACTACCACTTTAATACTAACTTAATATCAGATCTATTTCATTTGGCTCCTTGAAAACAGACATTTGCCACTTTATGTTAAAGAAAGGGTCTCATGTAGTTAAAGCTAGTCTTGAACTGCTTATTCGTCTGTCTCCATCCCCCAAATATATATGCATGTGCCATCATGCCAGGTTTACTGATGTATCCTGAGTATATTTGTATATCTGGGGCTCAGCTCAATTTGTGGCATATGGTAGAAGCACACGATGTTAGCTGTATTAGTGTGAAAAGTTCCCTTCCAGGAAGATTCTCTTGGGACCATCAAATCAGGACTGGGGTTGGCGTGAGATGCAATGAAATTTGTCACCCACTGTTTCCAAGATTTCTACTTAGATTTCTGTGTTTGTTTATTTATTTGTTTGTTAATAAAGCTTACTTCTAAGGAGGAAAAAAACCAGAAGTTTATTTCAGTTAAAACATAAAAGAGAGTAATCTATTTTAAATCATATGGATATTTCCCCAAGGGTTTTATAGCTATAAATCTTTGAGAGAAAGTTAAAGTAAGCCTGGGTTTACTGAGTAATTCAAAGGCTGATTGTGAAGCTCATCCCTCTTCAGAGGAGCCTCTTCTTGCAGTCTGTGCACAGAGACTCACAACTGGACAAAGTGTAGTGAACAAGAGACTTTGATCATACCCTTCTCCTCAAGTCTCACAATCCATGCAGAAGAAAAATTAGGAAGACTTTAAAGAGCTAGAGATATGGCTTCAAGGAAGCAGTATTTTTGAGACATAACATGTCAGACAGTATACAAACTCATAATGACCATGACAGCATGTATAAGACTCGTACGTGCTTAAGTCAGACAAAATCTCAGAACAGAGGAGGGCTGAGAACACAAAGTCTCACTCTTAACCTAGAACCTATTTGAAGGTAGTAGCTACTAGGACAGGAAAAGTATCCATTTTCTTCAATGGAGTGACACTGTTATATAAACTATGTTCCAGGGTAAGCCTCAGGAGTAGTTGGCAAACCTAAAATGGACTCTGTGGTTGTTTTGTTTTGGTGATTCTATTGTTGTTTTTGTTCGCTCTGCTTTGTTGTTTAAGAGAGAAAGAAAACAAAGTTGGGCAGAGAGGGAAGTAGGGAAGGAGCTGGGAGGAGTTGGGGGAGGGGAAAGAAATAACCAAAATGTATTGCATAAAATTCTCAAAGAATAAGTAAAAACATTTTAAAGATTACAAGAAGCCAATATTAATTTTACTAAAACCCACCAATGATATAATAGTAATTATTAAGTAGCAATAAAAGATTAGGCTTCTGCCAAGCATATAGTGCATATTATTTTTATCTTAAAAATAACACTGAGAAACTAAGTTATATTTTACAAATGTGAAGACTGGTGTCCAGAAAGACTAAATTATTTTGCATGAGACCACACATACATTAAGTGATAGTATCAACTTGGTTCTAATATATACTTAAATTTCTTCTCCAATGTATTGATATCTGATCATCAAGATTTTCTTATTCAGAACTTCTGTTTTATACCTTAAACTGAACTGCTGAAGAATGAATGGCTTTGCCCAAATTTGTAAAATAAAAAGCCAACTCAGGCATGAATCAGATTGGCTTTTGTTCAAATGAGAAATATTCCCTATAGGCTTAGGCATTTGAACACTTGGCACCCGGTTGGTGGCACTGTTTGGAGAGGCTATGGGGGAGGTGTGGCCTTGCTGGAGGAAGTCTGTCATTGGGGTGGACTCCTGTATTTAAAGCCTTGCTCTGCTTTCAGTTCACTTACTGCTTTATGCTTGTGGGTGAAGATGTGAATGAACCCTCAGCTTCCTGTTTCTGCTGCCATACCTCCTGCTTGCCATTATGGACTTTCCTTCTGTAGCTGTACAGCAAAATAAACTTTCTTCCTCAAGTTGCCTTTTGGCACAGTGTTTTATTACAGCAACACAGTCTTATTTGTTTATTTCCCATCAGCTTACCTCTCAGATATAATTGTAACCTCTGATCACAATATACAATTGACATACACTAATTTTAAATATTTAATTGGATGAGGTTGAATATACTTTAATTATTGCAGTGTTTCTGAATTTGAGATAATTTTAAAGTCATAGGCTTCTTCTTCTATGTGAGAAATGCTTTAGAGCTTGAAACACGTTGGTGGGGAAGACTGAGAGCCATTAGTCATTAGCCACTTTGGCACAACTGTGGTCCAGAAACAAAATGGGAGTGCTCTCCAAGGATCAGTAGCCAAAGCACTCCAAGAAGTTTCTTCAAGCTTCTTGGACTACTCTAATAATTTTCCCCCTTTCCTCTTCAGAAAGGAAATCAGAATTCATTGAAAACCTTACATATGCCAGAGGCTGTCCTAAGCACTTCCAAATATACAGTAGTAGTCCTTGCTATTAATCTCAGGGTATAATTTTTGTATTCCAAAGCTTACGGAACTTGTTCAGAATGACTGGGCCATATATATGGCGAAAACTCTCCCATCTATACTGCTATTTCTTTCTGTTGAAAAGCAATTTTGTTTTTAAATTTTGGATAAAATAGGCTGCTGACTGTTCACTACTTGGGATGTGTAGACTCTACTTGAATTCTGATTCACATAACCCAAATGGGTACTAATAAGATTTGTATTAGTCACTTCTCATTCTTGTGACAAATTACACCATGAAAACAATTTGATTAAGGGTTACTCTGACTCTCTGGTAGAAGGTACAGTCAGGCCATCATGGCAGGGAAGGCATCGTGATAGGAATGTAAGGTGGTTGGTCACACTGCATCACAGACGGAAAATTGGGAGAGATGAGTGTTAGTGGTCATCGAGGTTTTTTGCCCTCTTTTTTCTTTGTATTGAGTGTTGGACCCACCTTCACAAGATGGTGGTGTCTACATCCACAGTGGATTTTCTCTTCTCAGTTAATTTCTCTGGAGTGCTTTCATAGACACGCCCAGAGATAGTCTTCTAGGTGATCCTAAACTGAGTCAATTTGACTATGAAAATGAATCATGAGATTCAAGCAGTAAATGGATATTTGAAGACATTAGGTAATGTTTTCTTTGTTAAAAGTGCTGTCGATGTTTTAAGGACACCATAAAGATATACATTTAAATATTCATATGTGAAATTATAGCATGCCTTAATGCATTGAAACTGATACATTCGAGGGGATGGATAGAGAGTGCTGAATGATAAATTAAGTGTTCTTGATAGTCATCCTTAGAGCCAGTTGAAGGGCACATGGAGATTCTTAATATCATTTTCTGCTACTATGTATACTTTCAACATAATAAAAAATACTTCTGTTGTATGATTGGCGATTGGATAGAGAGAGGGCCTTGGATTTGAATAAGACTTCCATTGAATTGGTATGTGAACCTAGGCAACCTGTTTTCTTCATGAGACACACTTTCAGTTATAGAATGAAGCTTACCTTAAAATACTTACGTGATAGATCTGTGGGGTAGAATCAAGGAAGCCATGTGCAGAAATAAAAATACCCAGCATAATTGCTGGCACAAGCTAAGGTTTTTTACAAAATAGCTGACTAATATTACAAAGTACAAATGACTTCTGATTTCATTTGTCTCCAAATGTGGCTCAAGGAAATCTTCCAATAGTCACATGAATTCAGTCATGGCTCACAGCCAAAGATAAATGATAGGAACCTTCTATGCACACTGTCTTCTACCAACACCTCTTTGGAAGAAAGTTAATTTTCTAAGTTTTCCCTGTGTTCTAGGTAACCTCAGTCTGGGTTTCTTTCCTCTGATGATTACCCAGCCTAGTTCACATGGCGGCTTTTAATACCCAAACAGCAATTCTGGCCATGCTGTTATGTTCTACGAATCATAAACCATTTTGTCTTATTCCTTAAAGCCAAAACTAGTTTATAGAATGGGTTTGCTATGTACTTTTGCTCTTTCATATTGTTTCAAACATGTCCTACCAGATTTTCCTTTCCTATTCTACGGTAGTATTTTGTCTGTATTTATATTAAAAATTACTTTCATTACAATTTTGTACATATATGTGTATTGGGGAAGGGCCATGGGGACTGAACTCAGGTTATCAGGTTTAGCAGTGAGTGCCTTCACCCACTAGCCATCTTGTTGGCTCCTGATCTAGGATTTTTCAGGTTACTTTGGGAGTATCAGAAAAGTGGTTGTTTCTAGAAATTAAAAACTTTAGTATCCTTGAGACATAAATTTGTGCTTTGTACCCAGTTTGGTTTCTTTCCTTTTTTTTTTGGCATAATTTTATTTGTTTTTGGTTTTCTGACACATGGTCTCATTCTGTAGTTCCAGCTGGCCTCGAATTCACTATGTAGATGAGGCAGTGTTTAACAGAGTCTTTCTGTCTCTGACTCCTGACAGGTGTGCACTATCATGTGTGCTTTACAGGTGTGCACCACCACATCTGCCTCCCAGCCAATTTTGATGTAGTCATGAAGAAAAAATAGAAATGAGCTTTGCTCTCTTCTCTCACTTGTTCTGGACAGGAGAGGGAAGACGCTGACACAGGAAACAAGCAAGACCTTAAGTGAGTAGTTCCATAGCATCCTGGGCATTAGTGTCCTGAGAGTCAGATCCATGCTATTTCTTACTGTTCTGAGGTGTTTAAGGAACAACACACACCTGAATGAGGGGCGATGCATAATCAATTTACTAATAACTCCTATTCTACTGGTGTCTGGTGACATGTCACCTAAAGAATCCAGGTGCTTATCAGATCTTTAGTTCTATAGTTCTTTTCTCTAGTATCTTCCAATTTTGTAAGAGAGTAGCTGTAAGCACAGTGATTATAGTATGTGCCCAGCTCTACCAAGAGTAGACAGAGATGCTTTTGGTTAGCAAGCCTAGTCTAGGGTTCCTAAGAAAGGATCAGATTTTGATTATTGGTGCTGTAGATAGCTCAGGACCTGCCATTTCCATTGTCCTCACAAGAAACAAGTCCTGACTGCATTAGGAGGCACAGAGCTGGACTACAACAGATTCTCTGTGGGTGTGGGCATCTATGGGGCTTTTGTTTCTCTTGGAAGCCATGGAGTCCTTGTATGATTTAGGTTTATATATACATACTGAATTCAAGAGAAGAATGAGCAGTGCCAGCTCTAAGCCTCTTACCTCAGTGCGTTGAAAATCCTATTTCTTAATAGACCCTGATAGAACTAGCTTGTGGGCATGAAACATGGCTGCCTTTCCTCCCACAAAATCCTCTCTGTAAGAAGAGGCTCTACTAGGTAGGACATGATTGTGGACTCAGGTTGTTCAGCCATTTGGGAAATCTCATAGAGATAATGTAGATACTTTTTAAACATTTGGTGAGTTAGGGTTTCCTGTCAACTTTTAGTTAGTCTTTCTTCTTCAGACATGCATGAATGTTTTGTCTTCATATATTTCTGTGCTATGTGTGCCTCATTCCTGTGGAGGTCAGAAGAGGGCACAGGATTCTTGGAGTGGATTTTTCCTTCCTTCCTTCTTCTCTTCCTTCCTTCCTTCCTTCCTTCCTTCCTTCCTTCCTTCCTTCCTTGCTCTCTCTTTTTTTCTTTCTTTCTTCCTTAGGTTTTTCTGTGTAGCCATGGCTGGAACTCTCTCTATAGATCAGGCTAGGCTTGAACTCAGAGATCCATTTGACACCATCTGTGAGTGCTGGGATTAAAGGTTTATGCCTCCAGGCCTGCTGTTTTATTAAAAGGCATAAAAACAAACAAACAAACAACAAAGACCAAAACAAAACAAAAAAGAGGAAGTCCTGGTTGAAGCTATGTGGCATTCATCTATGTATAGACATATATGTATATGTGTCTATATACTATGTAGCCTAACTATGGACCTGCAGTAGGGGTGGACAGGGGAAAGAAAGACTGATTTTTGCAGATATAATCTCCATGTAGAATTTTCCACAAGATCAGTGTCTTGATTCTTGAGTTACCTTTTGAAAAACAAAGGTTAAACTAAGAATCTAAATCCAAGTGATAATAATAATTTCCTTTTCTTCACAGGGTACAATGTGTAGAGTATGTTCACAAATGCATCAGTCTCTCACTAACCCTTAATTAATCAGGCTGGGTCAAATTTTTCACTGGGGGAAATTAAAATTCAGAGAAGTGAAGTTACTTTTCCAAGGCTGCACCCTGTGGTGCCCAGAGTCTAACTTTCACATCCGAAAGACATTTCTAATTAGTCCTGTAATTAGTCCTGACCCCACGCTATCTTTACCCCCATAGTTCACCTTCTGGTCTCGTTAAGACAAGTTTCCTGGCTGAGTTCTTCAGAAACAAAACAAAATGCTAATAAGCACATTCTAATACAAGATTCCTTTGCAAACAGCCTTAGAAATATAGTTCCACAAAGCTTAGTAGACCCAGTGGCCTTGATCACAGGACCAAATACACTTATGATTAATATGAAAATTTGAACTGTGGATGAGTATGGGCTGCAGTAGAGCACTTGTCCTCCAGAAATTTTCCTAGAGAAGTCTTCAAGGAAATGCAACCATCAAAGTTTTGAAAAACTATCTTCAAGAAATAAGTGTAGGACTTTATTGGAGTTGATTTTCTCTTTTACAATAGAAAAGACTGCGTACAGCTCTAGACTGTGTACAGCCCTTAAAGAAGAATGCTGCTTTTACATAGACAAAACAGGGATGATTAAAAGAGAGCATGAAAAAGGCTAGAGAGGGTCTTGAGAAAAGACAGAGAGAGAAAGAGAAAAATGAGAGTTTGTACAAGAATTGGTCTTCAACCTCTCCATGATTGTTAACCTTACTTCCTTCTATCTTGGGATCACTAATTGGGTTATTTTTGCTTATTTCCTTTGGTCCCTGGGCCTTAAATAGGCTGACTAACTTTGTAAAACAACAGATAGATAATCTGATAGCAAAATCTATTCAGATACATTACCATAAGTTAGCTATGGAGGACCACAAGACTCTAGATGAGGTTGTTACTCTATCCAGTGTGTTCCCAAGTCCCATCTCCACCCAACCTAAAAGAGGGGATTTCTGCCCCTAGACCAAGCAGAGAGGGGCCACCCAGAACCCCCTCTGTCTGGCAATCTGAATTCTAGCTTAGGCTGCGAGGCTAAGCACTGCAAGGGAATATAAATAAAAGTTAAAAATACGTTTCTGGGTTCCCTGAGGGACAAGCCTGACTGCATAGGGGTTGATGTCAAAAGTATCCCCTCTCCAGGAAAAAGACATCAGGACAGGTATGGCCCTCATGCCTCACTGGACAATGACAGGAAGACTGAAGCCATTACAAGGTCCCCTTTAATTACTGGATGTCAGGCCTCTACTCCCGCCTTGGCAAGATTAGAATTGCCACAGCCCTTCTATACTTGGAGAAGGGAGGAGACATCAGGGGCAGCCCTGCTTATACACTGAAGGCCTAAAATCAGCCATAAGCCTAAAATCAGCAATAGGCCTGACATACATGCCTGACGACACAAAGTCTTGGGTCTCTATGGAAAAACACTGAAACAGAGGGCTATAAACTATTGTAAACAGGCAGTTTTTGTTGAAATCTACCAGCCTGAGTAGTCATAGACCTTGTAAATAGGCAGCCTTGGCAGATAGTACTAAATTAGGTAAGGATAAGTGAATCATAGGAAGAGTCATAGTGACCTGACCCCTGAACCTTCACCCAGCTGATACCCTGTTCTGAAAGATATCTGTACTCTCCCTGAACACCTATGCTCCTGTGTCATCCCCTTCCCCACATCCTGCATTTTTGTGTTTATAACCCCTGTGTTAAAAAGTAAAAATTATGATTTGATAATAAAAAAAGAAATAAGTCTATTATGTCCTTACTACCAGCTTTTCATCACCACTTCCAACTATGCAAAATGGGGACCTTTCAAATAGACACCATCTTAATGGGATTCCCACGAGCACTAATTTGTTATGTATCAATTGCTCTAAAATAGCTTTTAAAATTTACTGATTTTTATTTTATGTGCGTAAGTGCTGCCTGCATGTATATATGTGCACCATGTTCATGCTTAGTGCCCATTGGGGTCAGAAGAGGGGAATAGATCCCTTGAAAATGGAGTTCCTATGGACAATTGTGAGCTGCCATGTGAACTAAATCTGAATCTTTTGCAAGTGCAGTAAGTTGTCTTAATAGATATGTCTTCAGCCCCTTCTCTAAAGTGTTTTGCTTAAAAATTTAATAAATAATCTACAGTAAAGATACTGCTGGTGTATCATGTGTGTATGTGTTAACCTACCTGTATGTGTGTATGTTTCTCTGTGACCTATTCTGCATGCATCATTATGGCCTTCATTTCTGCCATTTTCTTGGTACTACTTCATAGGCATTTCCTTGATGGACAAAGCATATGCAAGTGACTATGACAGAGCTGGCACAGGGCAGTGTTGTACAGGTGTGAGAGGCACCTTGGAAGAAACCACAAAGAAAGAAAAGATACTATTAAATACACCATTGCGCCACTGGAGTGGGAGATGACTGACATCACTTGAATGCTACCCACCTGAAACTTTGGATTCTGTAGTACGAAGTATGTCTTAAGTCAATGAAAGCGACTTTTCCCCCCAAATGGGTGCAGAAACACAGCTTTAAGCTAGTGTTAGCATGGTCTTCCTAATGTTGCACTCATGACACTACCTGGTACATGTGTGTGTTAACTATAATTCTGCTCCCAACCTGGCTCAGTAGGTCAAACATACTTGAAAAAATACAGCAGAACACACCTATGCAGGAGTGGGATAAATAATGAAATTCAGACTGAGAAGGTGGTCAGGAAGGAGAGGGATGGGGTCAAAGGTCTGCATGGGGAGGGATTGTTGACTAGATGCTAACTACTGCAGTTGCTATATATGGACGTTTGTAGGGTTACCTCAGCACACGTATAAGACAATTTTAAATCCTCCTTTTTTTTTTTTTATACAAGTAAGAAAGTCAGCACAAAAGATTGGAACCAAAAATCCCACTTCATACTCATTTTAGACTCCTTGTACTATGTATGGAAGCCTCAAAAGGAAGGACCAACATTTGTCAGCCTCAAGGGAAAAAAAGATGTTCCTTATGTCTGCAGACAAGAAATCACTTAAATGCCCCCAGTAAATAGAGGAAGAATTAGAAGAAAGGGGAAACTGCTCTTAGAAGTGTTAAAAATAGTAAGGTTATGGTGTGTGTGTAGAAAATATGCAAATAAGTTTTTGGTTTAATAGGAAAAATGCGTGGATTTTCTTTTAAACTGTAAAAGCCCTGAGAGAAAAGAATGAAAGAGTAGAATCTAAAAGTCTCCTCCTACAGATACAGGTTGAAAGATCAGTCATGGGGTGAGTTGGAGTAATGGGGTGGGTGTGGAGGGTGTGTCTCAGAAGGTAGTGAAGGAGAGCAGTATTGGAGTATACCATTTAATCCTTTCATAAGGCAGGGCTCCTGAGTTGTTTTTACTAAATTCAGTCTAGGATGGTGAGGGAGGACAAAGGCCATGTTATTTACCTACACTGAATAATAACCCATAGATGAACTTCAAGTGCATTCAGTAAGGAAACAAACGATGCTGTCTTTGCAGTTCTCAGCTATATATAGGTATTATATGGGGGTGATGAAAAGGAGATAAAGAGGGTGCATCTAAAGAAGGAATGAGAGAAACTGGGGCTTTGACATAAAGGCATTTCTTTCTTTCCGAGATTCTCCTCCTATGCCTCAAAATCATTTTTCGTTCTTCTTTCTTTGCTTTAAAGACAGGATGCCATGTAGCCCAGGCTAACCTTGAGCTACTAAGCCTCATGTCTCCATTTCCCACATACTGGCTTACAGGTTTATGCTCTCACGGCTGGACCATGCCAGCTTCTTATTTCACTTGACTTACTGAACTGTGTCTGACTTCTTTTCTATGAGGTATGATTCTTGAGGGTTGTCGCAGTATCTTATTTGAGGTTGTTCTACAGTTAACTAAATGTTGCTACCGTGACCAACATTGCACTGATTCCCAAATGAAAAGGATGCTTTCAAAGGGTATCTCTCATTGGTTACATATTTTCAGCAATGAGCCTTTATGTTATATACATGGTCTATTTTGTATTCAAGAGGGCTGTAAATTACTATAGAAAATGAGTCCAAGAGATTAACTAATCTATAGAAGGTCATAGACCAAATAAAATATCTGGCTGCATCTGGCTTGAAGATTTTCTTTTATTATATTTTGAGACAAAGTCTTACTATGTTGCTTAGACTGGCTCTGATTGTACTCTGTAGCCATATGAGGTGTGTGTGTGTGTGTGTGTGTGTGTGTGTGTGTGTGTGTGTGTGATCCAGAAGTTGATGTTGGTATGGTATATTCCTAAATTTCTCTCTATCTTATATAACAAGTACTTTCCTGAGCTAGCACCAGGCTTTGAGCTTATGGCCTTTCTTCCTTAGTTTCTCAAGCTGTTGAGATTATATGCTTGGGCTACCATACCCTCCTAAATATCATTGATTATATTTCTTGTCATATTTTTAAAGCCAAGTAAAGTATTAGTGAGGAGTTTCCCCAAAACTGCCTAAATGATGGATGATGAAACAGTTGGTTTTCATCCACTTTGGAGATCTGAGTACTTACATGATCCTTTAAAGAAAAACTAACAATTTTATATCAGCAAATTAAACTGATTTCACATTTTAACTTTTCATAAAATTTCCTACATGAGAAAGAAAACAAACATCAAACCCTTTATGTAAAAATTACAGAAAGGTTGAAATTTTGAAATTAGCTAACTTTTTTATGACCTCCACAAACCTAGTTAGATTTCAGCAAGCAGAAGTTCCCTCTGAAGAGTCAATGTGAACAATACCAGATGATGCTTAAAAATAAAATGTTACATTAATAAGCATTTCAACACTATTGATAATGCTTGATTAGTCTTCCTTGGGGTATTTTACTTACAATTTAAATACTGGATCTCAAGAAATCAGAATCAAGTATATGCATGCAACAAATTAATACAACTAGTGCCAAATCTAAAACACCAGAGAATCCTATAACAGAAAGCTTACTGTTTAAGAAACTACAAACTTTAAAAATCATTCCAACATACAAAACAATAGAAATATTAGGGTCTTATTTTTGCCTTATTGAAATACCTAGGTTTTGAAATGCATTCAACCTGTTAACAATGTGGAAAAAAAGAATCTATTTATACCCAGCTCTTTAAAAATTTTAGGTCTTTCAGAGCCTAAGACGTAGTAAGTAAACAGAAGTAGTTTCTACTTTTAGGAAGGTACTTCCATGAGCAATAATTGAGAAAAATAATTTTTTTGTCTATGGGCCTATAATAACTGGTAATGTTTTCAACTGATCTGTTAACATTGTATTTTATAAGAAATAGTTTAAAAAAGTAATTGCTTTTTCTAGACAAGGTTTATCTGTATAGCCCTGACTGTCCTGGAACTCTGTTTGTAGACTAGACTGGCCTAAAACTCAGTGATCCATCTAACTTTGCCTCCTGAGGTCTAGAATTCAAGGCGTGTACCACCACCGTCTGTCTTTAAAATGAAATATCTTTAATTAAAAGAGACCCAATTTCTATTTTTAAAAAGGCTAGCAATTGTATTATCTATCTTGAGATCGAGAGCTACTTGGTGGATGAGAGCACTCTAGGTCTTCACTGTGATTTGAACGAAACAGTATAAAATGTTCACCCAGACATTATCCAACAAGTCATGGGAAATAATGGTCATTATTATATGCTTTATCAAAAGCAAACAATCGGTGGTTACATATCAGATCACGTCTGAAAGGTTGGTACAGAAATGAAGCAAGGCAATGGAGACACCCAAAAAAGAAACTTACCTGGTTTGTGTGCATTAAGGTAGCTTATGGAGCATCTGTGTAATGTATTCACAGGCCCCTTATTAAAGCCCAAATCTCTTTGAAGATTCTCAAGTAATTTGCTATTCCATTTTTTTGTTTCATTCATTATGTGGTTTTTAATGCATCACCAAGGTCCTTCACCTAGTAAAGTTCTCAATGAATTGAACCAGGAAAGCAAAGCCATCATTAGAAGCAAACCATAAATGAGAAAGGCAATGTTGTGGTCCCTTCACAGTGACAACACACTAGCAGAATTTGGTAGCTTCAAAGACCACAATCTAAATAAATACAGTGCATAGTTTTTGTTGTCTAGGTTTATCTTTCCTTGATAACTTGTCAATGTCAAGTCTAGTATATAGACAATTAATTAAACTTTCTGCTTATTAATAAGCAGTTTTTATACTATCTTATTATATTTTATTTTATTGGTATCCCTTAGAAACTTGTTTGTTTTCTAATGAGAGCCATAAATGGGATGGATCCAGATGGGAAGGAAAGGGGAGAGGAATTGGGAGATATAGAGCAGGGGAAACTGTAATTAGGATATACTATGTGAGAAAAAAATCCATTTTCAATAAAAGAAAAATTAATAAGAGTGGAATGACATGTTACTCTTGTCTTTTAGGTTGGGAGCCTAGCTTTTAATGACTGAACAGTCTCTCTAGCCCAGCATTCTACTTTTAAAAAATTATAAAATATTCGTTTGTATATAGTATTTAATTTTATTAAAAATGTATTAAATTGTGTGTGTGTGTGTGTGTGTGTGTGTGTGTGTGTGTGTGTGATGCTTGTATTCCTGTCTGTGTATATGCACGAAGGCACATGTGTTCAGGAGCACGTGTGCATGTGGATATCATGTTGACATGTCTTCCTCTATTGCCCTCCACCTCCTTTTTTGAGACAGGACCTTTCACTGATCCCAGAGTTCACTGACTAAGCTTGCTGGTCAGTCAGCTTCAGAGATCTGCCTGTCTCTGCCCTCGTCATTGCTAAGGTGATGGATGTACACCACTCTACCTGGCTTTTATATGGGTGCTAAGGATCCAACTCGGGTCTTATGCTTCTGCAGCAGGCACTTCACCAACCAGTTCCCCCAAAGATACTTAAAACAGAATTAATTGTGTATATGGCCTTCATAGAAATTATTTACTTACTTTAACTGAAAGTTATGTGCAAATATTTAATTAACAAATATTAGACTTACTGCTATGAAATATATGTAGCTATTATGGAAATACTATAAAGCTTGCTAAAACCTTGATTTCATACTGTTTATAAAGTCTTAAAGGTTATAATTTTCCTTAAATACCATCTACATTATTTATGTTGGAGAAATGGACTAGATAACTATGAGGGACACAGAAACAGCAATTGTTCTTCAGTATTATATATTTTTTTTTTTTTTTAGAATTAGTGATATTCCTATTATATATAACTGAGATAGACAATGTCTATTTAAACCTTAGATTTGCTGAATGTGTTCCCTTCTTTGTCTGTACGCATGCACATGTGTGAGTGTATATGTCTGTGCTCATATGTATGAAAGTCATGGAAGCCATAAATAAAACCTGATCTACCTTGTTTTTTTTGTTGTTTGTTTTTGTTTTTGAGACAGAGTCTCTCACTGGGATCTGGTGCTCTCTTATTAGGCCAAGATGGCAAGTCAGTGAGCTGCAAGGAGCAGCCTGTCTCAGTTACCCCAGTACTGAGATTATAAGCATATACCATTATACCCAGGGTTTCATGCGGTGTTAGGGTTTGAATGTGGAGTGTCGTGTCGTATCTGCATGCAAAGACTTCACCAACTGAATCATTCCTAAGCCCCCATGAATTCAACTCCCTCTATAAAAACAATCGTCTTACATTCCGATAATCACAAATCTGAGGTGCACAGAAACCACTCTGTACAATGAAAATGACCTTTTGGAATTACAATAACATACTGGGCTTAGCAATAAGAAATTACACATTTGCTACTGATATTGATTCTGTAAGCCATCCTGCAAAACTCTTTTGGGGGTCCCTCTGTACTGCTCAGAATCTACATGTGTCTGCAGTTCCACTAAACACAACCCTCCTGATCATGCTATTCTATACAGAAAATCCTGTACAGAAAGGATATTAATATTCCTGGGCATGTTCTTCAATTACAGAATATGCTCACATATAGCCAACCAAAGCAAGACTCTCTGCGGCCACAAGTCTCTGGGTCTCCATTGAGGCTACCTGGTATCCAGAACAGCCTGGGACAAAACTCCAACATCACAACTAATTAACTGAGAATATATATATTAATGAACAGAACACATCCAAGACAGAGGTCATTCCCTTTTAGAAGATGTTTACCAGGAAGGGAGGGGTAACATTTTGCTATCAATTGGTGCATATTCTAGAAACCCTTGCTACCTCAGATTAAACAATACCTAAGACTGTTTAGCTCCTTTTGTGAATGGAAAAGCACCACCAAGGCCTTCCTCTGCCCTGCTCTATACTGCACAGCCCTACCCCCATGCTTCATTATTTGGGGGATAGGAATAGCTGGCATTGCCTCCTGGGGACATTTGTGCTGGTTGTAGCTGTCTTCCCGAGTGTCTGAGAGATTATATTTTTGGAGAAAGAACAGGAGGGCCAAGATTATCTTTTAACGGCATGGAACCGTGTATAGGCACTCTAGAAATATTTTTATGGATTAAAAGGAAAAAAATGAGAAAATTGGGGGGGGGCGAGGAGGTGAGAAAGCAAAGGATAAGGAAAAGACAAGAGAAGGCAGGGAAAAGGGATGAAGCGGGCCATATATGTGTCATAGCTCTATTTCAGCTGACAAGTGAAGAAAGCTGCACAAGAAGAAGGAAGAACACATCACCCAAAAGAAAAGCTGCATGCGTATGTATGCTTGAAAAACTCCAAAGGCGTCGTGAAGCCTCATTACCCTCCCCTCTAACCCCACCAAGCATTCTCCCAATAGCCTTTCTGCCCCACCCCACTGCAGGTGACTTCTCCTGGAGGATTTCCATACAGCCTGGAGATGCACATCTTTGATTTGGCTTCTGCCTTCCAGGAGCCAGGGGAGTTGGCAGAGTCCACTGTATGTTTATCCTGCAGCTTCTTTGCTCCACAACATCCTCATTCCTGCAGCTGCAGCAGCTTGGGAGGAGGCTAGACTGACAGAGGGGTGGGGATGGCACCTGCAGTATCTCTGTAGCCTGAAGCCCCTGAGGGATTCTGGGAGTGGAGCCAGGCAGGTCTCATACAGGAGCTACCCTTGCCTCTGGTTTGCTGATGATTCCCAGAAACACTAAAGGTCTTAAATTGATTGAGATGCACAAGACACCAGGGAGAGCAGACTAAACATTAAAAAAGAAAACAAATATAACCCAATGAGGTGGTTTTATTAGAGTGAGGGGCAATGGGAAAGATGAAAGGAGAGTGTAAAAGCCCCTCCTCACCCAGCAAGACCATCTCACACCATATGCAAAGTACAAGGCATATATGTCTGAAGACTAGAGCAGTATAGCTGAGGATGCTGAACACTGCAGAGGAGAAGAGAATATTTGCACTTAACATGACTTTTTAATTGTCCCATAGACCAGAAGTTAATTGGTTTTTTATCTAGTTGCATGGCTCTGGGCCTCGTTTCCAAATCTGTAAAACAAGAGCTTTAGAATAGATGCTGTATAAAGGACTCTGCCGGATGTGAGCCTCTACACCTGTCAGTCCAGGAGCCAGAGAATCTGAGACCCAGCATCAACGATCTTTAATATGTGACTCCCCCATTTCCTCTGCTGCCTATTTATCAATGCAAAGCAACACATACACAGGTCACTGAACCGATGCCAACTCAGTGATGGCAACCGGTATGGCTCAAATGTGACCACAATTGGTCTTTCTGCCCTGGAGTAAGGAAGAGGAGAGGCTGTGTGATGTCTACTTTGGATTTCCAAGGAGAGGCTATTCTCGAATTTTCTATCCCAAATTGTATGCATTGAAATAAATCACATATTTTTTTTTTTGAGGGATTGAAAATGGCTGGACCGATCAAACCATCAAAAGATGCGTAACCTGTTTCTTTCTCCTGGTTAGGGGCACATTTATTTATTTTCATCCCAGAGACCAGATTGACTTTTCTGTGGAAATCCAGTACACAGCAGCTCCTCGTCTCTTGTCTGCCTCAGACCATTCTTCCAATCTGCTTCAATGCAGCATTTCTCTGGGGTTATTTAGCTCTCCAGTCTTGGTGAGAAGACACTGGTGAGTAAGGTCTACAGTGATGCAGACCCCACCCCCATGCCACACACAGATGGAGACACTTTAAATGATAATGGGCTAAAATGAGTTTGCACAAGTTTCATTTTAAATTTGTCTCAGCCTAGAATTCTTTTAAATTAAGAAAAAAATATGTAGAAATAAAACTCCCTGTCTTCTCGTGCCTTCAAGTGGGACGTGGCTCACAGACTGTGTACTTTGTGCCTTCCACACCCACCAGCAATTCCATCTCATTTTAGTCTCCAAAATATAGACAGGAGGGCAACTCTGGAAAAATGGATTCCCATTCTGGCATCTCACTGAGTATATTCGTGCAGAGATGAGCTCTCTCCCTCTCCTTGCCTGTGAGAAACATTCCCACATCTCTACCCCCTCCTCTTACACATTCTCACACCCTGGAGGGTATTCTTCAGTAATCTGTTTTTACTCCCCAAACAGGGTTTGACCTTGTGAAGATCCCTCTTCCACTTTCTGAGCTAGGAACAACCCAATTTAAGTTAAAAACACAGAACGACCTTTTCTCCTTTAAAGCAACATTACCAAATGCAACATGCCAAGGGGTGCAGTTCCCAGCCCTGCATTCCGGAAGGCGAATGCGGAATGCAGTGTCAGGTAGCTAGTTAGGTCCTCATCCAGCCACTCTCGACTCAGGTCAAAATCAAAGATGCTGGAGAGCAGCTTTCTTTTTCTTAACAATTCATCATTGCGACGAATAGAGAAAAGAAAAAGAAAATAGCATTTTTCAAGTACTAAGCAATATACTTGTGCGCCTAACTCCTTGGGTTTTAAACACTAGCATCCTGCATAGCAACCAATGGTGATGCCCACACCAGCCTTGTCCACTCAGTTTTACTTAGCAAACACCTTTTGTGCTTTTCCACCGTGGAAAAAAAAATGGTGCACCAATCCCACGTATGACAGGTTGGTACTTAACTGCAACTGCTCAGTAGTTTTACCAGCAACTGGGAAACTTCACAATCGTTTAATTAGCTACTTAAATCAGTTTAAGGAAATCCATCTATTTGTAGTCTTATACGAAAAAAGCTCCTCGTCTCACCTGTCTTAAATCTAGCCTAAGTCCCCTGAACACGCGGCATATAAACACTCCTTCCCCCACTGCATTATCCCAAAAGGTCCCCTATGAACTAGCAGCACATTCCGACCCACTAACGTTAACCAAGGCAACTGTCACCATGCATTTAGTAGCATCTATGCAAAGCAAAATATGCGACAATAGCCAAAGCATCTCTTGACAATCGGCTGCGCTACACATGCAAAAATGCAACGAAGAAGATTATATTTTCCACTTACAGTTATAGCGCTGTGCACCGTCACTTAAGGAAAATGAGAAAACTCAACAGTTCTTTCAAAAATATATATATTTAATTCAGGCTAACGGCTAAACCGTCTCTGTGAGTGGGTTTCTTTCTCTCTCGCTCCTTTTCTAGGAGCTCTGGGCTGCTTAAATCCCTCTCGGATTGCGCCTTGCAAGCCCAGCGGCCGCTGCTGCAACACGCTCGGGTGAATCTCTGCTGCAGATTGGGAATCCCATAGAAAACCTAGGGTCCCTGGAGCTGCGTGCGCAAGCGCGCGAGCCTCCACCTCTCTACTCCCCCCGCCCCCTCGTTTCTCTCTCCACCCTCCTCCCGCCGCTCTGCAGCCCAGCCTGGAGAGTTGTGACCAAAAGCCGCTTGGCTATGGCGCATGCTCAGATGCAGGGCTCGGAGTTTTTGCAGATTCCTAGGCTCTGGTTTTTAGCAGACACTCTAAAGGAGATTGGGAAAAGGAGCCTGGCTGCCTCTAGCCCCTGCACCAGGATGGGCATGAGGTAGGGTGGATGGTATTCATTCACCACGCCCTGAGATTCTGGGGCCAAGTGACTGAAAGCTATGCCAGCGGAGGCAAGAACACGTGGGCTTGTTTTCCCTGCCGCGCTTAGTTCTAGTACGGCCTTTGGCCACCTCTTGTCACACTGTAAGACGAAGAGAGCTGCAGAAATTGCAGGAAAAGACTTTCAGATGGGCCTTGAGCACCGGTCCTTGCACCACAGAGAGAATGACTGGAGAATGGAAGCCAAGTGCTTGGTGGTGACTGGGCCACACACCAATTGCTCCTATTGATTGCTCTTACATTGTAGGAACAATGTGAGTTAAAGAGACTCGATTTCTGAACCTTGGTGTTTATCAACGAAAGCTGAAAAGAGCCATCTTTATACACAAAGCACATACGTAACTGAATATTCTTTGCATTGGGCAATAGTTAGGTTTGGAGAAAAAGTAGCAAATAACCCTTCAGATCAGGCTGAAGATTTGGGGCTTCACCTTCCTCATCCATAAGGCCCTCCCTAAATGGCGTTCGTCTGCCAGCTCTACCCCGCTGCCCATTGGCTTGCCAAAGCCTAGAAAACTTGGCAGAGTAGTGCCTAGTAAATGTTGGTGGCTTCTCTACCTGGAAAGCAAGACGACTTCTCAAATGCTCCCAACTGACAGCTTTCTCCACTTACTGTTTTGCTCGTTCTCTCTGATTTTTCTTTGGAGTACCCACTAGCAGGCACTGCCCTGTGTTTCCAGGGTTGATGGCATTTACGAAAATCCCTCTAGAGTTTCATTCAGGTAGAAACTTCATTTTCCAGGCAAGGAAGGTCTGGGGACCTAATGAAAACCAGTGTTTTCCTTTATCCCGGTGCTCTGCGTTTTGCCCACGGTCTTTACACACCTTGGCATGTTCAAAGAAACTGTAATTCCTAGAGCGCCCCTGGTGGCCAACCAGCTCTAAGCCGGTTGCCAGGCGGCAAAGGGCTCCAAATTGGGGAGAGCAGCTTGGAATGCATTTGAAGCTACTAAGGCCGAGAGAGCAGAGAGAATCTGGCCAGAGAAGCTGGGAGAGGGTCTCAGGCCATGACACTAACCAGGTTCAAAGCTAACCTTACTGAGCTCAGGAATGAAAGCTCTTTCCAGGCCAGACGCCTCAGAAAGGTGCCAAAGACAGATCGCGCACCTTCGGGAATCCCAGGACAGAGGTAGAGGCCATTCCCTCCTTGAGAGCTCTGCCGCTAAGTGTAGGTGACAGTGGAAACCC
Organism: Rhabdomys pumilio; assembly: GCA_030674055.1. Taxonomy (NCBI): domain Eukaryota; kingdom Metazoa; phylum Chordata; class Mammalia; order Rodentia; family Muridae; genus Rhabdomys; species Rhabdomys pumilio. The sequence goes on along the minus strand of JANHMN010000010.1, from coordinate 46,682,828 downwards.
GGGGCTCGGGGCTTGGACAGGGCACGCTGCTGAGCTGAGCGAATCTGGCGGGTGCCCGCCCTGCGCTCCCAGGCCGCAGTGCGCACTGCGCAGTAGGGCATCCCCGCGGGCTAGGCGGGTTCTTTCAGTTTCTGCATGAACTAGTGAGTGAAGTCAGGTCTACATAAGTGGCTTTTATTAGCCAAAGAGATTACCTAGGAGGTTATTCAAAGTAATGCCCCATCTTTTGTCGATTTTCCCTACTGAGGCGGGCTGGTGTCTCCCTGGAGAACAGCCAATGCACTGCAGTCTGTATTAACTGAGGGGGTCACGATGCTCTTTCTCAGCTTTAACCAGACCAGCCAGCTTATTGAGTCCCCGAGGGCCCGCCCACTGGTGACAACATTCAGTTTTAGATAAATTACTTTGCCCTTGTGCTTAAAGGGAAAAAATGCACACGTATACTTTGTAGATTTTACTTCAGTTGTTTGTTCTCAGAAGGCAGGCTGTTGGTTGTATTTTCAGAAATAATTCCATTGAATTCCACAGCATTGTATGGTGTCCTAAGTATGGCATCTTAATCTAGTCTTCACTTATATCTATTTTACACTTCTAATATGCTGTATTGTTTGAAATATTAAGTGATTTTTATTGAGTTCCGGGGTGCGGGGGAGACCAGGTATAGCAGACAGTAAACACCAGCCTGCAGAGTCGGAAAGATGTCTTCCCTTTGGGATTGCAGATTTGAGATAGGAGTGTCCAAAGTTCCTACAACGTGAGGGAGTCTGCTGCTGTCTCCTCCTTCATGTAAATGCAGGTGTCTCTAGTGACCACGAAGTAGACCAGAGATGCTATGTGCATAAAGTATACAGGATTGAATATGTTGACCGAGGAATGTCATTTACATGACACCACTCCTTAATATCAGAAAAGCAATGGGCAGCTTTTACAAGTCGGATGTTTGGAATGACTGTGGGGTGGGGTGAGTATAAGAGACGCTAGTCAGGAAGAAATTATAAGGAGGATGAGGGTGTTGTTTTTCATAGATACTAGATGAATCCTCAACCAATCAGAAACAATTGAGGAGTCATTTTTCTTTTCCTCCTTGCAAATTATAGTCTTAAAATTGTGCTGCATAGTGACAAATTATAAAGATGTATTTATGAGATACAAAGTGATGCTATCCTATATGTGCATACATATACAATGTAAAATGACGGACTCAAGCTAATTAGCATATCTATCACCCCAGATACCACTTATTTCTACAGAATAACTGACAGTATCTTCTCAACAACATTTACATATAGATTTTTTTTTTTACTTTACTATGTAGATTAGGGAGACTTGGAACAGACTATAGTCTAGACTTACCTTGAGCTTGTAACAATTCCCGTGCTTAAGCCATTCAAATATCAAGATTGCTGAATAAAGTACCATAGGATCTTGACAAATTATATATTTTTAGAGAAGATTCTAGAACTTATATCTCATTCTAGATTAAAATAAACAAACGAAACAAAACCAAGAATAACCTGTAAGTATACAGAACTAGATTTAATATTCCCACCAGCTTTAAGAGTAACATGGGAATGCTGGTGGATATATAAAATGCCGTCAGGACAAGCAGTCAAAGCTTGTGGGCCTGTGACCTCATGGTGACACTGTTTATTTGAAGTGTTTGTGTATAAAATATATAAGTTAGCATAAATGGAACTTAAGACATAAAAGTATTCAGGAAACTGGGAGAAAAACCTAAGTGAAGGACATAGCAAAAAAACAAAAAGGGACTGAGGTGTAATTTAATCAGTCCATGAAAACTCATTTAAATTGATAAAGAATAGTTACAGTTATTTGTGTGTGTGTATTTCATAGATATAGTGCCAAGCAAGTCTTTTAAATTAGCATACCTACATCTTTCTTCATTAAATCATCACTGAAATCCTATGAATCTCATCTTTTGACTCCAATTCATCCTTTACATCACTGCACTGTTCAGACTATCATCGTTGTCCGAGATTAGTTTTTTTCATTCCTTTTTTTGGTATGTGTGTTGTATGTATACATGTTTGTGGGTGTATGCATGTGTGTATATCCACATGTGGGCATACATAGAGTCAAAAGTCGTCTTCAGGTATCGCTCTTTTTCATTCATTCCTTCCACTGTATTTTATTCATTCATTTCATTCATTCATTCATTCCACTGTATTTTATTCTGAAATGGGGTTATTCACTGAAACAGGGGTTCACTAACTGACTGGACTGAGTGGCTCATGAGATTCCAGGATCTCTCTTTCTCCAGCCTTTCAGCCCTGAGGTAGTTAGTTCACAGAGGTAGTTAGTTCAGCTATTTTTATGTAGGTTTTGGGGAATCCAACTCATGCCTGTGGGCCAAAAGACCTCCAATCTTTTTTCATTCTCACAATTATTGCAAGTACAAAAGCTCATTACCTTTGTGACTAAAACCATCATGTAGTATCTCCTTTTAATCCAGTCAAATCAAAACAGAATAAATGAAACAAAACCAAAAAAAAAAAAAAAAAACAACCCTCTTAGCAGAGAATATTTCTGGCTCCCATGGACCCATACAACCCCCGTCCCCACTTCTTGCTGTGTCTTTTTGGCTTCCTGTGCCCTGTTAGACTGTGGCACATGTAGCTTTCTAAGCACATGATAATGTACTACCCAAGTCTCCTTTTCCAAGAACTACTTCTTCTGGGAAACTCGTTTTTACTTTGAGTGACCTTTAAGAGGCCTATAATCCTTCAAGTTCAACTGCGATAGCATCCCTTAACAGAAAAAATTTTCTCCTCATAGCACATAGACATTTCACAAGGCTATTCTGAAGGTCAACCAAGTACATACACAAAATACCAATTGTACAGCTCCGATGAAAGATAAGCTACAATGTAATGACAAGCCATTTAGTAACTGATAAGGAAAAGCTTAAGTTGTCTACTTTTCATTTCAGAAAGCAAAAATGAATATGTTATATTGTTTTAAAACTGTCATTTCAACTGTATTTAAAATGTTTATGATATGAAGAAACATTATAGCCATTACATGAGTGTTTTGATCAAATTATTCTCATTTGAATTGAATATGATCAAGTGGAGAATTCAGATTCAAAATATTTTAAAACGTTCATTAACAAATTGATTCTTCATTTTTTAAAAAGATCTATTCATTTATTTATTAATTATGTATGTAAGTACACTGTAGCTGTCTTCAGACACATCAGAAGAGGACATCAGATTCTATTATAGATGGTTGTGAGTAACCATGTGGTTGCTGGGAATCGACCTCAAGTCCTCTAGAAGAGCAGTCAGTGCTCTTAACCACTGAGCCATCCCTCTAACCCTGATTCTTCATTTTTTCTTATTGTTTTCTAGACATTAGAAGTAAATAACAAGTTTTACCATTGTACAACTCTTGCTGAAGACACCGTACACTTTGTTTGCAAGATACAGAAAAATCAAATGACAACTGAGCTGGAAGCTCTCTCTCTATTGCACTCATACTGCATAGGGCAGGGAGATGCAAGGCAAGCTGCTGAGGGAGAAAAGTCATCCATAGTTGTATTCAGCTGTGAACACTGTGTGACAATACCAACCTTCCAGCCAAGGTAAGCCCCTGGCTGTGATAATGTCATGCCTGGTATATAGATGCAGCAATCAACCACTTTCTGCTTGGACCTGAGGTCCACTCTGTAGAAGGGAACTCATGTCTGGTATTGTATGCCTGGTTAAAAACACATGGCTTGGAAGGTTATAGGGCTCATGAGAGAATCTACTTACAGTTGTTTTTCAAAATAGACCATATTGTCCAAATGTCTTCTAAATATTCTTGTTTCTAGTCATAGGTAGTGCTGCTCTTGGTTTTGGATAGAGCAGCTTGTTTTGCAGTGGACAGCAGTTAATGCAGAGTTATTAGTGGCCAAGTGCTAAGAATAAATGACTGTTGAATACTCACCTATACAGGAGATATACATATCACCTTCTCTGAGGCCCAAGAGAATTTCACCATGGAGAAAGGGAAAGGAAGAATGTAGGGGCCTGAGAATGTGGAGGAGTACTGCAAAATGATGTCGTATGGGTGTGACATGGTGGCTGCAACCATAAACACACAGTAGCTATATACATGCATGAGATCTGGCAAGGGATGGAAGTCATTTTCCTCAGTGCTATGACCAATACTAAGTTTCCCAAATACTGGTGAACATGTCTCACGCTCCCTCCTCATTCATAAACCCAGTGGGTAATGACTGAAAAAAGACGGCATGAAACTTGGAGGGGAGATCGTTGGAAATAATAAATGGTTCACCAGAAAAAGGAGGGGGAAAGAAAGAATAATGAAGATGAATATGTTCAAAATACATTGCATGTGTATATTCAGTTGTCACCATTGTATACTTGCATGAAATTGTCACAAAAGAAAATTTAAAGATAGAGAAATCCTCTTCTCCAACCTCAAATTCATGTTCTTCTTCTTCATCTTCTTCTTTTAAAAAATTAACTATTGAGCCTGGTTTGTGCTGCCCATAGACTCATGGGTGTAGAGCCATTCAGTGGAACATGCTGACTTACCAGAGTTCACACCATTGAAGAAAACAGACTTTTCCTCCTAAGAAGCTATAATTGGCTTGATCTTGTTTCGGTTTTGTGCAGGCAACCACAGTCGCTGTGAGTTCATAAGTGGAAAGGAGGTGAATATAGTCAAAATGTATTGTATGACACTCAAAGAATGACTACAAATATTATGGTATTTTTTAAATAGAAAAAAAAGCTACAAGATTTCCCACATCTATCTTTGTCTATTGATGTTGCCACTGTTCATATCTTGTTTATGCAGTCACTGTATTTTAAAGTTGCATAAAATGAAATAAATGAATAATTTATGACAACAGGAGAAAATTCTTTGTTTTATAATTTTTACATGACTTCACAATCTCATATTATTTGATCTCCAAACAGATACTAGTATCTTTATTTTTATAATTTCAAAGAAAGACCATATGATAGCAGTTTCTAAGGGTTAGACACCTATACTGTTGTTGAAGTAGGTGTGACTGAGTAATCTAATCATACATTTCAGTTACTCTTCTGAGGTTTCAGAATGTTCCTTTTGATTCTATCTTTCCCAGGTCCAAGTTCTTATTTGGAATCACAAGAATATTCAATAGTGGATTAAAAAGAATGTGAATTATTATTACCCATACTCCCAGAGGAAAAAATAAAAGTATTTGACTCAATTTATTTTCTTTGGTTAGGATACAAAAACACATTAAAAAACACACAGACATTTTATTAACATTTGACATTGAATTCCACAGAAAAGTTAAACTGGGAATCCAAATCACTTATTGAAGAGTTTTTAAAGTTTATGTATGTATGTATGGAATACACACACACACACACACACACACACACACACATATATATTCAGAACTCTGAGATGTGTAGGAATTTTTTTTTTTATACAAGTTTCTTAAAATATAGAAGCGAAAAGTTTTTCACTGGCAAATTCTTCAAAGTCCAACTTTCTATCACCCCATTTACTCTGTCATTTCAGTCTGGCTTGTTATATTTTTTCATTTTAATGAAACAAGATTAAAATAAAACCAGTGAAACAATATCATTTAAAACAAGGGCATGTTTAGTTTTACATGGTATAGTGGTTTGAATGAGGTCCCCCTTGTCTCATATATTTGAATGTATGAGCTTGTTCCCTAGTTGGTGGACTGTTTGGGAAGGATTAGGGGTGTGGCCTTGTTGGAGGAGGTGTGATATTGGTGATAGACTTTGAGGTTTCCTAAAACCTATGTCATTCTCAGTCCTCTCCTTTCTATCTCCTGCTTGTGAATCAAATGTGAGCTCTCAACTACTGCTCCAGAGTCATGACTGCCTGTTTGCCTGCTGCCATGCCTCCCACTTACCCTCTGGAACTGTAAGTCTCTAATAAACTTTTTTCTATAAGTTACTGCCTTGGTCATGGTGTCTTTTTATAGCAATAGAAAAATAACTAATATATGTATCTTACATAAATAAAATTTGTGTATGATTTTATTGGAAGGCTAAATTGCACTCCCACATTTTGTTTTATTATTATTTTTTAACTCACTGGAGCAATAAAGTAGGTCTAATTGGAGGTGAAGAGAATTGTAAGAAAAGATTTTACAATCACATCAGACTATGGGATTATCAAAGAAAAATCAACAAGGACATGGAAATAATATTGATTTGAAGCTGCCAGGGGAAGGTAAAGTGGAAGTTTCTGGTTGTGTCATGTGATGCAGACTCACGTGGTGTTTTGCTGAAGCAAGACCTGTGATGTTTGGAGAGAGTATGAATAAGACTCAGTAGACAGTGAGCGACGCAGGGTACCTGCATAGCTAGCCTTGCAAAACTTTCTTAGTCTCACGTCTTCCAAGATCTTCACTTCATTGAGAGAGGCACAGCAGAGAATTTTTCCTGGTGTCCTGGCCAATTCTGGTTGCTCCTGCTGGCTTGTGCTGATTCCTGGCAGTGTCTGTTGGATCTTGCTGCTGCTGTTGATTCATGTTTGGTATCCTGACACTACTGAACTGGATTGCTTGTATCCTGACAAATGGAGATTGGAATCACCTCAATGAATTACTTTTAAACAGGTCCACACTTCTTGTCCTATTTACCATCTTTTCTTCCATACCTTTGGATATGGGCTAGAAGAGGAGTGTTTAAGAACCCTTATTGAAAACCTAAAAAAAAGTAGATTTTGAAAAATCTAAGCCTAAAGGAAGGTTCACAGAATTTGATACTCACTTACATGAAAAGGGGGAGATAGAGTGAAGTGAAATCATCTAATTAGAGTTGGGCTCTCAAAACCATAATATTGATTTTTGAAGAGAAAAGAAACACATTTTCAATAAACAGAGGAAACTGAGAGGTGACCCAGTAAGATTAAAAAAAAAATTTGTTAGGCAACTGAGTTTAAATCCCAGAACTTGCATAAACTCCTAGTGTTAGTATTTGAAATTCCAGAAGAGAAGGAGAAGGAGACAGAAGAGTCCCCAGAAACTCCTGCAGCTGCTACCCTGGAGTATGCAGTGGAAAACCATCAAGGACACCAGAAGCCATCCTTTGACTTTCAGGAGCATGGTCACATTTGCACATAGCAACCCAATAACAACACACAGTAAGTATGCACTCAGGAAAAGAAAGTTCACTTCTGGATGGGTTTGCCATCTGGAAAGCTGTGTCTCATCCACATAGAGAAGTCAATAGACATCAGGCAGAGATGAGACTTTGGTGAGAGGTCTGTGTTGGGAACTAGCAGTTACCCACAAGTAAAGAGCTGAGAACATGGGGGTTGACGGTGGTGGAAGAGGAGCGAATGTAGAGAGGAAGGGTGGAAAGGTGAAACTTTAGGAGTCATCCATATTTGGAAAAAAGAATTTGGCTGTGTAAATTCTAGTCATATTAGCACAAATACACTGATTGTGGTTGGGTTAAATAATAAGATAAAGTGATGCATTAAACTAGGTATTCTTGAACATATTGCATGCTCTTATTTCTGTTAATAGACTAATAAATAAATACATAAATAGTAAAAAATAGTAACAGCACACATAGTGATCAGTTGACTAGACTCAATTACAGGTACCAGCTTTAGAATTGTAGAACATTCACATTTGAGTTTTACCAAAATGACATATTATCTGCTATGATAATTTTCAGGGTCATTCATAAATGGGTACTGCCTAAGAATAAATCTATAACAGCCACAGTCTCCTAAAATCTTGCTACCTGGAAACAACATTGAAATTTTCACATGTCTTGTTCTGTTTGAACAATAATTAATTGGAACTTGAGAGTGAAGCCACTCTGAGAGTAATTGGAATCTGATGGATTAAGGACAGTTTTTAAAAGCTCAAGTTTATTCCATTGTCTGTAGGCGTCTAATTTAAATGATTAAAAATAGACCCTTCTAATGCCTCTTTCTTATTATTTAAGGTAATAAACATATAAACCTAAGAGAATGGGAAATTAATGATATTATTTCTGCTTTTATTTATTTACCCTAAGACCTGTGTGAACAGTTTGCCACCTTAGTCTAGAAGAAAGAACACAATCTCTGTACTCTACCTCTGTCTGTGGGCTGCAAGTTCTCATAGCAGTGGTTAAGTGTCATCCAACAGCCATTATGTAACTTGAAGGGTAACTTTAATGGGGAAAGCATTATTTAGGGATGTTTAGGGAATCTAGACACAGTGATGACACTGGGTGCTTTCAAGGGGATGGGTTTCTTGTTTCTTTCTCTGGATGTTTCAGTTT
>JANHMN010000010.1:46649603-46674527 GCA_030674055.1 Rhabdomys pumilio | reverse complement strand
ATCTATCTATCTATCTATCTATCTATCTATCTATCTATCTATCTATCTATCTATTATCTATCCATCTATCATTTATTTATCTATCCATCATCTATCTATCTATTTATCCATCCATCTATCTATCTACCTAATTTATTTACTTGATTTATTTAGTGTGTGTGTGTAGTATATGGGTGTGTTCACTTTGATGTGTGCCCCTGTGCTATGGATGCAACTGCATATGTGTGTAGGCATGTGGAGAGCTCAAAGGTCCAACATGAATATCTTCCTTAGTAACTCCATTATATTTTTTCTAGACAAAGTCTGTCTCAGTGAATCTGGAGCTCACTGGCTGACTAGGTGAATTGTCTACTGAGCTTCTGGGATCTGTCTGTTTCTACCTTCCTATCTGCTAGCATTGCTGACAGACACTATCAAGCCCAACTTTTTACATGGACACTAGGTAGGGTTCTGAACTCAGGTTATCATGTTTGTGGGGCAATCACTTATTAGCGGAGCCATCTTCCCAGCCGTTTGCTAGTGTATTTCATTCAATAGTGTAACTGTGTGCAAAGATACTAAAGATGAATCTCCTCAGTTCTGTGACAAACTGTATGCCCTCAGAAGAGGATAGCACTTTCTGAGGTGTATGATGATACCTTCTATTGGATAAGCTTAGAGTAGAATAAGTGACATGCTATGATGGTCAGTGGTCCTACCAAAATCCTACGTTTAAATTGAAGAACAGGACCCTTAGATGATACTGAATAGGGCAAAAGTCTTCCAAAGACTTAGACTATTTCCATAGCAAAAGTAATGTCCTGCCTTTTCTCTGTAATGTTAAGAATCCTTTTCAGATTTGTATCCCAAAGTGAGGAAGTTCGTAATGGAGTAACATATTTCCATGGAAAAATAGGGATTATAACATATAGTTAAATTCCTATAGTTGCCTATAGCCAACATACCAGCTCATATTTCAAGGTCTTAATTACATCTTATGTCTTTCTTGTTTCTCCTAGAACAACATTTTCTTACCTCAACTCCCTCCACACTCTCAGTGGACTCATGATGTATAGAATAGTCAATGAAATTAACCAGGACATGGAGGATTTTTTTTATTGGATATTTTATTTACATTTCAGATGCCATCCCCTTTCCCCATTTCCCCTCCCTAGAAAACCCCTATCCCGTGCCCCCTTTTCCATTTTGCTTTTATACATTTTTTTAAAATGTTAATCAAAGGCTTTATAAGTATGGTAATGCTCAATCAGAAGTGTAACCCAATACCCAACCTAGATATATAAACTATCTTTGACTGGTAAAGACACGTGAGCTTCTGCCTCCATGCCCTCTCTCTCTTTCTCTCTCTCATCACCTAGCTTCTGGATTTTTTTCTTTATATTCAACTTTATTATGAAGCAGAAGCTGTGGGGTAGAGTTCTTCCCTGGATCATTTAAATTACCAGGTCCTGGTTCAAGACAGACCTCCACAATTATTTGGACAAGTCATTATTTTTTGTTCTTTATGTATCATGCTCAGTAGGTTATTTTTCTGTGGTTTTATAATCTAGCTGGTTCTTTATGAGGAGACTTGGTGTAGAACTTAAGCCTTTGTGCATGGCAGACAAGCATTCTACCATGGAACTGCATACCCCAATTCTGACAATTTAAAACTGTTATGGGCCTGGAGACAAGGGTTAAGAAAACTTGCTGTTCTTCAAGAGCCTGGCTCACAACTGCCTGGAAATCCACTTGGAGGGGACATGATGCCCTCTTCTGGTCCTCATACACAGTCACTGAAACACATAGACACTCAGATACATACATGACACACATAAATAAAAATAAATCTTAAAAATAGTATTCTTACAAATTAAGAATCATTTATTTTATAGTTGATATATACAGCGTTGGTATATAATTTTACTCCCAAAATGTATTTAAAAACAATTGTCCTTATGCTGACTTTAAAGAGAAAAAAATTAAGACAACTTTATTTTAGTTTTTTATTGTTCAACAAATTATAATTGTATATAATTGTATACAATTGGTCATAAAATTTATATATGTTATTAATTTATTAAACACAATGTCATATCATAATAAGCATCTATTAGAAGAATCTGAGATGGTCTAGTAAGTGATTATATTTTTTATTAAGCAATACAGGTGGTGCAAAGTATAAAGGAATATATTTAGAATTACTTAAATAGAATGTGACTTAATGTTTGAGTTAATTTCTCTGTAATTAGATTGATTGAAAAAAAAGGAACTTGGATTTGATAGAGGGAATTTCTAGGTTTATTTGACAGGGCAATTGTGTTTACAGTTGGCAATAGATGTAGAAAGAAATCATCTTTTGGCAACCAGTATAACCATTTGAAAGCCAAGAAATATGCTTACGTCGTGCTTTAAGCAGGTGTGTGTGTGTGTGTGTGTGTGTGTGTGTGTGTGTGTGTGTGTTTATACTTGTGTACATGTGCTAGACTTCATTTTTCTCCATTTGCTTTCTTGGATCTCATTCTAGCCTTCTAAAGACTTTGTACAATTTAAATATTCTTCCATTTTATTCTTTATTTGAATATTGGCAGTCTTTATACTTTAGGAGTGTTTATATACAGGCCAGAGTGAAAATCTACATGCTGGTTGAATTAAAAACTCCTTGCTATCCACCCATTCTTCATACTTTAAGATAAAAATCTCACTGATATTTACATTTTATTTATTCTACATATTACCCACTTGATATTCATTTAAGCCGATCAAAACACTGTATCCTATGGAAGGTTTTGTGCTATAAGTGCTGGATGTACAAAGGCAAAGAAAGGATAGAGTGTATACAACTGATCATTGTAGAGTTCTGAGTATTATGGCAGATGCCTGCAATGTTTTGGGGATATGGATGAAAAGTTGCTTGGTATGGAGATAAAGAAACAGTAAGTTTAGAGAAATGGAATGGATGAATGAATGAGTAAATGGATATATTTTATAAAAATCAGATATTGGGCACCATTACTTCTGTAGTCTGCTAAGTCTTCAGATTAGTTTCTCCCTTTCTTCAGTACCTTTAGATATCTTCATTGTGGCATTTACGGATTCATTGACATATATGCATGTCCCCCTCCCATATGTAAGTCTTGGAAGAAAAGGCTCTCTTAATTTGAACCATGCTCACCTAAAACCACGCTGAGTGTATAACTCTGATGTCCTGTGATGTCTTCTGAATGGAAAACTAAACAAAACCCCAGCCATATGAGATATGAAGGAGCTTTGCATTGCAAAGTGTGATACACAGGAGGAGAGAGTAGAGTGGCTGAAGGTGACATTAGCAAAGGGCTCTCAACCAAATTGAAAACAACCTGATTTCTAAGCCATGTATTCTTAATTATCCTTTAATATGCACAACTTCCATCAGAATGCATTCTTTTGTGTGTGTGTGTGAGTGTGTGTGTGTGTGTGTGTATCAAGTGTGTCAAATGTTTTCTTAACTAATTCTCCATTTATTTATTTATTTATTTATTTATTTATTCACTTACTTATTGACAAAGTCTCTTAGGAGCACACTGAATTGGCAACCTTGCCTAGCTAGTAAGCTCCAGGTATCCTTTTGTCTTCATGTCCCCACCATTTGGGATTACCACTGCATGCTATCATATCTTACCTTTTATGTCCTTGATGAAAATTTGAATTCAGTATCTCATACTTGTGCAGAAAGCTATTGCTACTTGAACCATGTTTCCAGGCCAGACCTAGCTTCTTTTTCTCTCCCTCCCACTTTTCCTCTTCCATGTTTATGTATGTCTATATCTATGTCTATCTATCTATATCTACATATACACATATATAAGGTTATGTATTACATAGTTTATTTCAATACCAGACACACATCCTTTTTGTTTTTGTCTTTTTTAGTGTTTAATCTTTTTTTTTTTTTACAGTCTAGTCTTTATCCCCTTCCTGGTCTGCCCTCTGACTGTTCCACATCCTATACCTCCTCCCCCCTCATCTCCCAGCTCCAAGAGGATATCCCCACCCCCACCCCCACCTCACCAAACCTCCCCACTCCCTGGGTCCTCAAGTCTCTTGAGGGTTAGGTGCATCTTTTCTCACTGGGTCAAGACTTGACAGTTCTCTTCTGTACATGCTTCCAACAAGGCCACTTCCTAACCCCTCTTAAGTAGTGCCACAACCTGATGATTAAGAAGTTAAATATATGGGCCTATGGGGACATTCTTATTTGACCATCACAGAGTTTGTCTTAGTTTTTCTATTGCTGTGATAAAACATTAGGACCAAAATCAACTTGGAAAGAACGGGTTTGCAGTTTATATAGGCCATTATCAGGGGAAGCCAAGGCAGGAATCTGGAGACAGGAACTGAAGCACAGGCTGTACTCTCTGGCTCCTCCTGGCTTTCTTACACAACCCATCCCCTTCATTAACCATAAAGAAATTGGCCTCCTAAAGACCAGTAGAGTTTGATGGAGGCAGTTCCTCAATTGGAAATCCCTCTTAGCAGATATGCTCAGATTTGTGTCAAGTTGACAGAAACCAAACCACCACCACCACCAACACCCTGTAAGTAGGACAGAGATAAACAATGGATAAACTCAAAGTATGATAAACTAGAATTTGTATATTACTAGAATTATTTTACAGCATTCAAGTAAAGAAATAAAACAATTCATATTTTATTAAGAAAATGCTTGTGGTAGTATTATGCAATTGAGGAGAGCCTAATAAAATGAAGAACGCATTATAGGGGATTATAAAGGAATGGTGTGGGATTGAAATGAAGATGAAATATTATGAATAAATTATGGAGCTTAGTGTCAGGGTCACATTTTGTGTAGAGTCAATGTGTTTGGTGTGGGGAAATGACAGTGATTAGGCAAAAGACAGTAACACTAACAGTTTCTAGTTTAAGAGAGAGGTTGACCAATAAAGACAGCTCTAAAACTGGAAGAGGCGGAGACTGCTTTTGTTTCAAACCATTTACAGATACACTGTTTCACTTTAACTGACACGTGATACACCACTATTGCTCTGTTGAAAGAACCCTGAATGTGAAGCTATACATAGTATCAAACTTTACTCTGTTTCCCATCTACTGCTTTCCTTCCACTGTCAAAAGAGTGCTGAGTCTGCAGGACATCTGCCCAGGGATTCAGTACAGCAGGGATGAAGTAGAGAGGCTTTCCCGGAACTCGAAAGTTGCAGGAAACCTAATGGCGGTAGGGATCAGCCAGGTGGAGAAAGAGTAGCGCATTGAAAACATGCATGGGATAGAATGGGAACAACCAAACAAGCATTCTGAGGCAAGTGGCTAAAAACAAACAACAGTAGAAGAAGCTGACGTAAGTCTTCAATGTAGATGAGGCAAGCTACGCTGAGGACATTGGCATTAAGTACTGGCATCCCAACCCACGGAATGAACTCTGAATGGTTCTGACAGGCACCAGTGCAAAGCTCCTTAGTGGGGCTTATCTCATGAACTCAATCAGTATTTCACTTGTTCAGTTCAGATCTGAACTGTAATAAGACACCCGGCTGAAAGGAAGGAGACAGGTGCTGCCCTGGTATCTCGGTTTACTGTTATTAAAAGAGACAAGTACTTTCAAAGGACAGGGAGGTAAAATGATACAGAGAGGTGTGACATTTGAGATGAGCTTTCAAACAAGCCTATGAGTCGAACGTACAACCTTCTGTACTACGTACACTGTGTTTTCTTTTGAGGTAGCATTTAAAATGAAAAGGAAAAAATATAGGCATTATTTATAAATGGAAGTGGTCATTAGTGTAATTTTAAATACATGAATAGAAGAAAATTAATCTATTTTGGTCTCCATTGCTGTATATTTCTGATATATATATGAAAAACCGCTTCAGAGAAAAGCATCGATATATATGTGTGTATATATTTCTCACATTTGTATATCCATATCTATGGAGACAGGTGGGAAGAAAGCATTAAACATTTGTAGACACTTAATAATGCCTTGGATGTAGTTCTCAAATAATTCATTGAATTAAGTTTTACCACATTTATATTTTGACTTCTAGTCCTTAAAAATGCATAGGTGTGGTGGAGGGCTTAGAAAAGAGTATGTTCTTTTATTTTAAAGGAAAATACAGCATGCATTGAAACAACCATCAAGAGCACTGAGGTTTATGCTCAATTAGCAGTAATTACATATTTCTTAATAAACATGTATATAATAATAGACATTTAAAAGATCATTTTCTCCTTCATGATTACAGGATTTACAAAAATTGGCACTGACCAGAAAACATAAAGAAAACTTTCTTAATGCAGAGGGGAAAATGAAAGAGCATTAAAAATTCATCAATATGAGCCACTACAAGATTATTGTATTTACACTAAATGAAGTTCAAACATGTAATTTTTATTTCTAAATAAATTTATCCACAATATTTGGGAAATAAATACTACAACAACTCTGAAAAGGTAGTCTTAACTAAAGAAAAAAATAATTTTCTAAGTATTAAGTTCTGTCCACTTTCCCCTAAATATGGTTGAGTACCAGCCCCTTCTCCCCCTTTTTTAATTTAATGAAGTGGGAAAACTGATTTTAACTGTAAGTGGGATGTTTCATTTATATTTTATTTCCGGATACAGAGAAATTTGGTCTGGCGCTGACAGAGCCACTGGATTTTATGGGACAATTCTGAAAAACAAAACAAAACAAAACAAAACAAAACAACAAACAAACAAACAAACAAAAAACCGAGAAAAAACCGCTTCAGAGAAAAGCATCGATTTTAGAACTATTTAGAAAAATAAGACTGCCCCCACAAAACTCAGAACATGGATTTCGTCTTCCTTTCTCAGTTCTACCTGAGGGAAGGCTCGAAACGCACGGAGCAGCTAATGTTCCTTCTTCAAAACGGTGCTAAAAATAGGTGTAACGGTCAGGAGCGCTCTGGGCTTTGACACATACAGGTGGAGGCGGAGCCACGAGGGGCGTGTCGGGGGCGTGACCAGGGTGGGGCGAGACCTGGACGGATTGCTAAGTCTGGCCTCGAGGGGCGTGGTGGAGGTGTGACAAGGGCTGATACGGGGGGCGGGGCGGAGCTGCTCGCGCCCTTTAAAAGGCCGGAGCGTGGCGGGAATCTTCCGCAGATGTTCCCGGTAGGCGCTCATGTCTCTGTCGCGCCCCGCGTGGCCTGCGGGGCCTACCTGGCCTGTCTCCTCAGAACCGCCTCCTGAGGACCCCTCTGCGGCGTCCCCCAGCAGCAAGCGGCGGCGTCTGAAGGAACCTGACGGCGTCTTTGAGGCGGGATGGCCGCTGCTTGTGGTGCCTCGCTTGTCTGAGGTAGAAAAAGTCTGGGAGTGGTCGCTCAGGCCCTTCACAGCGTTCCTCATTCCAAAGAACCCGGGGAGCTCAGGCGGTGGGAGGCAGCGGTGTGACCTGGGATGTCAGGACAGAACATTCCAGACGCAGAGCTGTTGGCAGTCTGGAATCTCAGGAAGAGCAGGTTGTTCGAGGGTTCCAAGAAGGTCTTGTGAAGCAGGACTGCAGGACAGGGAGGCTCAGGGTGTGCGCCTTGGTGACCAAGCAGAAGTGAGTCATGCTCCACCCAATACCCCCATGCCCTATGTCCAAGGAGTCAAAAGGGAGCCTGAAGAACTTCCTGAGAAGGAAACTATTCTGAAAGAAAAGAATTCTGTGAGACAGCCGGGAAAACCATTTCTCTATGTACCATTTTCTGAGGAAACTAAGTCAGCATTACATGAAATTAAGGACAGATGTAAAGTTGACAGTGTTATAACCCCAGAGAAAAAAGAAAACGTTTCAACATCTACACTAAAAATATCAAAATTTCAAAACCAGGCCTGCTTGGAAAGTGCCAAACCCAGCTATTTTAGAGATAGCATCACAAAAAATCTCCCCGAGTTTCCAAGGGATTTAAATAGCAACATGTCCTTTGTCTATTTAAAGGAAATAGCAAAGAAAAAGAATGACAAAATTGTGGCATATGTTAGGGATTTCACAAACATTTTCTTGTCCCAAAATAGACATGATGCTAAGAAACAAAAGTTACAGGAGGATAAAAAAAAAGTATATGTGGAAAATGATTTTTCTGACTATTCTGAAAGTAACCACCAGTCACTCACCACTGAAGGGAAAATAGACTTGATCAGTTTAAACTATTATCAGCACAGTAGTATCGAGTGTGATGTAAGAGACTCTAAAAAGAATTTCACTCTAACACTAGAAGATGCAGATTGGAAGGGAACAGAAAGGAATCAAGACTATTACATACCTACCAGACAAGAAGAATCTCAAAGCTTGGACTATAACAGATCTATTTTGAAAAGAAAAAAGCAAAATTGTTGGAGAATGAAAAAAATTAGGATTATTTGTGAGAATATGACTAAACATGGAGAACATTTGAATTTGGCAAGGTTACTACTGACAGACCTTTTATACAAGGGAGATTATCACAGTGTGAAAGTCAGGAATGCAATGATAGGAGCTTTGTGTTCGATCCCCAGTTTAATAAAGGTTGCTTGGTTTAGTGGTAACGGCAAAAGTGTCAATATGCTACAGCTTGGATATAATACTGTACAAAAATATATTTCAGAAAATAAAGAAGATACTACTTTAACCTGCCATAAAATGTTAACATGTAAAAAGCAGGTTAATATTCAAAAGTGTGGCATTTTGAGCAAATATTTACAAAATAGTATTTCAGAATTCTTAAATATTCAGAAAACCAATATAGTTACTTTGCTCTATAATTTTGATTCTTTCATAAGAAATGGAGATGATGGGGAATCAGAAGAGGTATATATTTTCAAATATATAGTGAATTTGAATTATTTGAAAAATATTATAAAAGAAAGACATATTGTATATCTAACAAAGATGTTAACTTCTTCAAGACTGTTAGAACATAATACAAAATCTACAGCAAAGGAAAGGAAGCTATTTAAAATGGAACATGTTCTTGAACGGGCTAAGAAACAAATCATCAATTCTCTTACTATGACAACTAAAAGTTTTCTAATTTACACACTGTGTGAAAATGTTCCCCTTTTAATAGAGTTTGATAACATGGAAGAACTTTCTCTGACAAAAAAACCTAGTTACGAGAATACAAGTTGTGCTGAACGGCTCCTAAATATGGAAAATTTGGCTTATTATAGTTTTGGCATTGGCAACACACATGTGAAGTCTGATCCTCTATTTATACAGAATAACTGTGAACATATTAATGAAAAATTTTATGAAAGTAGTATGTACAATCAAGACTTAGATACTGAAAGATTGTATACATTGTTAAGCCAAAATACATCACATAGTGACCAGATTAATGCTATGGCGATAACTCTGAATCTCAGCTTGGATAATTTAAGTGAAATAGAAGAGAAAATATATGATTTTGTTTTGAAGAAAGAAATGAAGGTCACAAAAAGTTCAAGAAGTCTCCAAGCTCATAAATCTGTTGACACAGAGAAGGAAGAGGATAGTTTTCCCCCAATGGATAGAATGTCTTCAGTGCAGTCAGCTTCACTAGTGAATAAGAGCGTAAATATGGAAAAAACTAAATCTGTTAATCAAAATAATGGAACTAGCACAAAAGAGGATGGAAGTATTTTGCAAGAAAGTGAGTTAACTAATTCAAAGCATTTTCATCCAAAGAATGACTCTGCATTGTATGCTAATCATCAATTTGAAACTGATTCAAGTGGGGAGAACAATAAATGTTTTCAGGGCTTAACTACTAAATGTTTAACAACAGAAACTCTGCCAATAGCAAAAGAGTTTGAGATGAAGAGCAAATTTGATTTAGTACTTGAAGAACTTCGTATGTTTCATGAAATTAGTAAGGAAGATGAAATTCCAAGCATCATGGAAACTAACAGTAGGAAAGAAAATTACTTTGGAGAAAGTAATGATGTTAAGGAGGCAAGAGTGGAGGTAGGAAAAAAACTGGAAATGGTTGAGACCAACACAAGAGATTCACCTTTTTTGCCCTGTGACGTGAAAGCAGGCCTCAACAAACAAAAAGGGCACCAAAGTTTATTTAATTGGAAAACAATACCTACTCACAGAGGACAGGCAGTTCATAATGATTGTTGGCCAAAATCAGAGGAAGAATTACTCCACTCTAATCCTGAGGAAGGTATGACATTTAAATTTTATTTCTTTTTTTGTTTTTTTTTTTTGTTTGTTTGTTTTGTTTTTTTGAGACAGGGCTTTCATGCAGCCTTGGCTGTTCTGGAATTTGCTCGGTAGACCAGGCTGGCTTCAAGCTCACAGAGATCCATCTTCCTCTGGTTTCTAAGCGCTGTGATTAAAGGCATGCACAATCTTTGCCTGGCTTATAATTTCTTACTCATGATAAAAAGTCCCTGGTTTTTTTTTTCCTGTGTAAGGAAAATATATAATTTTGTTTAATTTAAAAAATTTTAACAAATTTCTACTTTGTTTAACAAAGTTAGAAAAGACTGTTCATTAATGTATACTATTTCCCACCAAGATCTACTGAAATGTTAGACAATAATCTGAAGTTAAAAGAAACAAATTACTTAATTAAAAAAAGCTCTGAGCTGGGCGGTGGTGGCGCACGCCTTTAATTCCAGCACTTGGGAGGCAGAGGCAGGCAGATTTCTGAGTTCGAGGCCAGCCTGGTCTACAGAGTGAGTTCCAGGACAGCCAGGGCTACACAGAGAAACCCTGTCTTAAAAAAGAAAAACAAACAAACAAACAAACAAGCTCTGGAGTCTCATTTAGTTTTTCTAAATATTAGGAGTCAATTGAAGGCAGAATTTATAAAATCATAGTTTGTCAGTGTTGTTAACATTTATAGACAAAAGTCTCTTTCTCTAGAAAGAGCTTTAAGCAGCTAGTCAGTGAGTGTCATATGTGAGTTATAATATGTTAATGCTTATTTTCAGATGATAAGAAACCTTTACCTAAAAGCTCTACTTTTTCTCCTGATGAAGGTAAAAAAGAAACTTTATTGAAGGGAGGTAAGATCTTTTGTTACTTTCTGGAGTATGTTTTATGATGGCTGTCATATTGTTTGAGCGTGATGAAACTATTATGGTTGGTAGAAAACAAATACAAAATTTCATACTTTGAAAAATATCAAGAAGTTACTAATTCCAATATGTAGAGACTGGCTAAACATGAGAATAATACTGGAAGGTGTCCTCTGCAAAGTATGCTTAAACATTTGTAATTATATATGACAATAATCTAAATGATAAGATGTTATCAATGTGTAATTTGTTGTGTATATACTATTAATTGACAAAGTATCAAACAAAGGAGAATCCCAAATGGATTCCCATTCTTGAAATATCATTCCCATTATGCTCTATACGTTTTTACCTTTATGTATCTTCTCATGTAGATATTTTATAAATATAAACAATTTACTAATACTGATCTAGGTATGGTAGCTCATACCTTAATCTCAGCACTAGGGAGGTGTTGACAGGAGAATCTGGTACAGGTTTGAGATCAGAAACCAAGGCCCAAGTACTCTAAGAATTATTTATTATTATTTAGGTGTTAATATGATTTTTGAACATGACCATTATACTTATTTTTATTCTTAATGGTTGTTAAGGAAAACAACCAAAGCAAAATAAAACAGTTGCTAATAGTCTTTACCTAAGAAGTTTTGATATAAGAATAAAGCAAAATCTAATATTTATTCTAACTTGTACAAATGTGTATAGATAAGGAAAGGATTAAAATTAGGAAACAAAAAAAAAATAAAATTAGGAAACAAGGTAGAGTTATAGTCATTAGAGATTTACATAACAATATTGCATCTAAAATGGCTACATTGAAAAGAAAATATATTCACTCAAATATCTTTAGTGAGCTGTAATTTCTCACATATATGTATGCATATACATATATGTCCCTTTGTCTTAACTTATGATGAATTAACCTTAACAGTTAATTGATAACTTTGGAAGCTTAAAAATATACAGGCAATGCCTTCTTCTCTGAAAACAAGTGATGATAGAGGGACTGATATTCCATGAGTCTAAAAAGTTAGGCTGGGCAGAAGGACAGGGAACACCTGGATTTAGGAACCTATTTTGATATGGACTAGGAGGAGAAGGAACACACATTTCCATTGTTGCATGCTATGTGTCAGCTACCCATTCACCAGGTATTTTATATGTCCTTTAGGCCAGTGTTGCTTTGATTTTAATGTACTGTGCATCTTCTGAAGATCTTCTTAAAGGATTCTGTTTCACTGTAGTTAAGTTCTAGAAGTTTGCATTTTTAACCATTTCCTAGCAGACACAGATGTTATTAGCCTGTTGACCAAACCCTTAGTAATCCTAGCTGTCCTGGAACTCATGCTATAGACCAGGCTGGCCTTGAACTCAGAGATTCACCTGCCTCTGTCTCCCTAGTGCTGGGATTAAAGGCAAGCACCACTATGCCCCGTTAATCATGACATATTTTAAAATACTGACTTTAAGAGCAATTTCACAAAGATATTCTGAAATTCTTAGATTTGTTAAAAACTGTGAACAATAAATTAATCAAGCATATAACAATAAGAAATGGACTGTGACTTATTTTACAAAGGAATATAGTTTCAACACATAGCTTAATGAGAGAGGTCATTATTTTACAAAGACCTACTATTGATGGAAATTAGGAGAATAATTTCCCATCCATTGTAAAATTACCATAAGTCACTGTTATATTAAAATATAAAAGAGAAAAGTATAGTTTGAAAAGAACTCAAATAGATGATTAATTTTGCTCTGTTCTGAAACAATCTTTTCATGAAGAAGTTTATTTTATATAAAATTCCTAAAACTGTCTCATATATAACCAAATGTACTAACATCATTGTGACCCAATAATTTGTCTGAGTTAAGTATTCCTTTACATTTAAAAGATTTCTAAAACTTTAGTAATAAAACTTTTGCTTATCACTAAATTTATGATTTTAATATTAAATCGAGTATTAAAATGCATTTATAGCTTTTTGGAGGGTTACCTTGTTTTTTTCAGGAACATTATTTCTATGTAGCTTAAATCTGGAATCTTTTCCACCAGTGTTTACATAGATAGATGCAATTTGCTCAACTTTGGAGTTCTTCAGTTTTAGATTTAACAATGGCTTGATGACAGTGTTTTTACTATACTATAGTATTAAAGTCATACTAATTCAATAAAGCCCAACTTATGAGTTTTACAATTGTACTATATATTTATGTGGGAAAAACCCCTCTTAATGGTAATACCACTTAATGGTATCTACCTGTATAAGTTAACTATTCTAGGGAGAAATACAGCTCTTGGAAACAATTGAATTTCTTGGAAAGTGATGTAATGTGATGCCAAATAAAACTAAAAATCAGAGTAATCCATAGCTATAATTATACTTGTATTCTATTAAATATTAAATAAAAATCTCTTTTAGAAACCAAGTATAATTATTAACAACATGGCATACTTCCCTTAAAACTGAAAAATGACATGCATAAAGCACAGTAGTAAGTTGACTTGAGTCTTAGTTTTTAGTTTTATTGTTCTTTTGTCAGACTTCTTGACTGGAATACTGGTCTTATGTAGGTGTTATATACCTTGGAAAGGTTTCTTGTTTTTCTTATATTTGCCTTTCTATACTTTAGAACTGGATATAATAAGATTAAGTACAATGATGCATTTAAAGCGATTGTTATGTAAATTCTTGGAAATGTGGCTAGTGTCATGATTAAAATAAGGACTTTTAAGCATATTGGTAATTTTTGCTTCAGTCTATAAATTATGTTGTCCTTTTTGCAGGCAGTCATTTTTCACTTGGGATTTCCAGAGTACAGCCTCTTAAGACATGCAGCCGTCCGATTAGGGTTGGCTTGTCAAGAAGAGCTAGGCTGAAACAGCTTCATCCTTATCTGAAATGAATGAGTTGTAAAGACTTACAAGAAGCTTCTGGACTTTAACAGTTCAGCATGTCTAGGAATGATTTATACTTTGCTTTGTATAAGTGTTTTCCTTCAGCTTGAAGTTTTTTTTTTTTTTTATAAACTGTAGAGAGGTTCTTTTGTGTATAAATTATTTAATTACCTTTAAAATAAAACTTTTCAGTGGTGTTTCATATCATCTGATCAATATACACATTAAAGTATTTTCATGATCATATAAACCATTTCAGCTTCTTAGTTTTCATGACATATGCATGTTATCTCTTTGAAGAGAAAAATATATAACTTGGACTACTTTCTGAAAGGATCTACGACTTATAAAAGGGTAATGCACCTCTGTTATAACAGACTCTACATTTTGGCAGGTGTATAGGATCTTGCCTTACAGAGCCTTCATTCCTTCCTCCATCCCTCCCTTCTTACTTTCCTCTTTCCCTCCCTCCTTCCATTCAGTCCTCTTCTTCCCTTTACACAGCATATCTGTGTAGCATCTCAGGCTGGTCTCGAACTCCCTGTGGATCTGATGATGATCAGGACCTTGAGGTCTTGTCTCTATTGCCTCTTTGTGCTACAGCTTCCTTCTTGTGCTTGATATTTGTAAAGAAATATAGAATATAAATATTTTAAAGTAATAATCAAAAGATTGAAACATATTTAAAACTACTAGATAGATACATAATATTGACGTACTGTGGTGGTTTAAATAGGAATGGTACCAATAGGCTCATATATTTGAAGGCTTGGTCACTAGGGATTATTGCTACTTGACAAGGATTAGGAGGTTTGGCCTTGTTGGAGTAGGTGTGGCCTTGCTGAAGGAAAAGTGTCTCTGTAGGTAGGCTTTATGATCAAATGATCAAGCCCAGTATCTAGAACTCTCTTCTTACTGCCTGTGATCTTGATGTAGAACTTTCTAGCACCATGTCTGCTTGCTTGTTACCATGCTTCTCACCATGACAGTAACATACTAAACCACTCAACTGTAACCTAGCTCAGCTTAAATGCTTTCTTTTGTAAGAGTTTATAAGAGTTACTGTGGCCATGGTGTCTTTTCACAGCAAAAGAACACTAGGACACATAGGAAAAAAAATTAAGAAAAAAAAATCAAGAAAGCATAAGAGCAGCAAACAAGGCCAGGGTTACCACAGTATATTTTGCAGTTACATTCACAAGTAAGCTTAAATACATCAATTCACAATATAAATGAGGCTGGATCAAATAATCATCAGTAAGTATTTAGACTCATTAAGTTTAAACCTCAACTTTCCTTCTATTCATTAAGTTCTATCCTCCAGCAAACTTTCCAACTCCAGCATCCTATTGTAATCCATCCACTAATTCTTTGCTGGAGAACCCAGCAGGGAACACCTTAAATTAGGCCTTGTTAAAATGCAATTTTTCCTTTTCTAATTATTAGTTTTTGGTATATGAATGTTTTGCCTGTATGTCTGTCTGTGCACCAGGTGCAGGCAGAACCTTTGAAGACTAGAAGAGGGCATCAGATCTCCTGGAACTGGAGTTACAGACAGTTGTGAGCTACCCTGTGGATGCTAGGAATTTAGCTTGGGTCCTCTGGAAGAGCAGCTATTGCTCTTAACTGATGAGCCATCTCTTCAGCCCCAGAATACAAACATTTTTGAAGCCAGATTATTTATTCCCCTGAAATATGTCACAATTCTTTAAACTGTACCTGCTCCCAGTATATATTCCTATTGTTTGAGTACAAATGAATGGAATTCTACTCCTGTCATGTAACAGCTGTGTCATGTAAATTTTTTTTTTTTTTTGTTAAATGAAGATTACATTTCAGGTTAACAGATTAAGTTATTTATATTTTTAGGTGGTGTGGCATGATCTTTGAACATATATATATATATATATATATATATATATATATATATATACACACACATATATATATGTTGTAGCATAGCTAAATTAGCATATACATCACTACACAATTATTTTCTGGAGAAAAAAAATTGACATTCACTCTAAACATTCTTAAAAGCTCTATAACCTTGGACAAATCCTCCTATCCCAAACAGGATAGTAATGTCCTATTGGATAAATAAGGATTGAGCCTGCTAATGCTTGTTGTGGGCTTGGAACAGCTTGGATACAAAGTTAGTGCTTAACATTGATACATACATAGTAACTACCTAATAATGGGCAATTAGAATACTTACCTCCTTTTCCTACCTTCCTTCTCTCTCCCTTCTGTCCTGCCTCTTCTCTGTCCTTTTATTTCCTTGAGCTGGTGATCAGAACAGGATCCAATTGTGTAGCCCAACGAGCCTCAATTTTGCAACAATACTTTTGCCTGTCATATATGGGATTAATGTGTGCTACTGTGCCCAGCTTCTGAGAAATTTCTCTAATTATGAAGATATATATTTTGACATATATATTGATATATTTGATAACATATATTTTGACATAGACATATATTACTCCAAGGGATAGTTTGCATTAATAAAATATTTTTTTGGACTAGGGGAAAATATACATAATAAATATAATTATATATAATATATATAATGTATATACATTATATACACACACATACATATATATGGCAAACACTAAATCATGTTTTTCTCTACTGTTTTGGGAAACACCATCATTTGAGCCTATCTTTGCTAGATAGACAGACTCCACTCATTTTTCAAGGCACTGCACGTGCTGTAGGAGAGCATTTGAAAGAAATACTCAGTTCATCCATTTGCCCAGTCTCAGGGCAAAAGAACAAACTCACAGCCTTGGGGAACAATTTAAATGAAGTACTGTGGGTCCCTGAACTGCAGGCTCTGTGGTTTCCTTCTTTGTCACTCTGACTTCTAACAAGTACCTCAAACATGTCATAGTCCAGAAGAAGCTTCTTCTGTTTTCTCTATAGGTTCTCCCTTCATATATATACTTTTCATTTTATCGAGGAGGAGGAATTCCATTAAGTGGCTTAGGGCAAAAACCTTGGAGTCATCTCTACACCTCCCTAACTTCCAACTGAAGTTGGAAACTTTGGTTTCCCTTGCTCAACTAACTGTCATAGTATTGAGTTCCTACTTAGTGAGCTTCTTGCTTTAGCTCTTGCTTCCAACTTTTCTGAACATAGTATCCAGAAATAATATTTGCAATATAAATCAAAGCATGTTACTGCTCAGTTCAATACAATATAATCACCTAAAGTCTTTATGTTATTTTGAGTCAGAGTCAACTTCTTACTTTGGTGGTTAAGAGCTGTCACACTCATAAACTCCTTACTATTGTTTCCTTGTTTGTTCCACTGAAGATACACTATCCTTTCTTAAAATGGTAGGTCCTACCTCAGGCTCTGTGCACTTGCCTTCCTTTCCTGGTATGCTTGTTAAGCTAGCAGTACAACTCACTCTGCTGCTTCCACAAAACTTGATCAAATGCTCCCTTTACATTGGTTACTGTAAACTGTTAAAAGCTTTTTGCCACTATATATTTGTGTAAATGGTAATATTATTATAAAGCACATAGGGCGTTTTAGGAATACTACACTTAAATACACATATTTGTCACTGAATCTTATTCATATCTTTTCATTTGTTCTCTATATTTTTATAGTAGATTTGGTTATTATGGTATATTAACTCAATAATTTAGATATTTAAATATTTAAAAGTGTAAGAATAGAAAGAAAATCTTTTTCACATTAACAGCTTTTTTTCATACAATATATTTTGACGGTATTCTTTCCCTTCCCCTAACTCCTCTCAGATCCTCGACCCTCCCCACTTTTCTCCTCAGTTAACATTTTGCTCTCTCTCTCTGTCTCTCTGCCTCTCTGCCTCTCTCTCTCTCTCTCTTTTTCCAGAAAAATAAAATAAAAAAGCAAAAAAGGAACATCAAAATAAACAAACAGAACAAAAAGAAAATCAATAAGACAAGATATACCCAAACAAAACAAAAGTACACACACACACACACACACACACACACACACACAAAAAAAAAAAAACATGGAATCTGTTTTGTGTTGACCAACTGTTTTTTCCCCCCTTGGAGTCATGTACCACCACTGGCTCTTAGAATTTTTCTGCCTCCTCTTCTGCCGAGGTACCTGAGCCTTGAGGAGAGGGGTTTGATAAAGGTACTATTTAAGACTAAGAGATCTGGAGTCTCTCATTCTCTGCAGTTGTCGATCTTTTCGTTAATTACCACCAACTGGAAAAAGCAGATTCTCTGAGAGGGTTGAGTGATGCTCTGATCTGTCAGCATAGCAATATGTTAACAGGAGTCATTTATGGCTGTGTTCCTTTAGCAGAATAATAGTGGCAGGTTTTCCCCTAGGCCTGTGATTTGTCTAGTCTCAGTTCTTGGCCACATTAGCACCGTTTATATTTTTTTTTCAGTGTTAAAGAAACAAACTTGAAAAGTCAAAAGTGAGTCTGGCATTTTAACTAAAATGACATTCATTTTTAGTTAGTTTGCTTTTGCAGTGGTAGAGACTGAACCCAGGAACTCATGCATGCCAGATATGCACTCTATCATTAAGTTATATTCTAAGCCCAAATTGTATTAGTTTTTTAAAGCAACAATTCTAAGCTTTTACTTTTTCAAACATGCATTATAACCTTAAGTCATTTAATTCGCAGTGTAAAATGGACATAGTAATTGTATCTCATAATGAGGTTTTATATATATATCTATATCTATATAGATATATAAATATATATATCTCATATGTGAGGTTTTATATATATGCATGTGTATGAATTTATATAACACTATATAATATTATATAGTATATGATATATACTATATAATAGAAATATAAATGATATTATGCATATTTTATATAATATATTATATATTAAATGATATAATATTATATATTATATTAATAAAAATAAAGGAGAGTTTACAAAAGCATTCTTTTTTTAGTTTTAATAAAATATGCATATTTTAGTGAATATGACCATATATGGTCATATAGGTCTCTTTAAAAAGTTCTTTATGAGTAATTCTGTTGTCAAATGACAACTTTCTGGAGTTAGTTGCTCTCTCCTTCCACCATGTTGGTTCATGGGAGCTGAATTCAGGCTATCAGGCACACATCTTCACCCATCTTATCAGCTCTTAACTATATGACTTTGACAGCAAAATTTATCTTTCTCAAATTGTAATTTCAATAGCTCAATAATTTTGAAAATGCCAATTTTTTAGGTGTGTATTTTTCAAAATGGTTTGTACATAGATTAGACAATTTACTCTTTAAGTAACCTAGTTGTCAGATATAATTACTTTCTCCATTTTGGATTGTGAGTTACATGATTTAATGGTTAGAGAGTATGACTGAGGGTCAAACATTCAACTACTATGTTTTTCTTAACCACATTTATTTATTTATTTATTTATTTATTTATTCATCTATTTTCATTAATTCCTTTATTTATTTGCATGCATTTGTGTGGTGTGTGTGTGTGTGTGTGTGTGTGTGTGTGTGTGAGCATGCACATAAGTATGTTTGTGTATGAAGGCATGTGTGCATGTGTAGGAGCCAGAGGAAAATCTCAGGTGTGGTTCTTACCTAGTTTGTTTAAAACAAGGTCTCTGTTGCTGCACATGTGAGGCTAACTCACTTGTGAGCTTCCGGGGTTTCAAGAGAATCCTGAAGAATGGGGAGAATCTCAGCATTCTAACTCTTAATGAAAGTGCTGGGACAGACAAACATGACTGACTCTTACTTTTTTAAGGGTTATAGCTCATTAAGTTGAATTCAGCATATCTAAAATCTCATCTTTCTCCATGCAGTCTAACTCTTGACATGCTCTGCACACTGTGAAGTAGGTGGACTCTTCCTCATAATGGATTTTCTAATCCATGCATTTCTTTTACAGTCAGTGCCTTCATAATGGAGCTTTCCCTAATGTGTCTTTTGAGACTTACCACACCACAATTCCCTACAACTAAACTAGCTTACCAATGTTCTACTCTCTCCCAACTAATATTTTATTATTTGCTCACAATCTTTCCTCTCCTTGGTACTCTTCTCACTTACCTGATTAAATCTTTTTCTGTTCTTCCACTTCTATAACACTGTTTGCAAGTTTCTGAACATTTTCTGCTTGCTGCGTCTGTGGAATGACTAACACACTTACTATTGAATGTCACTCATTAAGCACTTACTACATTTCTGTTGCCTCTTTGTTTATCTGAGCTTGGGCATGAAAACTGTCTTAGAAACTTCTTGGAAGTCTCTAAAGCACTTGATTAGTGCTCTGTACTGACAGTGTTTACTGATTATATACCTACTTAAACATTTACTTCACAATTTCTTTTGGGTTATATTTATATTGATAAGTCTAGGAGTTTATAGCATTTCTCTTCCAAGCTAACCTTGAACCCCTGGTCTTCCTACCTCTTCTTTCCAAATGCTCTGATTACAGGCAATGCCCTCTGTACCTATTTTATTTCTTCTTTCTGACTCTATATCCTTTTACTATTTGGCCAGTTTCAAAGTTCCTTTCCCCAGTGTGTTGTAAAATGACCTTTTCAAATGACTAAAATCTACTTAAATTTAGTTAGGCACTTATTTATTTTATTATATTTCAACAAACTTTTTGAAAATATTTGTATATTTTCATCAATAGGAAAAAAATTAAAGTTGTTTCTCTCCTTATTTTTTCAAGTTTATGATACAACACACAATCTCCTACATGTCCTGCCACTGTTCTGTCATTATTACCATCAGTTACCAACTGTTCTCATGAGTAGGAGAAGTTGTAAAATGCTTCATAGAATTGGCATCAATAGTCAACATTTGGAGATTGCTTATTTACAAGAAACCAACTGTGGAGCCAATTGATACCTTTACTGTCAGCTAGGTAGATGTGTTCCAGTTGGTACTTAATTTTTTTTAAAGATTTAAAAAATTTAAAAATCATTTTAGTAGCAATTTGCATCAATACTTTAATGTATATTTTCAAAATATATTTTCTTATCTCATATTTCCCTTTTTTTTTGTGAGTAGTAGTGGAGGAGAGAATGAGATACCAAAAACTTACTGATGGAAAATATTAATTTTTATAGTATTATAGTATAAAGATTAGCCCAGTTTTAGGGTATACATTGCTTCATTTCTTCCAATGCAAACTTGATTCATGAATATTTTAAAATATTATTATATTTTGAATTAAATGTAAGTATGTACACATGAGAATAGATATGCATAGAGGCTCTGGCCTGGAGCTAGAGTTACAGGTGGTTGTGAGCCATCAAATGTGGTTGTTGGGAATTGACTCAGGTCCTCTGGAGAAGCAGTGTATGCTCTTAACCATTGAAACTGTCTCCCCAGCTCCAACACATATTTTCAAACTTTAATAATAAAAAGTTATTTTTTAACAGAAGAGTTTATTGACTCTAATAAAAAACATTGTAGAGTGAAATTATATCCAGAAATACTTTGGGTATACAAGAACTTTGAAAACAAATACAAAAGAATGGTGACAAGACAAGTAATTCCTAAAGATACAGTGTAGTAAAGTTGTGTAGACCACAAACATTTGCTTAAGAGCTATAAATGCTTCATAAATCAAAACTCTTAAGACATGAGGGCACAGCTTTCATAGGCCATTAACATTTTTATAATTGTAACTTGTAAAAGTTAATGGATTTTGTTTATTAGGATAGTTTTAAGTTTACAGAAAAATAGAACAGAAAGTAAAAAGTTTCTGCATGTGGTTTCCTGTTTCTTTATTGTTAATATCTTGCATATAACTTGGTCTACTCATGCTATATGATGAACTAATATTCATATATTATTGCTCACGGAAGTCCACATTTATAGTAGGCTTCACCTTTGGTTTGTAAAGTTCCAAAGGGATTTCTGAGTACACACTTCTGTACATGCACCACTATAGTATTAAAGAAGAAAATAGTTGCTAGAGCAGGGCACCAGAAGTTGCTCACCCCAGGCCGGAAGTTGATCACGCTCCACACCCTGGACTATAGCCTTGGTAGGATGTGTGGGGCTGTCATAGGGTCTCAGGGGCCCAGTGGCGGCATCCCTGGGGAGGGGCGCGGTCCACAGCGGCTTCTGCCTTAGGGTGCACAGCGTATGGCAGGACTAACGGGAGCCTCGAGTCCCGCACTAATTGGAGCCTACTCGGAAATGGCGTTGTTTTTGCTTCTCCATAACGAGATGGTGTCCGGAGCATAAAAGTCCGCCGAGCAGGGGGAAGTGGAAAATGACCTGTGCATTACTAAGCTGGAGAACATGGGGTTTCGAGTGAGACAAAGATTGATAGAAAGGTTTACGAAAGATACTGCAAGGTTCAAGGATGAATTAGACATCATGAAGTTCATATGTAAAGATGTTTGGACTACAGCATTCAAGAAACAAATTGACAATCTAAGGACAAATAATTAGGGCATATATGTACTTCAGGACGACAAATTTCGACTACTTATTCAGCTGTCTGCAGGAAAACAGTATTTAGAACATGCATCCAAGTATCTAGCATTTACATGTGGCTTAATCAGAGGTGGCTTGTCAAACTTGGGAATAAAAAGTATTGTAATAGCCGAAGTCTCTTCAATGCCTGCCTGCAAATTTCATGTGATGATACAGAAGCTGTAGAGTGAGGTGGCAACTCCTGGGCAGAGCATTGCACGTCCTGATTTCACCTCATTCTTGGCTGTCTCCGTTGGAGCAAATTGTTATCTCACCACAGTCACATAGATCAAATTAAAGTAGATCCTAACTGAACTGTTCAGAGTGATTTCAGAGAACTAGACACCAAGATGCAAGGCCCTTCATTTTAAATATCTTTATTTCTATGGGGCAATAAGCGTTTAATCATCAATTGGGAAGTGAAACTTAGGGTGCGTTGAATTGCTGTATAGAAATAATGCACCAATCAGAATAGTTTGTGTTCAAATGACCAAAATTTGTTGAAGTATAAATCCGTTTTAGTTATTTAAAAATACAAACCACTATGTTAAATAAGCTTAATTTTTATTGTATTGCTCATAATTTATTTCTGTCGAGAGAATTCATATGCTTATGTAAGATTTCATTTAAACATTGTGTATATATGTGTATATATAGATACATGCATTACTGTCTAAAAAAGAAGAAGAAAGTAGTTTTATTTGCTTGAAATTTTCCTCTGTTCCATTTATTTATTTCTCCCCATTCAACCCTTTAAAAGCGCTGGTAACTATTGGTCTTTTTATTGCCACTATATTCTTGCTTTCCCAGAACATCAGAGAGCTGGAAGTACACTGCATTTTTGTCGGTTTTCAAGATTGCTTCTTTTCACTTACCAAAAGGCACTTCTGCTCCCACAATAGTGAATTTTTCTAGCAATGGATCTTCTCTCAATACAGACTTACAGTGAGGCCATTTTAGATTTTTTTCTTTTAAAGTTCTACACTTTAAATTATGGCTATGTCCCCTGAATGGTTTTCTTATGGATTTTTCCACATAGAGATTCTGAATTTTAAGGAAATTACACTGTCAACATTGAAAAAAGCTTCCCTGTGAGAAGAGATGTTTCAAAACGTCTTGAAAAATGGCCCCCAAACAGGTTTTTCCGTTTTATTTTGTTAGCAGGAATTGTTTTAGAAGCTGAAATGTGCCACAAACTAAAGTGGTCAGCATGAAAGTAAATGTCCAAATCCACGTGAATTAAGCATAGTGCTAAGTAACATAAGGGGTTATTGTAGTTTCTTGCTCTTGGGATGTCTTGTGTGACAAACACCATGATTTGCCATATGAGCCTGGAACACTGGCTTTGAAATCTGTGACTACAGGGATGTTAATGTTGACCATCAAAAACTTAAACCTAAGGTGCCTTCTGTCCTCTATGTACAGTGTAGAATTTGTACATCTCTTGGTTTTAGAAAGTATGTAAATTTAGTTGACAAAAATTAGGACATAGACTACCTTAATTAAAAACTAAAAGAATAGTCAAGAGACATGAACATCTGTTCTGACTGTTCATGACCTAGAATATGTCTTGTAGCCTCATTGGCTTTCAGATGTTTCCTCCTTTGATCTCTTACTGTAGTCACTAAAATTATTGCTTATCTACTCAGCAGATCAAATACCATCTGGATTTTTAAGGGGGAAATAAAAGGAACAATATAAATAAAAACTTTAAGTATAAACAATAAAGGACATATATTATAGGTATTTCAGCAAGTTTATAACATCATTAAAGGATGTTAAAAATAAAAGAAATTGAGATTAGGATAGTCTTTATAACCCATGTGTTTTAAACAGGAAATATCTTCTCTTAACTCATTTATTTATGGCTTCAAGAAACATTTATTGAGAGTGTGGTATTAACTTGAAACTGAATAAAAGACTTTATTTTTAAATTCTTTCATGTATAAAACTCATTATTATATTAATCAATCTTTTAGAAAATAATGTTTAAAGGACTCTACCTATCAAATTGTTCATAACTATTCAACTGATAAGAAGCTTGTTCTAAGCTTGATTACTACTCTATATTGATAACATAAGACAAACTGTTATAAATAGCTGCTTGAACTTTTTCATTTATGCTGGGAAAAAAACCTTAGGAGTCACCTACTTTTCCATTCAGAAAAAAAGATGTAGTTTGTGGTGACTGGACACATGGGTGTAAAGATTACCTACTTGGTTTTCCTGAGATCAACACTAAGATAGTGTAGGTATGCAATGTACAATACAGCTTCTGGGACATATTCTCAGTAATTACCATTGTCCATGTTTTAGAAAATAGGTTTTCTCATCTCTTGCATGTTATAAATGAAAAAGATTTGTATTAGGTCTTTTACCTTAAAAAATCCCATATCTGAAGTGTGGGAATGAAAATATTTACTTTTATTTCAGAAGTATCCATCACATGGTTTAATTATTTATTTCTCAGAATAGCTACTTTGTTAACATAGGTTCAAACAATACATGTTTGGGTCAATTTGTTTTGATAAGTATCACAGATTGTGTCCAGTCTCATGGAGGACCTTTAGCTA
>JANHMN010000010.1:46585260-46639265 GCA_030674055.1 Rhabdomys pumilio | reverse complement strand
CCTTCCCTTCCCTTCCCTTCCCTTCCCTTCCCTTCCCTTCCCTTCCCTTCCCTTCCCTTTCTTTTCCTCTCCTTTCCTTTTTTCTTTTCTTTTTTTTCCTGGGGGCACTATCTCTCACTGAACTGATTTCATAAGACTGGCTGGCCAGTGAGCTCTAGGGATATGTCTGTCTCTCTCTATCCAGCACTTGGATTACAGGTATGAGCTTCTGTATCCAGTTTTTTTTATGTGAGTGCTGGGATACAAATTCAGTTCTCCATGCTTCAAGAGCAAGCACTTTACCAGTTTAGAAATCCCTCAAGCATCTTATGTTGATTCTTGCTTAGTTTTTATTCCTTTTAATTTTCAGTCTTATTCTGCTATACTAACTCTGAACTCATTCTGTCTTATGTGTTAAGTCCTCCTCCCCAGGTGTGGCACTTGGATTTTGCCTTTTCAATTTTAATTAATCACATTGGAAACCTGAAAATCAATAAATTGTTGCTATAGATAGTTTTTAACCTGCCTCCCAGCCTCCTAGCCAATGCTGCTGAAAAAAAAAAAACCAGCAAAGAAAGTTTAATATGTCCTAATTTAGTTAAACTGTTTGGGGCCCGGGAATCACCACCCAAACCACCCAAACACCAATCTCTGTCAAATAGGGATGGTTTATCGATCTCTAACTCCCAAGACTGATCAATCAAGCCTATAAGCTAGACTTGAGAGCTAAACTATGTCATTGATTTAAGATCCTACAGGGCTTTTTAAACCTGAAATCCACAAACACTGTCCCAAGTTATTCCACCAATCAAGATTTAAGGACAGGGAATTTTCTTAGGAACATGTCTCTGTTGTACACTTATCTCACTCCCATTGGTTGGGGTATTCAACTGTGGCACGGGGCTTGCTTTGTCTAACATTCATGTCTTAACTTGTCAACCAGGATGGAACTTGTCTAACATTCATGTCTTAACTTGCCTATCAGTATGTCAGTTACCCATGTACATGTCTCTGCCAAGTAGGATGTCAGTTCCCAGGGAGGTCTTGGTACTTAAATTTTACTCAACCCCTACTCAAAATGGAAGTCATATTCCAAATAGTTCCTCATATTGGTGTATGTGTCTCTCTCTTATGTTGGGATCTATCCCAGGGGCAGCTTATACCATCAAAGCTTATACACAGGTACAGAAAGTGCTGCTGGGTGGTTGGTTTGGGTCCAAGCTTATTGTTGTCAACCACACAAAGGAATTCTAACTGACTTCTATCATGATTGGCTTCCGAGGGCACAGAATATAACAGAATATGTAATCAACTTGGGCATCAGAAAGTTTCCTAGTAACAGCAGAAACAACATATGAGAAAGTTTCCTTATAATATTAGTAACATCATAAAATGGCAGGCTAGCCAGGTAACAATTACCTAGGCCCTAACATTTCACCTAGGCCTTAACATAAACAATATTATAAATCTTAGGCTAGAACAAGGACATAGGCTTCAGACATAAAAATGACTTTGGGCTAGGACAGGGAAGTTGGCTCAGATATTTTGGTCATCATGATAAGCCCTTAGAAACAGTGATCTCAGGAGTGTTCATGGAATTTTGTTTACTGCCTTGTTTGTTCTTTGACTATTTGTGTTTATTCTCTTGCTTGTTCCTTGACTATTTGCATCTATTGTATTGCTAGTCTCTTAACCTCGAACTGACCTTAATACTTGCATTTAATTAAAATGGTATAAAA
The DNA here is from genome assembly GCA_030674055.1 of Rhabdomys pumilio. NCBI lineage: Eukaryota > Metazoa > Chordata > Mammalia > Rodentia > Muridae > Rhabdomys > Rhabdomys pumilio. Next base: position 46,637,547 of record JANHMN010000010.1, on the reverse strand, counting down.
ACAAAAAGTAGGAGTGGAGGGTGAGATAGGGGGGTTCTATGAAGGGGAAATGGGGAAAGGGGATGACATCTAAAATGTAAATAAATAAAATATCCAATGAAAACAATATTATAGTAACAAAGAAAGTTGATATTTTTAAGTCATTAAGTCATATTCCACAGTGCTTTGTAGGTAATAGTTGAATTCATTTGTAAAATACTGCTTACCCATAGTATTTCAAGCTATCAATGAAATTACATTATCCTGTGGACTTTATGAAGGCAACAGTGTATAAAGGGACCAGGACATTTGAATCTAGTATCTTTTTATTTATTGGGAAAGGGAAATTTTGGATAGAATGGGACAGTAGTCCATGAGTAGTTATAGCCTTTACTAGCCTTTACTAGCACAAGGCTCCTTAGAAATCATCAGAGAAGTCTTATTTATTTATTTATTTATTTATTTATTTATTTATTTATTTAAAACCCAAATGCTGTCGCCCCCATTCATTTTTAAGCTCAGTTGCACACATAAGATTTGTCAGAGTGTTGAAAACATAGTCACAGACTACTCTTGTAACAAGGGTTAGGGAAGACAGTAAAGGTTTGGTTCTGTACATATTTATCAAACATCTTATAGTTCTCACATTGGTTTTCTCAAGACTATAGTTTGGGGTGGGGACATGGCCCACGTGAAAAAGTGTTTGCCTTGTAAACCCAAGGACCTAAATGTGATCTTAAGTTTCTCTTTATACCCGTAACTTCTTCATCTCTGGAATGGAGATAACAGTTTTGACTCAGAAGGCTGCAGCGTAGCACAGTTAAGCAACATGGAAAACCCACACATGAAAAAGTAATTGGATGGCAGTCATGGGAATTATTGAACAATATTAATGGGGGCAAGGTGTGGGAGCATGTCTTGTATTATGATCCTGCTGGGAACTGGTTCATATTCACCAGGCATCCCTTTGCTCTTGTTGCTGCTGCTGCGCCTCTATGCAAAATTGTCCTGCCTTCTTTTAGGATAACCAGGAGCACTGAGCATCCCATTTCTTTCTGTCCTTCATGATCCAGGACATCACTGACATCTTAGGGTAGATGCCCATGGACCTGTGTGTTTTTATACTACAAACCTAACATGGGGACGTTAGCATGCCCGGCATCCTGCTTGACTATGAAGGTCATTAATGCTCCCTCCTTTTCTCCCCTGGATGGACTACTCTGAAGCACATTTCCCAGGGCTTCTCAGAAGATGGTAAGTGTTAGTTATCTAAAGCACTGGCCAACTCATTAGCACCCATGTCCTTCTTCTAGCAGCTTCTTCCCTTTTACCACATGGTTCCTCTTGCTCTTTACTTCTGTTCTCTTCCTTCCTTCCTTCCTTCCTTCCTTCCTTCCTTCCTTCCTTCTTCTCTCCCTTTCCCCCCCTCTCTCTTTCTTTCTGTCAAGACAGGGTTTCTTTGTGTAACCCTGGTTGTCCTGGAACTTACTCTGTAGACCAGGCTGACCTCAAACTCAAACATCTGCTTGCCTCTGCCTTCTGAATGCTGGGCTAAGAAACTCACACAACCATAGCCCAGCTGGGACCATCTTATAAATAAACCATTTTTATACAGGCATTTTACCTTAGATCTGATTTTAGGAAGGCTTGAACATGGCACTTCTGTTAAAGATTGAAAGTAGTTGCTCAGAGAGAGAAGGGGAATTGTCAAGATCATGGAGAATGTGTTTTCATTGCTCCTGCATCACACCCCCACCACAACATCTCTCCACTTTATTCTTTGGCTCAGCTTATCAATGCTATTTATGTGTTACGTGTTTTGGTTATTATTAGGGCCTGTTAAAATATGACAGGGAGGCATATGCTAATAAAATGCGTGGGCTTCTGGAATACTGGCAAAACCTGTTTATGCCATGGTTAAAAGATTATTTTAAGATTTTTTTTTAGGTGTTTTGCCATCTGGAATGTCTACAAAATACAGAACTGTGCCTCAAGTTTATACGATACTTAAATGTGCCTATGTATATAATTGTACCACTGCAAGGTCTGCATAACAAGAAATAGTGAAATTTCCACTAAGTTTATGTCTCCTGATATTTCACAGAATCCATAGGTCATTTTTGAGATGAAAAACGATCACTGACTATGGCAAGTATGAAATTGTATCTCATAGCATCCAAAGCTTATCAGATGCACTGTCAAAAGGACTTGGAGGTCATTCTTAAACCACTTACACAATACATTCACTGAGTTTGAGTAAGCCAGAAGCATGCTGTGGCTTTATGCAGTATTTACACTGGCCTGTCTGAAGCATTACACTTTCCAGAAGTTGGAAAGTGCATGGTATTCCACACAGACAGATCTGCTGTCACAATTTAATTTGCAATTGCTCTTAACAAATTGTAAACTTATGCCAAGTGGGAGGTGATGCATTAATCCGTTTGAATATTTGTGAAAGCTCCTGTGAACAGGCGAGTGAGTCATCGTTGAGTCTGAATTGCCTTGTTCAAGAACAGAATTTGCTCTAAGGATCAGCAGGATTCCTACATTGTATGTGCCTCAGTTTACCAACTTCCAAAATCACTGTACTTCTCTCAGTGTGGTTGGCTCTTAGTTTACTTTTCATTTTAGTAGTGGCTCTAAAGGGGAAATAAAAAAATGGGGAGGTTGAGGGACACACTCAGTGGTGTAAGTGACTCTGAGAGAGGGAACATGGCTGTGAGATGCTAGAAGGTACTCACACTTTCCATGCAATCAGCAGGAAATTGATTACATTTGTGGTTCCTCTTGAATTACCCTCTGTACCTCACCCTAGACTCATGAAGACTTTTAAAGGCCAGGATCTCATGCATGAAGTCTGAAGTAAGTTAACTGGACAAGTTGATGATTTGAGCCCAAAAGGAAACCTTTCCTCTGGGATTGGACAACCTATTATTCCTACATCCTTCCCTGCCACATATGACCCATTGGATATGTGATAGAGCCTGCACAGAAAAAGTAAATTAGACTGTGCCGGAGAAGACAGGCTGAGCTGAGGAGGTTATAATGGAGGGGATGACTGCTGATCTTCACCAGTGACAGCAAGTGGGAGGAAAATGGTGGCAGGAAAGACTGTTGATGAGACAGAAAGATGCACCACAGAAGATTTCACTTGAGAAACAGGAGTGGCCATTCATTCAGTTTTGGAACAAGAGGAAATGACTCTTTTCACCTGTGGATGGAGGACAACGATAGAATTCCACATGCTGCTTTGTGTGAGATCTTCCCAGTGCCACTGATTTTTCTTTAGATACATATGCTTTTAACATTTATCAGCATTCATATAGTCACATTAATTTAGCCATTCATTTATTTATTCCTTCATATATTCACAATATCCAATAAAGATTGCTAATGAAAATTATTTAGAGTGTGATGACAGATACATGTGTTGCTTTCTTCTTACATACCCTGGGGAGGGGCATGCAACCTTGACATTTTTTGCTTCCTACAGAAGCAGAAGCATTGGCTAAGGACCCAGAGGATACATTCTATGTTTGTTATTAAACTTCAGAATTGCGATAGGTTAACTTTTTCAGCTGTCTTCTTAGATGTTTAAATCACTTAGAATGTTCAAATTATTTCTTAGCTTGTTTCTCTTCCAGTTTGTAAGGGAAGGAGTTGAAACTCCACAACAGCGAGAGCTTCCTGACATCATTAGTTGTCATGGAGACACAAATGCAAACCATAATGAAGTCTCATTTCACACTCATTGGAGTGTTCCTGACAAACAAGACAGAGAATGACGGATGTTTTATAAGAGGTGAAGCAGGAATAAAGGAGGGTGCAGCCCCCTTGGAAAATGGGTTGGCAGTTTCCCAAAAAGTAAAACCTAACAAGTACATGGCCCTGTACCTGAGAAAAATAAGAACATTTGGTCTACAGTCTTGTGAGTGAATGTTTATAGCAGCAGTAGTCCTGGTGCCAGAAACTGTAAACAACCTAAGTATTTATCAATTTGTAAGTGGGTAGACAAATAGGATATTCATACAGTGGAATAATATATAGCAACAAAAAGAAATGAATTGCCCACAAGCTACTTCATGTATGAGCTTCAAAACAACATGAGGGAGTCATACATGCCTAAAGTTGTAAGAACACTTGTGAAAGCATAAAAATCTGAGTTTGGATCCTGACACTCACATAAAAAACTGATGTGACTGAATGTGTACTTATGATCCTAGTGATATGAGAGTCGGAGATGAGAGGATCATTACCAAACCATCTCCAAGTTTAGAGAGAGACTTCCCTGTCTTGAAAACTAAGGCAGAAAATGATGAAGAATAGAGTCCAACATCATCTTCTGCCCTTTGCATCTGCAAATGCAGCTGTGTGTATCTGCAGACACATGTGGGCATATAGTAGACATGCGCCACATGCATATACACACAGAGAGACACAAAACAAGCTGAGTGACAGCATCCAGATGCAAGACTCTATTATTTTTGGTTCCATTTATAGGAACAGAAAGTAACTTAAGGACTGCTTGAGATAAGAGAGGATAAGAGGTTATAATTATCAAGATCTATTGCATTTTTTAACTAGGTTGATTGTTGTGATCCATTAGATCTTAAATTCAGATGGCTGGGCCCCTGGCACTCAGAGTGAGTAAACATTGTGATTATGCAGATAAAGCTGCTTACAAGAAGTTATGGACAATAAAATTTGACTTCAAGTTCCAATATTCTTGATAGAAGTGCAGAAAAGAAACAGGGATTCCCCTAGTTGACACTTCTAATGAGAATGACTCCTGTATTCATGCATAGAACTACTTCTAAGTTTTTTGTCTGTTTGCTTTTTAAATAATCCTTCTGTTTCAGGGTTTCTTCAAATTAAATCAAATGTGGTTTCACTTGTTTTGAATGATATTTTAGTATTTTAAATCAATCAAGAATTTGCCATGGGCACTTTGTTCTTATTTTGAATTCCTAGAAGAAAGGGAACACAGGAGCTAGTTTGGAGTTCTTGGGAGAGGTGACCCTTTTTGAGCATGACTTCATAACCAGTAGGCTGTATGTATGTGTGGATATATATGGTACAATAGTAATTATAGAAAAAGACGTCAAGAATCTAAAAAGGTGTGACTGGAAGGGAGGAATTGGAAGGAGAAGTTGAAATGATGTAAGTACAGTGAACTCATATAGGAAATTCTTTAAAAAAGTATTGAAGTATTGAAAATGATGTTAATTCTAAGTATTTTTAATTATCTTCATTTTGTTTTCTGTTATTTTCTTTATTTTGGGGAATTCTTTTGGGCAGTAATATGAAAATCCTTGAAAACTGAAAGACCTGGTAGCACGGGTCTGTAATCCTAGCTACTTAGGTAGCTGAGGCAGGAGGATCACAAATCCTATGCCTGACTGGGCTATGGAGCAAGTTCAAGGTCACTCTTGGTAACTTAGTTAAGTCCTGTCTCATAGTAAAAAGAGGCTGGAAGACAGCATTTGATAGAATATTTACCTACCATGTGTGATACCTAGGTTCAGTCCTCTGCAGCATACGTATGCAGGCATGCATGCACACATATGACAACAAGAAAACCTGAAGAACATAAACTCCAATAAAATAAGTATTATGAAGAGAAATAGAATGCCAGAAAATTAGATGGCTTTTTTTTTCCTTAAAAATGCTGTTGATATATGACACAGATGAAATAAAAAATAAAAGATCTTATAACAGCAGGCCTAAATTTAAATACATTTTCTATGGCGGTTAAAAACTGGTTCCTCTTCCAATAGATGATCTTGTCTGATGCATTTAATGACACAGTATGCTAAAGCATCTATTCAGTTAAGATTGCAAACTTTGAAAGAGGTGTCGTAGGGGTTCAAGACAGGATTTCTCTGTATAGCCCTGGCTGTCCTGGAACTCACTCTGTAGACCAGGCTGGCCTCGAATTCAGAGATCCTGCTCCTTCTGTCTTCCAAGAGCTCAGTAGTGGTGATGTATTCCTTTAATTTCAGCACTTAGGAGGCAGAGGCAAGTGGATCTTAGGCTGGTCTACAGAGCAGCCAGGGCTGTACAGAGAAACCACATCTCAAAAAAGCCAAAAACCAAAACCAAAACCAAAACCAAAACCAAAACCAAAACCAAAACCAAAACCAAAACCAAAACCAAAAAAAAAAAAAAAAAAAAAAAAAAAAAAAGGAGATAGCCAACATTTCATCTGTTCTTCTTTAGTCTTGATTTTGCGCTATCCTGGGTTCTTCAGAGAACCATGTGACCATGGTTCAAATGTGACCATGAAGAATTTGGGGTGAAATTGCCCACCTACTACAGCAGGTGTTGTGTAGAAATGGAACTTGAGAACATCTCCTCCTTCTTTGACACTATACTTGACAGTTTCAGTTACAACCATAGCAGACAGGTTACTGTAGCATACAAGGTGCCTGGTGATCTCTGATGCTAAGTCTTTGACTTTACAGAACATTATCATGATTAACACATCTCGGTAGCTCCCTGTTTCATCGAGGAAGTTGTGTGAAGTCCCACTTAGGATCCTAGAAGTTTAGGGATACTGTAGAGTTAATTTTCTTGAGTTTACCAAAAATATTTCTCACTAACTTACCTAGGCAGGTCTGGTGTACTGATCTTAGTATATAGAATTGAATTTAGATGGAAACAAAAATACCTTATAGGCAACAGTGGTTTGTTAAAAGCGCACTCATGTGATGTTTGACTTCCCAAATTCTCCACAATAAAAGCATATAAAAATATAGCATTCATAATTGTAGCATACCTAATTGGTGTGTGTACTATCTGCTTACACATATAGAAACAACTCACCTAATTTCCATTTTATAGATGAGAGAACTACCACAGAGAAATAAAGAGAATTGGATGAGGTTATATGCCAGGGAAAACTTGTATTACCAAATCTAGGAGAACTTTTTTTGATTGATTAAGTTATTTGTTTACTTTTCATCCTAATCACAGCTTCTCTTCCCTCTTCTCCTCCTAGTTCCCCTCCCCTCAAAAGGTGAGGAGATATATATATATATATATATATATATATATATATATATATATATTATCCTTGGCATATCAAGTTGCAGTAAAACTAGGCATGTCTTTATCTATTGATTCTAGGCAAGGCAGCCCACTTAGGGGAAAGGGATCCAAAGCAGGCAACATCGTCAGAGATAGACCCTGCTCCTGCTTTAGGAGTTCCACATGAAGACCAAGCTGTACAACTGTTATATACATTCATGGTCTGTTCCATGCATGCTTTCTGGTTGGCAGTTCAGTCTCTAAATGTCCCTATGGGCCCAGATTAGTTAATTCTGTAGGTTTTTGTGGTGTTCTTGACCCCTCTGGTTCCTTCAGTCCTCTCTTCCCCTCTTCCACAGGTTTCTCCAAGTTCCACTTAGTGTTTGATCATGGGTCTTTGCATCAGTTTCCATCAGTTACTAGGTGAAACCTCTCAGATGGCAATTATGCTAGGCACCTATCTGCAAGTATAGCATAATATCATTAATAGTGTCAGGGATGGGCCCCTTTGTGGCATGTGTCTCACTCTGGGCCATTCATTGGTTGGCCTTTCCACTCAATTTGTGCACCATCTTCACCCCTGCACATCTTGAAACAAGAACAAATTATGGGTCAAAGGTTTTGTGGATGGATTAGTGTCCCAATCCCTCCATTGGAAGGTTTGCCTGGTTATGGGAGGTGGCTGTTTCAGGTTCCATATCTCCCATTTCTAGCTATTAGCTAGAATATTAGGAGTATTAGCTAAGATCACCCTCAGAATCCTAGAAGTTTCCATTGCCCTAGGTTTCTAGCTCATCCCAGAGGGGCCATTTCCCCTAATCCAGTTGTCTCTCCCAGTACTGTCTCCTCCTGTCCTACCTCAACCACATCCTTTTATGCACCCCCAATGTTTAATGTATTTCCTTTCTTAGTGAGATTCAAGAATTCTGCCTTCTGCCCACTTTGTCACTTAGCTTCTTTGAGTCTATAATTTGTAGCATGGTTATCCTTTACTTTATGATTAATTAATATCCACTTATAAGTGAACACATACCATGTTTGCCTTTCTGGGTCTAGGTTACCTCACTTAGAATAATCTTTTCTAGTTCCATCCACTTTGCCTGCAAATTTCATGATATCATTATTAGCTGTACGAATTCCCTGGTAGAATTCAGGCTCCATTCAGGTTTGAAGAAGGGTAAACAGTTGACATGAGAGCTCCCTTCTTCAGTAATCAAAATGGAAAATTTAAAAATTATTTCTTAAATATGCTAAACAAAACATGCAGGGATTGAAGTAAACAAGTGGATTTTCACATTATGTATTATCTTAAAGAATATGTTTTTGTCATTAGTGTAGAAGTAGAGTGATAGTGTAGGATGGAAACTGATGAGTGACAGTTGATTGATATGGATAACAATCACTGTGAGGAGGAAATGGGAGGAGAAAGAGGATGATGATGATGATGATGATGGTGAGGAGGAGGAGAAACCAATTTTAGTTTTGTATGGTCTTTTTTACCAGCACAGAAAGATTGTCATATAATCTAAGCTTTGATCTAGAACTTTGATGAGCAGAAAAAAAGGAGGAACACATTTGTAGTGGAGGAAAAACATCCAAAAACAATAGCTGAGAGAAGGATTTGTCAGCAGCGTACTAAAAATAAAGTTTAAGATAAGATGACTCTTCAGAGCTACCTGAAGAATTTGAACACTTCAGAAGGGCACAGATTATTTAATGAGGATGACATCATGCAATAATTCTAAAGGGCGTGAGGAAGATGGCCCAGGAAATCTGAAAGGAAGAGACTTATTTTGATCTCTTTTTGTAGTTTAGAACAGAACTTAGTAAAACATCTATCTAGGATGGTATCAATGGAGACAGGAAAGAGGCTCTTGAGTCAGAGACAAGATTGTATAAAAGAATGTGTCATAATGACGAAGGTTGGTAGCCTAGGAGATGAGGGAAGTGAGGAAGCTGAATCAGTTACTGAGGAAAGGACACTGTGTTCTTTGTTCATCAGCCAAGGTGAAGACTGGTATTTGAAGAAGAAACACCTGAATGGCAGATGGAGCTTATGAAGCGGGTACCTGCTAATACATTGCTGATATTAAAGAAGTGTGATCAACCCATCTACATAGAGTCTTTTTAGCAATATGACACAAACCATATGAGTACCCTGATCTAAGTGCCCCAAATCCTTCCCCCTTTAAAAATAAATTCCATTTCTACAATAACATTGTACTTTTGAGTTCTGCTCTATGGTAATAGTAACCTCACTTTTCTTACCTGAACATGATAAACTTGCTCCTAGCTCAGAGTCTCCTCTTTTTTTGTTACTTGTTACATTCTTTCTCTAGCCTTTCCTTCTCCTTCTGTTTTTAATTATTTAGACAAAATATAATATTTTTAGGAAATTATGTTGGAATACTCTTTTAAGATAACAAAGTCATTCCCCATATGGCTGTGTCTGCTATGTAGCTACTTTCTGTCGTATCACATTATTTATTTCTTTTACAACATCTTGCAGAATATTAAAATGTTTCATAGCTGAAGAATCACAAATACCATGGAAGGGAGCGGGGGAAGATTTTGAAATCCTTTTGCTCTTAGTAAGGGCGATATGTACATGTGATCAAATGAGCAATGTGAAAGAGAGTGGGGAATGTGGTTCAATCAGAATAAAGATAACTCATGGCAGAAGAGGTGATAAGTATAGGTAAACTAGAAGAGGTTCTTCTGTAATTTGAGTGATGTTCATGTTAATATAATCCATGAGGACAAGTATTTGAGTGATTTTTCTGGATCTCTGTGTAAATACATACCACAAACATTAAAAATGCCTGGGAAATTCAGTATCACAATTGGAAGATAGAAGATAACTGCTTTGGATAGAGTCATCAGGAAAGTCGCTTTAAGGAGGCCACATTATAGATGCAATCAACTTTATGTGATTAATTGATTCTATATGTGAATCTGTGTATGGTGTGTGTGTGCTTGTGTGTATCGAGGTCAAAGATTAACTTTGGGTGTCTATCTTCCTTGGTTGTTCTCTACCTTATGTATTGAGTCAGAGCTTCTCACTTGAACCCAAAACTCAATGACTCAGCCAGTCTTGCCTGCCAGGTTGCCCTAAGAATCTCCAGTTCCTGTCTTCTGAAAGCTGGGATTACAGATAGCTGCCCAATGGGTGCTGGGCATCTGAACTCTGAGCCTCAAAACTTTCACAGCAAACACTTTAGCAACTGAGCCATCTTCTCAGTCTGTGGTACTTATTGCAAAATGAGATATGAGAAGGTGTTCTAACTAAAAAGAAAGGAGTAAGTACTACCCCATAAGCAGGACAATCTGGAGCAAGTTTGGGGAAAGGCAATTGGTGAAAAGTGTGATTAGTTGCAACTGTTTTTGATAGAGATGAGATAGACCAGGATCACAAGACTTTAAGTGACAACTTGGGACAGGTACTGTATGTTCTTGACTTCAGGAATAGTTTTTTTTTTTTTAATGATTTTGAACAAATTCACTCAGTATTAGGTGCTAGGCAATTGGCTTAGTGACTAGATTGATAAGATTTTTCCCTTGTGCAAAAAGATTTGTCATGCATTTTGACATACCACTGATATAAATGCAAGAAGAAATTTAATTTCATCAACAGCTTTTTTTTTAAATTAACATTTAAAATGCTGCTTCCCCTTTTCTCCCTTTACACCTTTGTAGAGTTCCTCTCCCTTTCCTCCTTCTCTTCATCTCTGAGAGGGCAGCCCCCCTCTTCCTGTATTCATCTCCCTTAGTGCATCAAGTATCTGCAGGGTTAGGTGTATCCTCTCCCACTCTCCCACTGAGGCCAGACAAGGCAGCCCCATGCTACATATACGCCAGCACCTCAGACCAACTCATGTATACTCTTTGGCTGGTGGCTCAGTCTCTGGGAGCTCCTAGGGTTCTCGGTTAGTTGACACCATTGATCTTCCTGTGGGGTTGCTATCTCCTTGAGTGTCTTCAATCCTTCCCCTAAGTCTTCGATAGGGGACTGCTCAATGTTTGTCTGTGGATATCTGCATGTATTTCAGTCAGCTGCTGGGGAAAGCCTTTCAGAGGGTTGCTATGTTAGGCTCCTGTCTGCAGGCACAACATATATCATCAATAATAGTATGAGGGATTGGTGCTTGCTCATGGGATGGGTCTCAAAATGGGCTGGTCACTGGTCAGCCATTCCTTCAGTATCTGCTCTATCTTTGTTCTTGCATTATTTATTTATTTAAAATTTTTTTTTTTTTTTTTAGACAGGACCAATTTTGGGTTGAAAGTTTTGTAGGTAGGTTGGTCTTCCTATCCCTCCTCTGTAGGTCCTGTCTGGCTACTGGAGGTGGTCTCTTCATGTTCTATAGCCCCACTGTCAGGCACTTTGGCTAAGGTCACTTGAATGAACTCCAGGGAGTCTCTGTCATCCCAGGTCTCTGAGACTTTCTAGAGAGGCCCCTCATCCCCCACCCTGGAAGCTGCATATTTCCATTCATTCTCTAGGCCTTTTGGGTCTCTCTCCAATCTTTCCCCATTCCTGATCCTGCTTCCTTATTCCCCTTGCTCTCTTCACTCCCATCCAGGTCCTTCCCTCCTTCTCCCTACATGACTATTTTGTTCCCACTTCTAAGTGGGATTCAAGCATCCTTACTTGGGCCTTCCTTTTTGTTTAACTTCTTTGGATCTGTGGGGTGTATTATGGGTATTCTCAACTTTTTGGCTAATATTCACTTATCAGTCAGTAAATCCCATGCATGTCTTTTGGGTCTGGGTTACATGACTCAGGATGATATTTTCTAGTTGGATCCATTTGCCTGTGAAATTCATAATGTCCTTGTTTTTAATAGCTAAATAGTATTCCATTGTGTAAATTACATTTTCTGTATCCATTCTTTGGTTGAGGAATATCTGAGTTACTTCTAGTTTCTGGCTATTATGAGTAAAGCTGCTATGAACATAGTGGAGCATGAGTCCTTAGGGTATGGTGGTGCATCTTTTGGGTATATGCCCAGGAACAGTATAGCTGAGTCTTCAGGTAGGACTAGCCAGCATGAGCTGTTGCTTGAGTGTTTGATCTAAGACATTCCGAGTATTGTAAGGTAGAACCTCAGAGTTGTTTTGATTTGCATTTCCCTGATGACCGAGTACTTTGAATAAATCTTTAAGCACTTTTTGGCCATTAGAGATTCCTCTGTTGAGAATTCTCTATTTAGTTTGTAGCCCATTTCTATTTTTATGTTTTTTTTCTTTACTGGATATTTTATTTACATTTCAGATGTTATCCCCTTTTTCCATTCCCCCTCAACCAGAAACTCTTATTCCATCCCCCACCTCCTGCTTCTATGAGAATGTGCCTCCACCCACCCACTCACTCCCACCTCTCTGCCCTCGAATTCCCCCACATTGGGCATCCAGCCTTCACAGGACCAAGGACCTCCTTTCCCACCTATGCCTAACAGGGCCATCCTCCCCTACATATACAGCTGGAGCCATGAGTCCCTTCCTATGTGCTCCCAGGCTGGTGGATTAAACCCTGGGAGCTCTGGTTGGTTGGTATTGTTGCTCTCCCCATGGGGCCACAAACCCTTTCAGCTCCTTCAGTCTTCTAACTCCTCCATTGGGAAGCCTATTATCAGTTCAATGGTTAGCTGTGAGCATCTGCCTCTGTATATGTCAGGGTCTAGCAGACCTCTAAGGAAACAGCTATATCAGGCTCCTGTCAGCATGCACTTCCTGGCATCCACATCAGCGTCTACCTTTGATGACTGCACATGGGATGGATACCCATATGGAGCTGTCTCAAAACGGCCCCTCTGTCAGTCTCTGTCCCACACTTGGTCTCCATATTTGCTCTCATGATTATTTTGTTACTCCTTCCTGAAGGACCAAAGTATCCACACTTTGGTCTTCCTTCTTCATGAGCTTCATGTGGTCTGCGAGCTTTTGGGCTAATATCCACTTATCAGTGAATGAATACCATGTGTGTTCCTTTGTGATTGGATTACCTCACTCAGAATATTTTCTAGTTCCATTCATTTATCTAAGAATTTCTTGAATTCACTGTTTTTAAAAGCTGAGTAATATTCCACTGTGTAAATGTATCATATTTTCTGTATCCATTCCTTTGTTGAAGGATATCTAGGTTCTTTCCAGCTTCTGGCTATTATAAATAAGACAGCTATGAATATAGTGGAACATATGTCCTTGTTATATGTTGGATCATCTTCTGGGTGTATGCCCAGAAGTGGTATAGCTGGGTCCTCAGGTAATGCTATGACTAATTTTCTGAGGAACCACCAGACTGATTTTCAGAGTGGTTGTACCAGCTTGCAATCCCACCAACAATGGGGGAGTGTTTCTCTTTTTTCACATTTTTTGCCAGCATCTGCTATCTCCTGAGGCTTTGATCTTAGCCATTCTGACTGCTGTGAGATGGAATCTCAAGGTTGTTTTGATGTGCATTTTCCTGATGACTAAGGATGTTGAACATTTCTTTAGGTGCTTCTCAGCCATTTGAGTTTTGTCAATTGAGAATTCTTTTTTAGCTCTGTACCCCATCCTTAATATGGTTATTTGGTTGTCTGGAGTCTAATTTCTTGAGTTCTTTTTATATATTGGATATTAGTCCTCTATCAGATGTAGTATTGGTAAAAATCTTTAACTAATCTGTTGGTTGCTGTTGTATCCTATCCTATTGACAGTCCTTTGCCTTACAGAAGCTTTGCAATTTTATGAAGTCCCATTTGTCAATTCTTGATCTTAGAGCATAAGCCAATGGTGTTCTGTTCAGGAACTTTTTCCCTGTGTCCAGGTATTCGAAGGTCTTCCCCACCTTCTCTTCTATTAGTTTCAGTGTATCCAGTATTATGAGAAGGTCCTTTGTCCACTTGGACTTGAGCTTTGTACAAGGAGATAAGAATAAATCTATTTGCATTCTTCTACATGCTGACCTCCAGTTGAACCAGCACCATTTGTTAAAAATGCTGTTCTTTTAACACTGGACAGTTCTAGCTCCTTTGTAAAAGATCAAGTGACCATAGGTGTGTGGGTTCATTTCTGGGTCTTCAGTTCTATTCCATTGATCTTCCAGCCTGTCTCTGTACCAATACCATATAGATTTTATTACTACTGCTCTGTTGTACAACTTGAGGTCAGGGATGGTGATTCCCACAGAGGTTTTTATTGCTGAGTATAGTTTTTAATATCCTGGGTCTTTTGTTGTTCCAAATGAATTTGCAAATTTCTCTTTCTAAGTCTGTGAAGAAATGAGTTGGGATTTTAATGGGGATTGCATTAAATCTGTAGATTGCTTTCTGCAAGACATCCATTTTTACTATATTAATCCTGCCAATTCATGAGCATAGAAGATCTTTTTATCTTCTGAGATCTTCAATTTCTCTCTTCAGAGACTTGAAGTTCTTGTCATACAGATCTTTCACTTGTTTGGTTAGATTCAAACCAAGGTATTTTATGTTATTTGTGACTATTGTGAAGGGTGTCATTTCCCTAATTTCTTTCCCGGCCTGTTTATCCTTTGAGTAGAGGAAGGCTACTGATTTGTTTGAGTTGATTTTATATCCAGCCACTTTGCTGAAGTTGTTTATCAGGTTTAGGAGTTCTCTGGTGGAAGTTTTGGGGTCACTTAAGTATACTATCATATTATCTGCAAATAGTGATAGTTTGACTTCCCGTTTTCCAATTTGTATCCCTTTGATCTCCTTTTGTTGTCTAATTGCTCTGGTTAGGACTTCAAGTTCTATATTGAATACATAGGGAGAGAGTGGGCAGCTTTGTATAGTCCCTGATTTTTGTGGGATTGCTTTAAGTTTCTCTCCATTTAGTTTGATGTTGGCTACTGGCTTGCTGTTTATTGCTTTTACTAAAATATAGTATGGGCCTTGAATTCCTAATCTTTCCAAGACTTTTACCATGAAGGGGAGTTGAATTTTGTCAAATGCTTTCTCAGCATCTAGTGAGATGATCATGTGTTTTTTTTTTTCTTTGAGTTTGTTTATGTAGTATATTACGTTGATGGATTTCCGCATATTAAACCATCCCTGGATTCCTGGGATAAAGCCTACTTGATCATGATGAATGATTGATTTTGATGTGTTCTTGGATTCAGTTTGCGAGAATTTTATTGAGTATTTTTGCATCAATATTCATAAGGGAGATTGGCCTGAAGTTCTCTTTCATTGTTGGGTCTTTGTGTGGTTTAGGTATGAGCGTACTTGTGGCTTCATAGAATGAATTTGGTAGTGTTCCTTCTGTTTCTATTTTCTGGAATAGTTTGAAGAGAATTGGTATTAGGTCTTCCTTGAAGGTCTGATAGAATTCTGCACTAAAACCATCTGGTCCTGGACTTTTTTTGGTGGGGAACCTTTTAATGATTGCTGTTATTTCTTTAGGGGGTATGGGACTGTGTAGATGGTTTATCTGCTCCTGATTTAACTTTTGTACCTGGTATCTGTCTAGAAAATTGTCTGTTTCATCCAAATTTTCCAGATTTATTGAGTATAAGCTTTTGTAGTAGGATCTGATAATTTTTTGAATTTCCTCAGTTTCTGTTGTTGTGTCTCCCTTTTCACTTCTGATTTTATTAATTTGGATACTGTCTCTGTGCCCTTTGGTTAGTCTGGCTAAGGGTTTATCTATCTTGTTGGTTTTGTTGATAATTTTTATAGTTCTTTTTGTTTGTAATTGGTTGATTTAAGCCGTGACTTTGATTATTTCCTGCCCTCTACTCCTGTTGAGTGTATTTGCTTCTTTTTGTTCTAGAGCTTTCAGGTGTGCTGTCCAGTTGCTAGTGTATGCTCTCTCCTGTTTCTTTTTGTAGACACTTAGAGCTATGAGTTTCCCCCTTAGTACTGCTTTTGATGGACTGTAAAATCCACAACCAGGGCAGTGAATTCCGAGACCTGAAAATCTCACATTTAGTTCTTACAAGAACACACTTCCAAAGTTGACCTCTGACTTCTACATACATCCTGTGGCACACAGTTGCCCACATATACATACATTCACATACATAATAAGTGAAATTGCAAAAGGAACAAATCTATACAACTCTAGATTCACATTTAGTTCTTACACTTTCATTGTGTTCCATAAGTTTTGGTGTGACAAGCCTTCACTTTCATTAAATTCTAAAAAGTCTTTAATTTCTTTCTTTATTTCTTCATTGACCAAGTCATCATTGAGTAGAGTGTTGTTCAGTTTCCACGTGTATGTGGGCTTTCCATTGTTTTTGTTATTATTGAGTACCAGTCTTAGTCCGTGGGGATCTGTTAAGGTGCAAGGGATTATTTCAATCTTTTTGTATCTGTTGAGGCCTGTTTTGTGACCCATTATATGGTCTTTTTTGGAGAAGGTACCATGCAGTGCTGAGAAAAAGGTAATTTTGTTTGTTTGTTTTAGAATGAAATGTTCTATACATATCCCTTAAATCTGTTTGGTTCATAACCTTCTGTTTATGAAATCTGTTTCATAGTGTCTTTGTTTAGTTTCTGGTTCCATGAACTGTCCATTGCTGAGAGTGGGGTGCTGAAATCCCCCACTATTATTGTGTGAGATGCAATGTGTGCTTTGAGCTTTAGTAAAGTCTTTTTATGAATGTGGGTGCCCTTGCATTTGGAGCATAGATGTTCAGAATTGAGAGTTCATCTTGGTAGATTTTTTTTCCTTTGACAAGTATGAAGTGTCTCTGTCTATCTTTTTTTGATAACTTTTGGTTGAAAGTAGATTTATTTGAAATTAGAATGGTTACTCCAGCTTGTTTCTTGGGACCATTTGCTTGGAAAATTGTTTTCCATCCTTTTACTCTGAGGTAGTGTCTGTCTTTGTCGCTGAGGTGCACTTCCTGTATGCAGCAAAATTCTGTGTCCTCTTTATGTATTCAGTCTGCTATTCTCTATCTTTTTATTGGGGAATTGAGTCCATTGATGTTAAGAGATGTTAAAAAAAAGATTGTTGCTTCTTGTTATTTTTGTTATTAGAGGTGGAATTATGTTTGTGTAGCTATCTTTTTTTGAATTTGTTGTAGGATTACTTTCTTGCTTTTTCTAGGTTGTAGTTTTGCTCCTTGTGTTAGAGTTTTCCATCTATTATCCTTTGTAGGACTGGATTTGTAGGAAGATATTGTGCAAGTTTGGTTTTGTCATGGAATATATTGGTTTCTCCATCTATAGTGATTGAGAGTTTTGCTGGTTATAGTAGTCTGGGTTGGCATTTGTGTTCTCTTAGGGTCCGTATGATATCAGTCCAAGATCTTCTGGCTTTTATAGTCTCTGGTGAGAAATCTGGTGAAATTCTGATAGGTCTGCCTTTATATGTTACTTGACCTTTTTTTCTTACTGCTTTGAGTATTTCTTCTTTGTTTCATGCATTCGATGTTTTGATTATTAAGTGACAGGAGGAATTTCTTTTCTGGTCGAGTCTATTTGGAGTTCTGTAGGATTGTATGTTCATGGGCATCTCCTTCTTAAGGTTAGAAAAGTTTTATTTTATAATTTTGTTGAAGATATTTACTGGCCTTTTAAGTTGGGAATCTTCACTTTCTTTTATACCTATTATCCTTAGGTTTGGTCTTCTCATTGTATCCTGAATTTTCTGGATGTTTTGGGTCAGAAGCTTTTTGCATTTTGCATTTTCTTTGACAGTTGTGTCAATGTTTTCCATGATATTTTTTGCACATGAGATTCTGTCTTCTATTTCTTGTATTCTGTTGGTGATGACTCCTGATCTTTTTCCTAGATTTTCTATCTCCAGGGTAATCTCCTTTTGAGATTTCTTTATTGTTTTTACTTCCATTTTTAGATCCTGGATGGTTTTGTTTAATTACTTCACTTGTTATGTTGTGTTTTCTTGCAATTCTTTAAGGGATTTTTGTGTTTCCTCTTTAAGGGCTTCTACCTGTTTACCTGTGTTCTCCTGAATTTCTTTAGGGAATTATTTATGTTCTTCTTATAGTCCTCTGTCATCATCATGAGAAATGATTTTAAATCTGAATCCTGCTTTTCCAGTGTGATGTGGTGTCCAAGACTTACTATAGTGGAAGAACTGGGCTCTGGTGATGCCAGGTAACCATAGTTTCTGCTCCTTATGTTCTTGAGGTTGCCTTTCACACTGTGGTTGTCTCTAGTGGTACCTACATTCACTGTCTTTGACTGGAGCCTGTCTTTCCAATTATCTTGCTTGTGTCAGAACTTCTCAGAGTCTAGCTGTTTCTGTGATCCTGTGATTTTGAGCTCCTGGGTAGAAGAGCTCCTGGAACTCAGGCTGCCTTTGGGATCCTAAAATCCTGTTGCTTTCAGTATAGTGGTTTCTCCACTGCTCTGAGTGCAGTGGTTCCTCTAGGAACCACTATGGGTCAGGATATGGAATCTTCATGGGAGCAGACCAGTTAGGATTCTGCCCCAGCCAAAAGGACCTGTACTGCATTTCTTGATTAGGTTATATGATTTTTTTTGGAGTCTAACTCTTTGAATTCTTTATATATTTTGGATATTAGCCCTTTGTCTGATGAAGGGTTAGTGAAGATCTTTTCCCAATCTATGGGCTGCCATTTTGTCCTATTGACAGTATCTTTTGCCTTATAAAATCTTTTCATGAGGCAAGGCAGCTTGTTCCATCTGGGATATAGTCAAGCAAAGGTGGGTCAGGAATATATGTTCAATACAGCTCTCTAGTCATCCTTGTCAGGGCATTCAGCAAGCTCACAGGTCAGCATCATTCTTTGTCTTAGCAACAGTATGTCTCACCAATTTTTTTAAAGTTCCATGGGCCTCTTCCACAATACCTTGTCCTTGAGGATTATAAATAATCCCTGTAATAAATTGTTGACAAAAAGTCTTGACTGCTCAACTACAATTACCAGATTCATTATCTGTTTTTTTATTGGATATTTTATTTATAGAACTTGTGGGATAGAGAACCAAAAAGAGAAATTATGTCTCTTGTATTCTTCTTTGGGATGACCAGCTATTAGGATTCAATCATGTATTGGTCCAATAAGGGAAATAACAGTTGACTTTTGGAAGACTGGATCTGGACTTTGTCAGGAACATATTTGGAAGCTAGCTATAGCTTGCTATGATGTTAGGATAGCAAGAGATAATGTTCGGATAGGATCTGGATTTCAAACAAGGGTTAGTGTATGTTTTAAGGCTCTTTTAATTGTCAAGCTAAAGTTAATTTTGTCTCTTCTACAGTATTTATTGTAAGTTGCATTGACTGCATAATTTTCAATTATGTTAGTGTGTTGAAACCTGGCATGTCTGTTACAGGGGTCTATCAACCAGCTTTCATCTCACTGCCCTGAGTATTAGAAAACCTTGATTCTCTGAAAAAAGATTGAAAGTGTTGGAAGAAGTGAGTTAGGCTTTAAGCAGAAGCAAGAGAGTAGCAGGCTTGATTATTGCTGGTATAACAGCTTTAATTCCATTATTGCTAGCACCACTGCTTCTGCAATAGCATTGGCACAAGGAGTTAAGACAACTATTTTTGTTAACTATCTAGCAAAACAATGTTACTAATGTATTGAGTATACAAAAAAATTTATATGTATCTGGAACAATGAATGATGCTCTATTACCCTGAAGGAGGTTCTGGGTTCAAGAGACAGAAGCCATCTCAAGTGTGATGACAAATATCATTGAAGTAGTGTTACTTTTGAAACTCACAATGATTATCATTATAATCAGAAAAATGTTTAAAGACACCTGTAGAATATTTGCCACAATCCTAACACCTCTCTGGGTGTGTTACCTTTGCATAGTGAGATTATGAATTTAAAGAATGCTGCTCTATTGACCATTGATGCTGCAGATAATGCTGATAAAACTATCTATGGCCTGAGCTCAGTATTTCCATTTTGGTCAAACCTCAGGAATGGCATATATAGCTTGATCAGGCTAGCCCTTCTTGTCCTGGGAATACTTTTATTTCTGCCCATGGTGTTAAAGCTTATCTTTAACAAATCCACATGGTGGTAGCCAAAGTACATGGCTTAAACCTAAAAGTGAACCCCCAGACAGAGTTATTAAATTAACAGACTGGCAAGCCAAGTATGGGTAAGATTATGCACAGAGCCTTACCAACCTAAGACATAAGTGCATTGCTTTTGATAATGCATATTTCATGACTGGCAAGGAAGGCATTCTTGTCAGAACAGTCTAAGACAGGCTCAGTCTTGTTAATGAAATAAAAAAAGGAGAAAAGGTGGAGAGCCTTTGGGGCTGCTTGGCAAGAAACTGACATGGGTTAAGGATAAGAAAGTAGGCTTCAAGCAGGAATCTGACATTAGACTAGAACAAAGAAGTCATTTCAGGTAGGAATCTAAATCTTTGGCTACAACAAAATTAGTCTCAGGCAGGGAATCTAAATATTAGGCTAGAAGAAAGAAGTAATTTCAGACAGGAATCAAATTTTAGGCTAGAACAAGGAAGTAGGCTTCAGACATGAAAATGACCTTGGGCTAGGATAGGGAAGTAGGCTCAGATACGTTGGTCATCCTGATAAGCCTTCATGGGAGTGTTCAAGTAACTGGGTTTAATGCCTTGCTTTTTCTTTGACTATTTGTGTTTATTGTATTGCTTGTTTCTTGTCTATTTGCAGCTATTGTACTGCTAGACCCTCAACCTAGAACTGACCTTAATATATGCATGTAATCAAAATGATATAAAAGCATAAAGGAAGAAGGGGTCTAAGATAAAGGGTTCTAGGGAGAAGAAATGGGGAAAGAGGATGACATCTGTATTCTAAATAAATAAAATATCCAATAAAAAAGAATCTGAAAAAATTACGTTTTCATTTTCATGAAGTCCCATTTATTAATTCTTGACCTTAGTGCCTGAGCCATTGGTGTTTTGTTCAGGAAGTTTTCTCCTGTGCCAATGTATTTAAGGCTGTTTTCCACTTTCTGTTCTATTATATTCAATCTGTCTGGTTTTTGCAAGGGTCAATAAAGAATAAGAAGCTTTCAAGGAAATAATAAATGACCTGAGGTCATTTTTCTTCTTACAGTGTGGTATGCTTATATGTTATATTTTAAATGAGAAAATGAGACAAACTGAGTAGAGAAGAAAAATCAATGGATATTGAAATGTAAAACATCTAGATGAACAGAAGATTGAAGATAAAATTTGGTTAAAAGGTAGGTGGAATAAGTTAACAAATTAACAGTGAAACAGGAGTGTGTGATTGGTTGAGTAAGAAAGTGCTTCACCTGTGTGCATGTACTTTTTTAAAGATTGGTTTATATTACTTTTTAAAATTATGTGTGCTTGTATGTCTCTGTGAGTGAGTATATACATTGAGTGCTGGTGGCAGAGGAGTCTAGAGTTATTGGGACCCCCTACAGCAAGATATAAATGGCATTTGTGAGAAAAAATGTTTTCTGGCAACCAACCAGGTTATTTTCAGGGTTGACCACTGGGTCATCTCTCCAAACACTAAGTACCTTTCAGTTAGTGTGCTTTGGGTTTAGAGTCCTGGTCATCCTTTTGCTTTGGTCAGGCCCTTATCTCAGTTCTATGCATTGCTGGGGTAATATGAGACATTGAATATATTAATTATGTTAGGTAGTTTGATCGGCAGGTTTGAAGATCAGTGGGGACAGACCTCTCCTTCATAATTAAGTGCTTGTTAAACAGGAAAATGAAACTGCAGAACTTTGATTACTCATCAAAACAGTGGGATTTGAAATGTACATTTAGCCTTGGGTAGATTTCCTGAGAAATTATAAGTTGGCTACAGCAGGAGGCTTTCTGTTATAAAAAAATACATATCATTGCCCTTCCCATAACAAACAATTAAAATGGGTCTGTCAGTGATCCTAACAGGTAAACAGGAAAATCAATCTAGTCTAGAAACATTGAGAAGTAGCATGAAACCTACCTAGATATTTAGATTAACACCATAGTCTCTTTGGCCATTGTTCATTCTCACTGTATGAGACTGTATTCTTCTGCCTTGGTCCTGTGAAAATTAGTCTTCAGTGTCAACTTGGCAAAATTAGAATGACCTAGGATATGGCCTTCTGGACATGCTTGTGGGAAATTATCTTAATTGAGTTAATTAAGATAGAAAGATCTTTCCACAGTGAGTGGTAAAATTCCCTAGTCTGGAATCCCAACTTGAATAAAAATAAAAAGTGAGCTGAGCATTAATATTTATGTCTCTTTGCTACCTGACTGGAGTCAATGTACCTGGCTGCTTCAAGTTCCTGCTGCCATGATAGATGATTCCCTGGGGACTCGGAACCAAAATAAACCTTTCTTTACTTGAGTTGTGTTGTCAGTATTTTATCACAGCAACAGAAAAGTCACCAAATAAGGTCCATGCGGCTATTGCTCATGCTCACCGTGGAAGGTGCCTTATATTATTTTGTCATAAACTCTGCCAGTGTCTATGCTGCTTTTTGAGTGACTTGCCCTAATACCTTGACAGTGATCAGAAGGACAGTAGAACTAAATAGAATTTGGTGCAATATCCCAGTGACAAGCTCTCTGGCACCATTGCTAGAGAACATAAAAAATAATGCTAAGCTCTCATGTTCCCTCTGCTTTCACTTAGTAATGTAAAGGCTGTACTTCCCCACTGAAGCTTAGTGAACGAAATGCAGTCAGTCTCATCCCACAAAGCCAGAATTGGCTTGCTGTATATCCACCCTGGTGCCTGGATATCTTTACATGCTTGATCTGAGTAAAGACCAAATTCCATCTGGAGTTTATAAAACATCTTATACTTGTCATTTTCAAACAGATTTTTCCCCTGCATGTGTCTGCTAGATGGTTTAAAAGCTGTAAGGAGGCATCCAATGGTGTGAAGTTACATAGATTTCCTCCTGTACTAAAAAGTTTGTTATGATTATTAATGTTACCAAAAGGACATTCCATAACAAAAGAATGATACAACTGTAGGTTTTCTTTTCTATGATACCAACCCTCCTCTCCTTCTTACAATGGCTTGAGCTACTTAGGAGTACTGACTTTTATGTTTTATAGCTGATTAAACATATGTTAAGAGATTAACACCTCTTTCATTTTATACAGGTGTGTATATAGGTGTGTCCATGTATGTGTGCATACACATGGCATCCTATAGCAGTTTTCTTCCAGATTGAAATATTACATTTTCCAAGAAAGCTCTTTTAGAAAGAACGTAAACAACTCAAAATAGCTTCAGGAAGTACCAGAATCCAACAAGATTCACTAGGCTCCTCCTTCTCAAGAGTAAACAATGGACTTCTGAGAGCCACTCTCAGAAAAACCAAGGGGCAAAGAAGAATCTCAGAAGACTAAGTACAAAGATGACTGACTAGATCTACTGTCTGGAAAAATAAGAAACCTTATGAACTTCCTGGAAGATGCTCAGAACAGTTGAGCTAATTAAAAAGGACACTCTGGAGACAGTGTCCACAGGAACTGCCTGCAAGCTGTGCACTATTCTCTAGCTTCTCAGCATTTGTGAGCTGTTACCCATTTGTGGTGGGTTTAGGTGATGCAGCTGTCTTTGAGTTATTTCTGATCATGTAAGTAAATCCTCACCAATATCCCTGTAAATACCCCCAATAAAGTTCATTGGTTTACCAAGTTGGAGTTTGGTGGTATCAGTATTTTGGTACCTTGTTGAGTATTTATCTGGGGTGAGTAGGGTGTGTGTGTGTGTGTGTGTGTGTGTGTGTGTGTGTGTGTGTGTCTGTGTGTCTGTGTCTGTGTGTCTGTGTCTGTGTCTGTGTCTGTGTCTGTGTCTGTGTCTGTGTCTGTGTCTGTGTGTGTCTATGTGTATATGTTGCATCTCCCCAGAAAAAATCTTTTCATGAAGCATGTAGGTTATATGAGCCTTACATGTATATACATGTTAGATACTGTTCCTCCAGATGACTCCAACTTATGGGGTTTTCTTCTGTTTGTTTTGAGATAGTGAGCTGGGGCTCACCAGTTTGGGAAAGCGAGATAACCAGTAGGCCCTGGGGAGCTGCCTCTCTCTTCTTCTAAAGCACTGGAATTGTAAGCAACTGCCATCCTGCCTACGCTTTTTACATGTATTCTAAGGATTGAAAGCAGGTCCTTATGTTTAAATAACAAGAACTTTACTAGTTAAATATCTTCTACTCCAGAAACTCATTCCTTTATTTAACAAATACATTACTATATATTAGACACTGTATTGGGTAGGGATAATTTGACATGCTTCCTGTTCTGATATCGCACAAAATCTCATGGAGAGACAGATTCTGCTAATTAGTGTATTGTAATGTAGGCAGTGGATTTCAATATTAGCTGGGTATTGTTTTTCCATTAAGAAGACTTACCTTGACTCCATCTCTTCCTATCAGTCTTTCTTACAAGAACAGATGCCACTGGATTTATGGCCTAACAAGATCACCTAGGATGGTGTGTCTTTGTTGCAAGATCTTTAATTTAAATCTGTAAGGTGCTTTTTCCTCCTCCATGTAAGGTGACTTTATAAATTCCTGGAAAAAGTAACATATTATTTGGCCTGTATATGACAAGAACCTACAGTATTTCAGGAATCCACATAGCCATCATACATTTGTCTACAAGCTTGTTTTCCTGTAACTTTCCCCCTAATCTGTCATTGAGGTCTCTGGATGACAGCCATGAAGTCTGACCTTGCTTCCTCTTCAATGGGGGGATGGCTATGCATGTTCTTCAGGGAGACTTCTTTATCTAGCAGATGGCTTAATGCTTATGTGTGAGGTCTAAGACCAGGTGTACATTTCAAGGAAACTTACTTATATTAGGAGAGACTTATAAGTATTGCCTGACCTCGGTCCACTTTATAAAGCCACCCTGGAAAAGAACTCTGGTTGGAGGAGTAATTGGCTCAGGTGCTCAAGATCCAGAGGCATTAGCACAACAGAACTCATGAAACAACAGACACTGTCTGTGACTCCTAGATACAGGAGAGTCAACAGACGCTCATGAGGGCCAGTGAGGGGTCCAGAGGCAGCAAC
Source organism: Rhabdomys pumilio (assembly GCA_030674055.1). Lineage (NCBI taxonomy): Eukaryota > Metazoa > Chordata > Mammalia > Rodentia > Muridae > Rhabdomys > Rhabdomys pumilio. The sequence goes on along the minus strand of JANHMN010000010.1, from coordinate 46,612,559 downwards.
ATTTGCACACCGTTGATGGGAACCAAGGGGGAATAGGGGAATGAGAATATGTGCCTGGAGGACTGCATGTTTAAGATTATGAGAATAATAAAATAAATACTAAATAAACTATTTTACTATTCCTATTTACCTAATGTGTACATCACAAATATTTATAATAAAATTTATTTAAAAGTAAGTATACCATAAAAAGGCCCATGGCGTTTATTCTGCCACCATTTGTAACAGTACCATTTAAAACTGGCTAATTTTAAAGAAGAATATGTGAGTGGGAAAACTTGTTTAAAGGCCTTTAATGTTGCTCATTGCCGTTATTATTTTTTCCTCTTTTTTTTTTTTTTTTAATTTTAAACATGCCTTTGTTTCCCATAAGTACACAGATTTTACTCAGAAACGTAAGTACCCCTGCACTGAAAGACTGGGTATCATTAAGAAATGATCTCCTTTGACAGAAGAAACCTCAGTGCAATGAACCAATCTGGGTTTTATGTAACCCTAAGCTCTGAATTCAGGCCTGCCGGTATAGGAGTAAATTCCGGTCAGGATATTGGCAGAGCTCTGAAGTGGGGGGGGATGGGGGGGATATCATTTCTCTGCCTGGCAGGAGAGCTGAAGCAGTTGATTCATTTGCCATTGGAGCATTTTCCTCTATTTTTATGGTCAGTAGCTAAAAACTTTGTGTCCTCAGTGGGATGAGGAACAAGCTTGTTACCTCAGATTAAGCAAACACAAAGGAAAGGCATGCTTTAACTAGACCAAAGGTGATATGGTGTTCTTGGGTTTTAAACAACTTTTATTAGGGACAAACAGAACACCAATGTTAAAGAAATCTATGACAAACCCTAATAGTAAATCCATAATATCTAGATTTTACAGATTTCAAAGTGTTGACTCTTGATTTTTTATTTTATTAAAAATATTTTTTAATTTAAGAATTTCAGACACTATATTCTAAACATGTTCACCTCCACTCCCTTAACTTCTCTCAGATTTATCTTCCCTTCCTTGCCCACCCAACTGAATGAACTTGATGCTCACCTATATTGATGTTAATTTACTTTGTGGGCTGAGCTATGGAGACAATAACTGTGTTGGAGCAATGACACAATTAATCATCTTTTAGTTATTGCTGTGTTCCAGACATTCCACTTTTGATTTCAGACAGGAATTTTATATATATGTGTGTTGGGCCTGACAAGAGGTCTAAAACTTTATTCCACCTTTACCCTTCAGTCACATACACAGGTAGTGGGCGTGATAAACAGGCCCTCAGGCCCTAGAGAGATTTACATACTAATGAGGTACCTGAAGGCAAGAGGGTCCAGCCGACTAAGCATTCCTCCCCAGCCCCTCCCCCCCTTCCCATCCCTATTTAACTAGGCCTGGGTTTTGTGGGGTGTGAATCCAGATCCATCCACCATCTGTCATGCCAATAAACCAGTTTTGGAAACCCAAGGACTTCCTCTTGTGTTGGGGCCGAGCTGTGAGGAACCATGAGGAACCATGAGGAACCATGAGGAACCCTGGAGAGGCTTTTGGTTAATGAGTAGCCAGGCCTAATTTCCAGCTGGAGGAACCCAGAGTGTTCCCAGCTGACTACCCACAGCATGGTGGGAAGAACCCTGGGTTCCACAGCCATATTTTTCCAATATATATGATTATTTGTGTTTCTAAAATAACAGTGAACAGATTATAATCATCATTGATATTTTCCTTGCATTTCGAGAGAACAAGATGACATTCTTGTGGTTTCCCAGTGTCTGTTCTCTTCAGTATTTAAGCTAGACTGAAAAATATCTGTTTTGATGCTTTAATTTGTCTCATAATTTCTCACCACCAGTAAGAACTATTTACTTCACATTATATCTACCCAAGCAGACAGTTGCTTTTAGATGTGGTACATTCTTCATTTCCTAGCCTCTAATAAAGATTGATAATTTGGCAAGTATACAGGTTTTGAATAAGGCAGATCTCATGTATATTTTAACCCAAGGCTAAGTATTTTGTATAACTTGACTAATAATTTCTACTTGGTAGGACTGTCACAAGAATGAGACCATGGACATAAAAGGATTCTGCTCACAACTCCTGCTTTGTTATTCAGAACTTGAGTTTACTTTCTCCCTCCTTTCATTTCCCTCTCCCAAAGACTGATGGATAGAACTCTTAGATTGGCTTTGTCAGCGGAGAGAATATCTTTTTCTCCTATAGAAATGAGAGCTTTACTAATTTTTACTAAAACTCATGAATCAATTTAATGTAATCACCATCATTATTTTCATTTACTGTGGTCCTGGGAATAAAACCTAGGGCTTTGTGCTTGCTAGGCAAGTGCTCTATCATTGAGCTGAATCCTGAGTCCTGGAAATGTATTAGTTCTTCCTTCCTTCCTTCCTTCCTTCCTTCCTTCCTTCCTTCCTTCCTTTTTCCCTTCCTTCATTCCTTCTCCTCTCCCTTCCTCCCTCCCCTCCTCCTTCCTTTTTCCCTTCCTTCCTTCTCCTCTTCCTCCCCCTCCCTCCCTCCTTCCTTCCTTCTTTCCTTTCCTTCTCCATTGTGTGTGTGTGTGTGTGTGTGTGTGTGTGTGTGTGTGTGTGTGCTTGTGCGTGCACGCACAGGTTTGTGTTCAAGAAAAGTGTTCTTGGAATAGAGGGCATCCATTCCCCTGGAGTTCGAGGTATTTTTGAGATGCCTACCATGGGTTCTGGGAAACAAAACTGAGTCTTCACTGTTCCTTACCACTGAGTTGTCATCTTTCTAGCCCAGAAATTGCAATTCTTTAAGAAAAGTGTATTATTAAATGTCAAGAAGAATGAATTTTTTAATAGGCTCTCAAGGAACTCTACTAGCTCTTTTTGAAAATACAAATAATATTTTCTCAGTTCTAAGGATAATCAAGATTGATGAAACCTTCATCCCAGTGTTTATTCCACAGGTAAAAGTATCTAGGAAAATGACTATTCCATTAAGTTCACAAAAGTATTTTCTTAGAACAATCTGTCTCTTGGAAAATTGCACATATTTTCATGAACACGATACATGGTGCAGCTTATTATTTTAGAGAAAGATCAGAATGGGTGGAAACTAATTAAGGAAAAGTCTTTTAAATCATAAACACCCGCACACACCCAACAAGTATACAAAAGAAAGAAAATGAAAGCACAGTACCTAATTAAAACACATACTATCTAATTATGCTCTAAACAGTACATAATTAAAACATGCATACATTTAGTAGGCTATTTTCTCACAGTGTAATATGTTTCAAATGGTAAATAAATAAAAAACTTGCCTAATTTGCATTGTTTTACCCTAGAAACTTCACCAAGACTGAAAGTCTTTTGTAACATGCAGTTCAATAGGATTTTAAAGCTTTAGCCTTTCTCTGCAAAGGCGCCTGGAAGCTCAGACTGCCTCATCTGGTTATGGCGTGCTTAGAGTAGATGGACTCTTTGACTCTATGCTGCAAGGTGAATGCCGCTGATTTAATGATGCCACCGGCTCCTAAAGTCCTCCTCGCTAAACCTGGGCTTCTGCACATGCTGCCAGTGAATATTTCCTTGGGTGCTCCAGAATGCCCGGGGTGGGGGGTGGGGCTGGTGTTCAGGCGAGCGTCTCTGAAGGCTCCAGGGTTCCTCCACTGTGGGGATACGGGTGTGCTGTCAGAGACACAGAGCTCTGGTTCACCAACCTGCTTCAGCCAAAACATTGCGCTGCTGCTTGGTTGATTTTCTGATTTTCTGTGCTTCCTTGGAAGGCTTTGTTTGAAGAAAGATTATAACCTCTACAGAGAGAGTAGAGGTTAAAATGTTAAACTGTTTTAAGCACAAGACTTTGACCTTTGAAATAAACATTTTCCAGCAGACTAGGAAATTGAAAGAATTGTAGACTGACAGTCCGTATGTCTTCCAATGAGATGAATAGTGTGGTGAATATTTTAGCCAAAATTCACAATAATTTCAGAGAAAATCAATCTCCTGAACAGATCAGTACACATCTGCTTAAAAGGGGGGATTCTCTCATTAAGGCGATATACTACTATTACACACAGAACATTCACAATTCTCGATACTTGAATATATTTTGACTACCAATATTGGGTTATATCTCTTTGGTTTAGAATAGTCTGTATACCGTCTCATTGTTTACAACACTGAATTACTAGAGAGAACAGACTGGTGACCTTGCCTGGTGTCTGCATCTTGAGGTTATCTGTCTGTTTGCTGTGGCATTCTTGAATTTTTCATTACCCTCTACATTTTCTGTAAACTATAGCCTAGTTCTAAAGGCCTGGTTAGACTTAGATCATTCCAGGCAAAAATTTTAGAAGTTACAACTTCACTTCAGTGGATGAAAGTGCTGTCCTCAGCAGCCCATGTCTCATGCCAGTAGGGAGGTAATGATGGGTCTCTTTATGGAAAGGTGTTTCTCTGTGTGTTTGGCTGTAGACATGAAGGTGGAAAAAGCATCAAGTGGTCAGCTGGTCCCATCAGTCTTTTATCAGATAGGTTTACCACCTACCAACAACCCTTGTCTGAAGTAGTTTTAAAAAAAATCTACATTGCAGAACTATTATCTTGTTTATATTTTTTACATATTCATCTGCTAGAAAAAGTTTCAACAATCAACTGGCAGTAAATTATGGTTCATTTTAAAAAGCAGGGCAACAGTTTCATGCTTTTCTTTTAACTACTAATTTTCAAAGTTAGAATCACTGCTGCTCCCCATGGCAGCCAGTGGGTTTGTTCTCGCTCTTCTCTCCTCCCTCCATATTTCTTTCCTCACCTCATCTGTCTCTCACCTCCCATTTCTTCTTTCCTATTTTCTCATTTGCATTTTCTACTACTGCTTAATATAAGATGTGCCAGAATATTCATGCTCAGGTTTGATAATGCAGTTTTTCTTAGAATGATTCTAAACAGAAAATAAAGAAGACACAATGAGATAGGCCGTCAAAGAAAGAGAGAAAGCTTATGGGCTGGGGAAGTGGCTCTGTGGTCATAAATTAAAGCAGGTTTAATAAGAAACAGTAGATCTGAGATTGGAAAGACAAATTATGAAGTTATTACTTGTCCCTCAAATTGCTCCCAGATGAAATCTCATCCTTCAGTCTTTGCTAATTTAGTATTTTGTGAGGAAACTCACAAATTGCTTCAAAATGTATTTAAAGTACAATGCACTGAAAAGACCTAAGATAGTTCTCAGGAAGGATTCTTGGATGAGTCTTGACATGGGAGTTGGGCATTGTATTCAAGGGGATGTAAAGAGTTATTACAAAACCACACTAACAATGCTTGAGTTTTATTGAAACAAACAAACAAACAAACAAACAAAGTCAGTTGGACCAGTTGTACAGTTGAGACAGATTCACAGGAATGCTTGATTGACAGCATAAGTACAGTGCAGACTGTGAAGGGAACATTCTTCTTCATTTAATTAATTGGTCAACATTTTGTTTTCTTTGCAGTGGAGGAAAATGAATCTTTGCCTTTATCTCACATATCACAGCCAGAAGTCAATTGCAATAGAAGTGTGGATCCATATCAGAAGCTATAATAGAGCCAGAAAATAATGGGAAAGTTCCCTATTAGAGACAAACTGCAGGTCTTAGGCGTTAAAGCTGGAGCCAAATCTTGATGCTTCTGAGATGTTCTATACATGGAAAAGTAGAGCACAAAGACAAGAAGCCACAGGTTGCCAAATCAAAGGATCCATTCCCCAAACACAGTGGTTTTTTTTTTTTTCCAATCAAGAGAGAAAAACTGTCAAAAAAAATAGCAGAAGAAAACACAAATCCAAAGGATGATGGAGTCCTTGCCTAGGATGAAAGAGGCTCTGGGTTCAGTCCCCAGCATTGCAAATATAAAACAATAACAAAATCCCCCAACCCTGTGAATCAGAGACTACAGCTTATCAGCAGAATATATGCACAATGTGAGCGCATCCCAGGCTTCCATCCTCAAAGGCATGAAACAGACAACAACAACAACTAAACATTGGCTATATATTCTTTCTCAGTTTCCATATAGATCGATGACTTTTGCATGTCTTTACTTTCCCAATCCTGTGTTTATCTTCCCATTCTCTCTCTTTACTCTTTTCCCACCCCCCTCCTCATTGACTGGCCAAGACTTCTAAAATAATTTTTGAGAAAAAAAATGTTGTTATCAGACAATCCTGATAGCAGACAATCCTTTCTCTTTCCAATGACAGAGGGAAAGATTTCAAAACCATATTTTAAAATTTAATGTATTTCAATTGAATCTAAAAGTGTTTCCTGAAAGCTATTATTTATTATCTATCTTCTCAGCAACATTTGCTCAGATGAGGTAAATATTTTTGTAAGTGCTTTATCAAAATTAAAGCTTTCTGCAGCTACGAAGGATAGAAATCATATGACTGTGTGTTATTTTATGTCCCTATAATGAACTACATTGATTGTCAACTAAAATACTAACCTTCCATTTCTGGAATAAACTAAAAATATTTTGTGTTCGCTATACTCAGCTTTGATATGAATGCTTGGGGTTTGAACTTGGGTTTTCTTGCTTTCACAGCAAATGCTCTTTCCCACTGCACCATCCTTCATTCCATGATGGTTGTTATTGTTATTGTTGTTGTTTTGAAGCTGACTTTGCACTTCTTGTTAAAGCTTGATCATGTTTCCGTGGCTGTGCTATGTATTTCTAGATTTAACATGTTTATAGTTTGATAGGGGGGTTTGTATATTACATTCATGATCTTTGTCTAGTTTTCATTTCTTGTGACATCTTTTATTTTAGTACTAGGAAATTAACATACCTTCTTTCTTTGTGTTCAGGAATAACTTATGTAGGATTGTTATTGTTTGTTTCTCAAATATTTGATAGAATTTACTCAAGCCGCATGGACCTGATTGTTTTTAGATAATCTTAAAACTATGAGGTGAATTTATTTAACAGAAGAGAATTCAGGGAGATAGTCTATTAATATTGGTCAAATATGTATATGACTTATGTCACAGAAAAGAAAATGTTGAGAAAATAATGACTCCAAAAGTTCAAAAGTTGAATCAAAAATCTCAGAGATTATCAAGTAGGATAAACTCTTAGAGAACTGTATTCAAATGGCATTATATGTTAAAAATAGTGAAAACAGTTTGAAACAACTGCAAAAATGACATACTAAGAGGATGATTTGAAGAACTGTGGACTGTTCATCAGGAACCATGGAAACAAGTGAAAAATATCCTTAGAGTCATAAATGGGAAAACCATCAACCCAGAATTGTATGATACTATATCAGTGAAAGTATTTTTATGAGTAACAGTGAATTTAAAATGTTGTCAGATGATAAAATATTTTCAAATGCAATTTGTGTGTGCAGCTGTAATTGATGGAGCTAGTTCAGGCCCATCTCACGTTGGACTTTTTTTGACTGGGAGTCTGTGAATCTCTCAAAACAGTTCTGTGTTCCCAGTTGAACCTTTCACTGCCTAATAGGGTACCACCTATAAGGAGATTTTTATTTTTTAATTAATTTATTTATTAATTAATTAATTTATTCCTTTATCTCTGTGTCTTTCTCTGTATTGTCTCTGAGTGTCTGTCTGTCTGTCTCTGACTTTCTCTGTCTAGTCTCTATTTCAGTCTCTCTTTGTGTAAACATAAATGTGTGTGTGTGTGTGTGTGTGTGTGTGTGTGTGTGTGTGTGTGTGTGTTGCATGGTGTACACCTGAACAACAGAGGACAACTTGCAGCAGTCTGATCTCTTCTTTCACTTTGCATCTGGGCAGTGTGTCTCATAGTTCTGTGAATAGTCTGGCACTCCAACTAGCTGTCCTGTTAGCTTTGGTCAGTTCTCCTGTCTTTGCCTTGCATTTCCTTACAGGAATACTGGGATTATAGATATTGCACCATTGACTCTGGCCTTTTAATGTGGGTTTTGGGAATCAAACTCAGATGGGAAGTCTTGCTGCCTGGTGAGTCATCTGAGTAATCAGGATTTCCTAACCTGGATCTGGGTACTAAGAAGGGCTGGAGCTATTTGCTGGGTAAAATCTTTTCCCAGAGATCTCATATTTTAATTAGATTTTCTAATGGTACTAGATCCCAGAAAGGGTTAGATTCACTATTCAGTATCAAAGCAACTATGTAGATTGATTGGAATAATACTACTTTTTCTTTTTTATATAAAGAAAAGTTTACCTAAATTGTATTTAGCTTCTGCCTTTTACCCCTAAAAATCTATCCCCAATATTTAATTAGCAAATTAAGATAAAATGCATTCATGTATACAACCTGTCCTGGTTTTTTTTTTCTCCCTAAACCCTTTTCTTAATTGTTCCAGGTAGCTTTAGTTGTCAACTTAGCACACATGAGAAGAGCGGGCTTCAATTGCAGATGCATGTATCTCCATAAAATTGACTCTTGATTGCTAATTGGTATGGGGGATGCCAGCCCAATGTGGGATGTGCTATCCCTGGGCAGGTGGACCTGGGCTATATAGAAATGGTGGTTGCATGGATGAAAGGAAGATAGCTAGTAAGTAGCATTTTCTGAGGTTTCTGTTTTAGTTTCTATCTTCAGGTTCCTGACTTGAGTTTCTGCCTTGGCTTCTATCTTCTGTGTTTGGTTATGGGTGTTCTTATCTACAATAATGAGGTCAGCTTTAAAACATATGTATATGCCCAAAATGATAAGATGTTATTTCCTTTATTCATTTTGGAGTTTGAGTCGAGTTTTAAGGTGGTTTTTGCTCTACCCAAGTTATAAGAGAAATTTAACATTGGCTAGCTTTATTTCTCAGTTAAATCTTTATCTGTTTGGAGTCTGTTCTACTATAAATAAAGTAAACTCTCAACACAATTTTTTTTATTTTTCACATTTTGCTCATTTGGAATACTCGTTAGTTATTAATGCCAAAGCCTTTTATTTGTAGTGTCTTTGCTGGAAGTTTAATTGTTGGTGCTAAATATTAGGTGATAATTTGAATAGTTTTTAGGTCCTAAAGTTAATGCTTGATGGACACTGCTTGAATCTAAGGTCCATGTCCACTATAATCAGAGAAATAGACACCCTTCTTAGACAAACGTTTATCCAAAGGAATTTATATTTAATACTGAAAATTCAGCTTTGCTGTAAATAATTTCTCTTTGAGGTAGAACTTTTGTTTAACATATTAAATATTTTTGTGAATAATTGTAATGCCCTTTTTGATTACTGTGATTAGCTCTTCAAGAGTCATGCAGGTAACCAGTAGACTATATTTTTAATTGTGATATTCAATAACAAGAAATATGAACATCTACTTATTAGCAAACATTTTACTTTTAGAGAAAAAAATTTTTTGAGATGGGGTCTTGTGTTGGCTAGGTTTTTTTTTTTTTTCCAACTTGACACAGGCTAGAGTCATCTGAAAGGAGGAAGCCACAATTAAGACAGTGCCTCCATAAGCTCCATCTGTAGGACATTTTCTTAACTAGTGGTTGATTGGTAAGTGCCTGGTCCATTGTGATTGGGACTATCCCTGGGCTTGGTGGTTCTAGGTTCTACAAGAAAGTAGGCTGCACAAACCATGGGGAGCAAGCCAGTCAGCAGCACCCTCCCAAGGCCTCTGCATTAGCTCTTGTCACCAGGTTCCTGCCCTGCTAGAGTTCTTGTCCTGGCTTCCTTCAGTGATAGACTACAGTGTGAAATGTAAGTCAAATAATCCCCTTTCCTTCGGTTGATTTTGGTCATGGTGTTTCATTACAGGAATAGAAACTCTAACTAGTACAGAGTCTCACTGTATCTCAGGCTGGAGTGTAATTTACTATGTACTCCAGACTGACCTCAAACGTTTGATTCTCCTGAATCTGCTTCCTGACTGCTGGGATGAAAATTTTTAATAAAGACTAGGTATCTGGTTTTGAAAGCAGTGATGCAGAATAGGTATCAGGTCTATTCCTTAGGTTAGGCATCATTGCTTGATTTTTCTGCATCGTTTTGCATATTTTTGTACACTAATTTACTCACTTATGTAGCCTCCTTTGCAGCATCCCACGAGAACCCACAGAGTTAGGACAAAACATGAGCCTATTTCCATTTCACAGGACATGGTAGAGTGTTCCAAAGAACTCTGTAGTTGGGTGAGGTTCAATAGAAACAACTTGAGCTGTGTTGGAGACTACTGAAATCGACCTCAGTACTGGAACTTATTGGTAAAAATTAACCAAGACACCATTTTGCTGTCATTTTGTTTTCAAAGAGAGAAGGTAAAGTATAGGAAACATCAGCAAAATGAGAAAAAAAATCATGGAAGCATTGAGAGTCCTTTTATTTTCCTTCTTATAATATTTTTATTGATTATTTTATTTGATTATTTGATTATTTTTTGGATTTCAGATCATGAACCCTGATCACACTTTTCAGTCCTCTCATGTCTAGCCCCAACCCCACATAAAGGAAAAGAACAAGTTCTATTTGTGTTGCCCATATATTCACTGGAGCATGGTCAATCTCCCAGTGGCCAGCCCCTTAAAGAAAACGGAATCTTTTCCAATCTATGTCCACATCAGAAACCATCAGTTGAGGAGAACTGTATTTCACCATCCTTATCACAATTTTAAAGAATTCTCCTTGATGGCTTTTTGTGTAGGCTGTTATTTTGGGGGGAAGGTTGGAGATGGGGTCAGGGTTGTCATATAGGCATTCTATGTACCTACTTTTCATCTCTGAGCTTCCCGTCATCAATACCACGACAAAAGTAATTTCCTTGCCCTTTATCACCAGTTAATGTGCATTTAGATCACTTTAAGTAAACACAGAGTTAATATGGCTCCCATTTTCATCTTAGATGTTACTATTAGTATATTCCTATAGTGATGCACAAAATCAAACAGTACCTTGTGTGCATCAGACAAGGGTTTACACGTTAAGGTCAGGTTCCATGTTGTTAAAATCTTATTTTCTTGGACTAGCCTTTCCCCCTCTATATCTAGGAAGTCTTATTTTATGTTTTTTCATAATTGGGAAACTCAGCTGTGCTGGCAGCTGTGGAGTAGCAGCTGGTCATTCAGGGCCTTTAGCCATCACTGATAGTTGGAGTATGAACTGAGAAGCAGGGCCATCAGCCTCATCTTTTCCAACTTGGCTGGACCTGGATCAAGAGTTCCTGGATCTGCATAGGAGTCACAAGAAACTGATAAGGAAACCCGAGAGATGAGGATTATTTAATTATTTAATTATTTATTTATTTATTTATTTTTGACAAACAAAAGTACATTATGCATGAAAATAGGAAATAAAATCTGACAGCCTTTGAGAAAATAAGTTTCCTGTAGCTCCCTGAACCACAGTGTCTCTGATTGTGTGCTTAACAAACGTTAATTGACTTTCTTAACTAGAACATGAGATTCTTATTCAGCAGCCCTTTCAGAGACGTTCACAGATGAATGCAAGTTGCTTTTTATTATTTAGCTTTCAGAAACAAGTTTAATATTTTAATAAGGAATGGTTATTCATCTATGACTCTGCTTTCTTATTGCTTAGATTACATGAGTTAGACAAACAAGGCTGAGTTTTTAAAGTTGAGTTTTATGAGTTGGTGTGAGATCAATAATTTCCTAATCTGCTGTCAATCTCATCTCTGTGTAATAAATCTGTCTCACTCACAGTTATTTATAGAAGCCATGAAAGCCTGGTGTGGATGTCAGCTTGCTCCAAAATAGATGCACTCTGTAGCCATTTTATTTCTTTAAATCATGCTTTTCTATTCTCAGCATACTTAATTTCAGTGTTTATTTAGTTCTATATCTTGAAGTTTGGACTTTAAGGTGTCTTGACTTTGATGTGCTATGCTGATGGCTTTTTGGGTTTTGCCCAGTGGTTGGACTCTCTCTTTGACAGTGTTGGGTATTTATTGTTTTGTTTGCACACATTCATTACGCTGTGAGAGACAGGTCCATTACTCACTCCACTCTGCCTGATTTATTGAACTCTACTGCCTTGTCTCATCTGCACATAGCATGGAGGCCAGAGCCCTGTATGCAGGTACCATTTTTATAGCAACTGATTGGAAATGATACATGTGTTAAATTACAGAAGGAATTTGATAAGGCTTAGAAGGCCTTCAGAAATAATACATCTTTCTTTCCTATTCCTAACAGCTCTCATGTTGTTTTAAATCAATAAGACTTTGTCTTTAAAAATGGTCCTAGTCAAGGACAATATATGTCAATTCAAAATTACTGCTAGGATTAATCTCTCAATATAAGTAAGTCTTTTACTTAATTCTGGCTTTTAACAAATGGTTTTTAACAAATAACATCAAATGACTCTGTTCACAAAACCACCCATCATAAGAAAGAGTAAGAATGCTAATATTTTACACAGGGAGAAAAATAATCTCAATTATTTAGCAGTACAAAGATAACAAAAATCCTCTGTTGCATTACCATCATATTTCTACATGCTCCATACCACAGCAGATTTCCTCTGGTTTCTTGCTGCTTGGTATGACCTGGCTTCACAGAACTGGCATTACCCAGGAGCATGTTGAACTAGTATGACCAACCAGTTCCCTTCTTTCCTGAGACATAATATGCCAAAGTAATTCACATGTGAATTAATGAGAGGCACTGTTCCAGACAGTCTAGTTTTTAACAGTTCCCTTTGCAGACTTTGACTGACAAGTAAGTGCACATGATTTCCTGCTAATAGGAACCCAATGTGGCATGGAAGCCTTATTGAGGCATGTTTTCCTAGAGAAAATCAACAGAGATGATCAATACTTTCTAGACAACACATTTGTTTACTTCATGTTCTGAAAAAGGCCTGAGAACTATGAGTATTTGATTTTAAATTTGTTTAGAATTCACAATTTCCTCAGATTGGAGAGGTTTATTTGGGGCATGAAATATTTACAGCTAAGGGAAAGCTGGCTTATGCTTGAAAAAGCTTATTTGTTGCTGAAAAGCATTTTAATAATAAGACTGAAGACACTTCTTACCACCAAATTAGAACTTATTACATATTGATGTGTGAGTAATTGGGAAAGGGAAAACACAAGTGAAAGATATATTTCTGGAAAAATTATATGTGGAGGAGAACATGAATATAAAAATCATGGTATTTCACCTTCAAAAATATTATAAAATTTAGTCAAACCCCTTTTAAAAAAGGAGAAAATCAACCAAAAATTATGGAAAAGAGACAGAGAACCTATAATCCTGCACCTCTCCTCCCAACCTTTCTGTTTAGGATATTTTATTTACTTACAATACAGATGTCATCTGCTTTCCCCATTTTCCCTCCCTAGAACCCTCTATCCTAGACCACCTCTTCCTTTATGCTTTTATATCATTTTGATTACATGCATGTATTAAGGTCAGTTCTAGGTTGAGGGTCTAGCAATACAATAGATGCAAATAGTCAAGGAACAAGCAATACAATAAACACAAATAGTCAAAGAAAAAGCAAGGCATTAAACTCATTACATTAACACTCCTGTGATCACTGTTTCTAAGGGCTTATCAGGATTACCAAAGTATCTGAGCCTATTTCCCTGTCCTAGCTCAAAGTCATTTTCATGTCTGAAGCCTACCTCCGTGTTCTAGCCTAAAATTTAAATTATTGTCTGAAATTACTTTTTTGTTCTAGCCTAAGATTTAGATTCCTACTCGAAATCACTTCTTTGTTCTAGCCTAATATCAGATTTCTGCCTTAAGCCTACTTCTTTTTCCTTGGCCAATGTCATATTTCTGCCAAGCAGTCCATTTCCTTGTCCTTGGTCTATGTCAGATTCTTGCCAAGCAACCCCAAAGGCTCTCCACCTCTCCTCATTTTTATTTCATTAACAAGACTGAACCTGTCTTGTTCTGACAAGAATGCCTTCCTTACCCATCATGGAATTTGGATTATCAAAAGCAATTCACTTTTGTCTTAGGTTGGTAAAGCTCTGTGCAGAATCTTACCCATCTTTGACTTGCCAGCCTGTTTATTTAATAACTCTGTCTAGGGGTCCATTTTCAGGTTCAAGCCATGTACTTTAGCTGCCAACATGTTGATGTTGTTAAAGACAATCTTTACATGGTGGGCAGGAATAAAAGTATTCCCAGGACAAAACAGCTAGCATGATCAAGTTATATATGCCATTTTTGAGGCTTGACCAAAATAGAAATACTGACTTCAGGCCATAGATAATTTTATCTGCAGTATCTACCACATCAATGCTCAGCAGAACAACATTCTTGAAATTCATAAGCTCCCTATGTATCATTAAAACATCCCGAGAGGTGTTAGAATTATGCCAAATACACTGCATGTGTCATTAAACTTCTTTCTAATTATAATGGCTACCACTGTAAATTGTAGAACTAACATGAATCCAGTGGTATTTGGTATGACACAGACAGGAAGGGTTGTGTGCCACTGGCCTTGAGGGAGTTCTTGGGTCTGAGCAGGTCCCAAATTACCCCCATTTTGGGGGATGGGATTGTAGCTTACTCACCTACACACCTGGGCATGTTAGAACTCCTGGGAGTCCAGCCTCCACTCTGTTTAGGATTTATTCTACAATATAAAATAAAGGTGAATTAAAGTTGCTTGAATGATCTGGAATGCAAGAAGTGGTGCAAAGGTCCATAGGCTGCAGTGATCACTGAAGGCTGGACCAGCGTTTGACTGATAGCCAAAGGTTTAAATTAAGACATTGCTAACAGTTCAGTTAACCCTAGCTCACCTTGAGGCCTTATTCTGGCTTTTACCACAATCCTTGGATTCTGTAACATCATTTGAATATGTATCAAATGTCTCCATCAACATCTGTCTCCTCTTGCTTTTACAAAAATTTAGTTCTGTAGAAGCAATATTTTTTCCTCTGTTTTACTTGTATGTTCCTGTGCAAAAAAATTGTATCTGATGTATGGTTTAGAATGAATGATTATTAGTATATAAATGATGAAGAATGAGGAAAACACTTTCCTAGGTTTTAGACTTTTTAATTCATAAAATAAGAGGCAAAGTAGAGACTGATTGTTAAGGAAAGAATTTGAAGTTTTTCTTGCAGGCAAAGAGTGTCAGGAAGACAAAATCTGTCACTAGTAGTGCATACAAACATCCATATATGTTTATATTCATTAAATTACGTTTTAAAATTTTACTATAATGATATTTGTTCTCTGAAGTCCTGGGTCGTATGGGTATTTACTTTAAAATATACCTGGAACATTACTTTTGTCATGTTATGTTTTGACAGTAGTGTGAAAAAAATCACAGGTAGAGAAGTTTTGGGTTGATTTTCCAGGAGTATAGGCATCATTCATGTATAAATGCTATATATTCTGAATGAACAAATATTTAGATAAGGACAAGGACAGGCTAAGTCTTGAAACAAGAGGACACAAGAGGACCAGTTCAAGTAAGAGATTACTGAAGTGTTCCAAAAGGACTTCTGTCCTATAGTGCAGGTTCTCTCTTCCCAGCAAAGAGTTATCTCCTGTGTATTCACTCAGAAGGTTTCTAGTTTTACAGTGAGAAAAGTGACCATCAAAGGCATACAAATACAGTGAGAAAATGTGAAGGATTATATTGTTTGCCTCTAACCCTCAATCTTTTCTTCCCTACCAAGGAAGCTGCTGATTGCTCTCTCTCTCTCTCTCTCTCTCTCTCTCTCTCTCTCTCTCTCTCTCTCTCAATTTAACTGGGTCTGGAAGGCCTTTCGTATAATAAGTAACATTTTTGGTTGATCTCATCTAGAATACAGATGACAGAACTGTACACAGAAGCTAAGATTCCATTTCAAGGCTTGAAAGTAACACAGTATTGCAACCGTTTGATTCTATAGATCAAAATAATCATAGATTCAGCTTATATAGAATGAGTGGATAAACAGAATGAACCCTTCACAGAGGAGTAACAAAGAATAAACAGAGACTGCAAAATCCAACAACCTTTCAATTATTGGAGCCGTAATCTTGAACACATGAGGTTGTGGTATATTCTTGATATCTAAACCATATGGACTACCAGTTAGCCCCTGCCCATTCAGAAGTGGTTTGCTCCCTGTGCTCCTTTATATTTTCTTTAGTTGCAGGGTGACATCTAACTACTGCATGTGGCATGACCATGATTTTTCTGTATATTCTTGTCCATGTTCACGCCACATTCCACAAGATTCTGTTGAGTGATCATTTGCATCAATATGTTCAAATTGTTATTAGTAGGTAGTGTTACATCACTCATTAGGTGGATGATAAATTGTCTTCTGTCCTTTCTCTCCTTGATTATAGTTCTGCTTTAACTAATCACATTGTAGCCTTCCTCATAGTAACCGCTAGAAGATAAAATTGTGATGACAGTCATTTATCTGTTTTCACAAGTCCACTTTCGGCTGAGTGCTGAAATACTTATCTATTCTACCTTATTATGCTCCTGTAGTTTCTGCTCTAAAATGCCCTTTTATGAGAGGATAAAAAATGCTAGCTGAATAGCAGAGTCTACATTGAGGCCAATTGTTTGTAAAGATGTGCTTAGTTAAAGCCCAGACATTGTGTAAGGGGAGGAAAATACATGATGATTTTGAATGTCGTTCAACATCAAATTAGATGTCAAAAAGTGGGATATGCATGAAAGAAAATCCATTACTTTTCCTACTCTCGGGTTTGAACCTGCAGACAATAAACATTTGCCTTCCAAAGTGTTTCAAATAAGAAAAGCAAAATAGAATCATAGCTATATCAAGGGGGGACTCATGAATTTCCCCATGAAAGGGGAATAGAATAGATATTGTGGGTGAATAGGGGTTGGGTGGAGTAGAGCAGGGTATCTCGGGTGGGGGTGGGATAGGGATGGGAACAGGAGAGATCAGGTGTGGGGAAGCTGGAGGGAGAGAGTAGTAGAAGAGATAACTGGAATTGAAGGACATCTTTGGGATGAGGTAGAAACCTAGTACAATGGAAACTCCCAGGAATCTACAAAGGTCATCCTAGCTAAGACTCCTAGCAATGGGGGATATGGATCCTGAACTGGCCATCTCCTTTAACCAGGCAGAACTTCCAGTGGAGGCACTGAGACACCAATCCAGCCACAAAAATCTTTGACCTACAATTTGTCCTGACTATAAGATGTGCTGAGGTAAATGTGGTACAGAAATTGTGGGTGGGAATGGTTAACCAATGACTGTTCCAGCTTGAGACTCATGCCACAATATGTATGTCTATTTTGATTTCTCAGCTGCTCGAATCAATTTCAGATATTCCTCTTAATGAGTGAATCTGGTTCCAAGCCTGTATGTATAAATAATTTGACCAGAGCTCATCTGTCCACATTTGCTATTCTAGTTAGGAATTCAATGGCATAATAGATGTTACCAAGACCATGATGTGATATACTAAAAATGTTCCTATTCATATCAACTTACCTGAGTAAAGATGCCAGATGAAGACAAGTCTGCCATCCTGTATGCAAAGCAAGGGCCTCAGTGAACGAGTTTTATTCCATAGGTCAGAGAATATACAAATAGCAAAATTGTAGCTTGCAACCCTTAAGAAATAAGAGTTACTAAAAATGTGCTTAAATTTGTGTTATGTAATTCTCCAAAAGATATTAGAGATGACTGCCCCCTGCTCTAAAACTGCAAAATATAATCACCCTTAAAGAATTGTGAGGCATAAGCAAGATGCTTGGGGAAACCACCATTTTCCACGCAGGAATATCCACTGGGATGTTTACTGACAAAGTTGTTCCATTCATATTTACTTATGTCCTTAAAGTAACACATGAAATTTGATGTTATATTTAAGAGACTGATATTGGCATAAAGAAAATCGGGGGCTTTATACCTTGTAAGTATAAAGTTGAAATTCTTTTGATGTGAACTAGTTGAGATACTTATATAAGTGATAATTGTAGTAACATGGCTAGCCTTTCTTCATTTTCACCATCAATGAAATGAAAGGTATGTTAATTTTTGGTGGAAAAGAAGTAGAATAACAGTCTCATAAATAAATAAAGATTCCATAGTTAAAAAACAAGAGAGGGAGCCCACTCCTGAAACTGCCTGAAGGATCAAGCCCCAGAGCTTGAATAGCCCAGAAGCCTAGAATAGAATCAAACAAGACCAGCAAACAAACAAACAAACAAAAAAAAACCCAAAAAAAAACAAAAACAAAACACACAAAAAACCCCAAAACACCAAAAAAACAAAAAAACAAACAAAAATACCAAATGAACCAAACAACAACAACCAAACAAACAATGAAATAATTCCTAATGATATTTTGCTATACTCAAAGATTGGTGCCTAGTCTAGTTGTCACCAAAAAGGCATCATCCAGCAATTAATGGAAACAAATACAGAGACTCACAGCCAAACATTAGGTAGAGCTCAGAGAATTTGGTAGAAAATAGAGAGCAAAGATTGTATGAGCCAGAGAGATTAAGGACATCATAAGAAAACCTACAGAATTAACTAACCTGGGCCCATATGGACTCATAGAAGCTGAACCAACAATCAGTGAGCCTGACTGGGTTTGACACAGGTCTTCTGTACATATTTTACAGCTGTGTAGCTTGGTCTTGGTGAAACTTCAGACAGTGGAAGCTGTTATTGTCTTTGGCTCTTTATCTTGTTTTGGGACCCTTTCCTTTTAATATGTTGGTTGCCTTATTCAGCCTTAATATGAAGGCAGGTGCCTAGTCTTACTGCAACTTGATACCCCATGTTTGGTTGATATTCTTGGTTGGTCTGCTCTTTTCTGAAGACAAGAGGAAAGGGAGTGGATGGGGACGACCAGTAGGGAGGATGGGTAGGGACTGGGAGGAGAGAGGGAGAGGAAACTGTGATTGAGATAAAAAAAGAAAATAAATGTATTTATATTTTTAAAAAAGATATCCATTAAATTATCTGGAAAGAGAATCATGATTCATACAGCAAGGACATTTCCTATTTGCCACATATCTATTCCTATGACATTTTAGATGCTTTTTAAAATAATAAATAGTTTTGATCTTTATTTTGAAAATTACTCTTAGGGATGACTTTCTTTTTTTTTTTTTCCTTTTTTATTGGATATTATATTTACATTTCAAATTTTATCACCTTGCTCCATTCCCCCCACCACCCAGGAACCCCTTATCCCATCCTCCCTCCTCCTGCTTCTATGAGGGTGTGCCCCCACCTACCCTCCACTCCCACTTCCCCACCCTCGAATTCCTTCCCCTTCAGTGTTCAGTCTTCATGGGACCAAAGATCTCCTCTCCTACCTATGCCCAACAAGGCCATCCTCACCTACATATACAGCTGGAGTCATGGGTCCCTCCCTATGTGCTCCTAGGCTGGTGGCTTAGACCCTGGGGAGCTCTGATTGGTTGGTATTGTTGCTCTCCTCGTGTGGCCACCTCATAATTAATAATGTATATTAATAAAACAAATATGGGGAGTAGATACATTGTTAAAATTTAGATATAACATTAAAATATACATAAGATATCAGACCAATATCACTTGCTAGTATAATTAAATCCTCAAATAAATATTATAAAAACATTTTTATTTTGCTATTATTAGTTTTCAAAACATGAAGTTTTCTTTTTTATTTTTTGTTCTCTCATTTTTACTAATAAAATGATTTAATCATTAGCAAC
This sequence comes from Rhabdomys pumilio, assembly GCA_030674055.1. Classification (NCBI taxonomy): domain Eukaryota; kingdom Metazoa; phylum Chordata; class Mammalia; order Rodentia; family Muridae; genus Rhabdomys; species Rhabdomys pumilio. Next base: position 46,592,958 of record JANHMN010000010.1, on the reverse strand, counting down.
TTATTTTATTATCACAATTAAATAACAAAACCATAAATCATTTCAATATATCAAATAGTTGAAACCATCTAACATAACCATGATGTACATATATATTAAAAAACCTTCAAGTCTACCAAAGAAATGTAATCCATTTAATAAAGAATATTTTTTTAAAAGCTCAAATGAAATCCTGTCACATAGTTTTGAATATGTAATATGCAATATAATGAAATGTTGAATACGTTCCTTCATTTCCTAATGGTAGGATGATGACTCCATAGAATCTCATACTGCATTGTGTTCTGTAGAAGCATCTGCTGGGTCATAGCCTCAGACATTAGTACTTAGCAGCTCCATATGTCTCTCATTTTCTCATTTGATGTGCTATTCCTGTATTCTTTCTTAATCCTATTGCTTTCAAATTTGCTCATCTGAAATTATAGAGACTCTGGGATGGGGAGAGAATTGGTTGGCAGGTGACATTTGAATGTGGCTTTGTAAATAGATGTTAGAAGTTCAAGTTAAAAGTGAGAGAGAAGTTTACTTCACTTTAAGCCAAATTCCAGGCCCCAAGAAAAGTCCCATTATGACTTCTCTAATATGTCAACAGCTAAAAATGGTTATCCTTCTGTATCTAAAAAACCCACTGGGTCAGGATTCTTGTTCCAGTATTTCTGATCACCCATGGACACACCAGATTTAATTTAAATGACACAAAGATTATTTATTTTTTAATTTGAATACACAATTTATGATTTTCATGGCATTATTATTACATACACAAGGTGGAAAATAAAATTCCCAATATTCTTTTTCTGCCTTGAGGAAAAAAACTTCAGTAGAATTCATACCTTTCAGGGTCAAAATATTGACTTTTAGAATTACAAACTTGGGGCCTAATGTGGTACATTTCTCCTGTTATTCAGTAGTCTTTATGTTATAGTTGTTCTAAAAGGCTCCTATATACACAACACTTCAGAGGACACTTTCTATAATGACACACACGAGTGTGTATATTTTTCACATTTATTTCTTAGCAGCATAGCCCCATGATTATTTCGGTTTACTATTAGTTAGAATTAGCTTTATGAGGTACACCAATACATTTTTATGCAGCTTTAGGGCTGTGAAACATTTCATTCCTGTTATACGAGATGTTTTTCATTAGCATTTAGGAGTACATACATGTGCTATCAAATCTTAGCACCATATTAGCATCAAGAATGGGATACAGGGGTGGCCTAAGAAAAGTAATACAAGACATGGAAAAGGGAAAAACCACAAAGTGCTCATAAAGGGAGCAATGCAACATGTAACGCTCTGCATTTACAATTCCTTTATCTACTGATCGTAATAGACACTTTATTGTAAATTTGGATGTCTGTAAGCTCCCTCAAATCATCCTGCTGTGTGATTCTTGTTCAGCACCTGAGGGAGAACATTTGTGATGCCTTTTAAAAGGGAATTATGTTGCTTGTAGCAGTTTATAAGCACTCTAACAGCAGTTCTCCTTACTCCTAGGGATCTCCCAAGTGGGGATGTTGGAAACCCTGCATAGGAATCTTTATATACTCTGTGTTTTCACCACACACTGCAATAATGCTGTATAGTACCAGAATTGATCTGTCTGTGTTTTCTGCCTTGTTATCTGTCTGTACTTATACTTTGGGGCCATTACAATGTAAAACAGGGATTACTTAAAACATCAGCACTATGGTACCAACACAGGTGATCTCTTAGCAGATCAGTCATGGATGTGCTGAACATGATGATTCATGGTCCAGAAGGAATAGAACTGAATGCCTTATTTCCTAATGCTACTCAGAATGGTGTATAATGTGTGCCTTATGAATTGTTTATGTCTCAAATTTTCCACTTAATATTTATGAGCCACTTTTGACCACATGTAACTCAAAACGTGAAAAATGAAGCTGTGTTTAACCGGGAAATTATAATGCATACCAATGAGTGTTTTGTTAATTTATTCTTCAGTTTTACGTTTTATTTAATGATGCCAGCTGAGAGTCTTTAAATTTTTTTTTTTTAAAGTGGAGCTGAAGAGATGTCTCAGTGGTTAAGAGAATATGTTATTCTTGTAAGGATTTAGATAGGGTTTCCTGCACCCGAATGGTGATTCACAGTCATCTGTAACTCCAGTTCCAAAGGATCCAGTGCCCTCTTCTGTCCTCTGTGGGCACCAGCCATTCATGTGGTACACACACAGGCAAATAGGAATACACATAAAATAAATCTAATTTTTTTAAAAATTAAAAATTAAAGATATTATTCTTTTTATTGTTCGGTATATGTTTCTCCCAGTGTGGTGTATCTGTGTAATGCATGCACAATTTGTGTGGTACACAAATGCATATGTAGGTATGAATGCTTCTGCATGTGCACTGAAGCCAAAGAAAGGCACCTGGCATCCTCCACTCTCACCCTTCACCTTATTTATTTGAATCAGGGTCTGTGAACATGGAGCTTGTGCCTTCTGTGGGCTGGAAGCCAGAGCACACAGACATCCTCTTGTCTCCCTCTCCTATAATACTGGAGTTGCAGGAACACAGCTGCAGCTGCCTTCTTAAATAGATGCTGGATCCAAAATCAGGTCCCCATGGTGCAAGAACTCTTAACCACAGAGCATCTCTCCAGCCACACAAATAGGCCAAGTCACCCTCAAAATGTCTATAATTCACCAAGTTTCTAGTTTTTAGAGCTTTGTATACCATGGATATACTTGGATGTAGGTAGACAGACCCTCAGAGTATGTGGACATAGCCTACCTTTAAAACCTGAAGAGAAACTTTTCATATTTCCTCGTATTTAATGGTTGTGTTCTTTTATTCTCCAAGGATGTTTTTTAAAATATATTTTTAATTTGTGAATTTCATGCATATATATATATGTATATATATATATATGTATATATATGTACATATATATATATACGTGTATATGTATGTATATACATACATACATACATACATACATACATGTATATAAAATGTACTTTGGTGATATTTATCCCCCATACCCTTCAACTTTTCCCAGACCCTCTACTCACATTAACTCCCTCCTAACTTGATGTCAACTTTTTCTAACCTACTGACTCTAATGTCTAGTTGGTGCTTCCAGTAAGTCCACTTAAGCACAGGCGTTCTACCTGGGACACACTCCTGAGGAAAACTGACCCCCTCAACTTCTAGCAGCCATCAGCTGCGAATACTCCTTAGCTAGGGGTAAGACAACATGAGCCCCTTCCTCATCAATAATGGAATTTTGACTAGCTTCATCTTATGCTATTCTTAATATTGTCAACCATAGATGTAGTAAATTCCTGTATGCCACAGCCTTGCCATATCTGGAAAACATGATCTCACAACAGTCTTCCTCAACCTCTGGCTCTTACAATCTTTATACTCCCTCTTGTAAGATGATAACAGAGCCTTGTGTGTGGAGGTGTTATAGAGACATTGTCTTAGGGTTTTATTGCTATGAAAAAGCACCATGGCCGTTTTAACTCTTACAAAGGAAACATTTAATTGGGATTGGCTTTCAGTTCAGAGGTTTAGGCTATTATTGTCATGGTGGAAAACATGGTAGCTGGAAGGGTACAGGAAGACATGGTACTGGAGAAGGAGCTGAAAGTTCTACATCTTAATCTGCAGGCCTAGCTTGAGCATATGAGACCTCAAAGCGGCCTTTCAGATTTCCTCCAAAAAGGCCACATCTCCTAATAGTGCCACTTTCTATGGGCCTAGTAGTCACATGAATGAGCCTATGGGGCCATTTCTATTCAGCTCACCACAGGTTTCTTACTTAGCGTCGAGAACTCCAGTATTCTTTATTCTTTATACTTAGAAAAGTGGCAGGTCTCTATGTTAACTATTATCTACTGCAAAAGGAAGCTTTTCTGATACAAGTTGAGAGATGCACTAATCTATGAAAATAAGGATAGGGGTTTAACATGCAGTTTGGTATTATTTTTATTTAACAAAATATTAGAAGTAGGTCTTCCCCTATAGCCATGGGTTCTTGGCTCAGTTTGCAATGCCAGAGATGAGTTGCCTGTAAGCAGCATAAGAACTATGTCAGTGAAGTTCCGAGAGTATGTCTATTGTTGACATGGGGATGGCCATGTTAAAGACCCTAACCTCTGATCTATGGGAAAATGAAAAAGCCTTCTCCCCAGTGTTGAGTCTTAGAGCCTTCTTCGAGTATGAGTGTTAATGTTGACCATGTGTGCAGAATATGTCCATCAAAACTTTCTCCCCAGAATAATACTTACAAGACTGCTTCCCTATAGAGACTGACCCAACTGAGATTAGATAAACCTGTCTTTTTGATATATATATATATATATATATATATATATATATATATATATATCATAAATACCAACACCTTGTTTATCTGTGTGATACAATTTTACCTCCTTGTTTAGCTGCAATAGCCCTACTTCCATGTTCAACTGTATGTACTAAGCATGTTGAGTTTGCAGAATGTTGAGCCTTGTCTATCAGAGACACCAGACCACCCACATATAGCTTTTCCATGTGTCTGTCTTTTCTTCATTCCTTCAATACTCAACTCAGCTTCATCCCTGGAGCTATGCCGAATGCTACAATCCTATTTTGTGGAATGAGCTTTAAATCAAAGCTCAAAGTACTTGATTATTCCTATAAGATTCATGCCATTGTTGGAACCATAAGCATAACTTGCCAGGCCAGTCATTACTGTAGCTTATGTTTCACAAATGTTTGAGAAAAAAGTGTAATGATATAATGACTCCTGATCTTTTCAAAAGATCAGATATCTCTGTTGGATGGATACTGTTTTACTATGAAATCGTTTTTCCTCAACCCCTTTACAGGGATAGTGAAACTTTCTCTTAAACAACTTTGAAGGGGGGTTGTTAAGCTCTTTAAGATCTATACAGCTTCAAATTTTATCAACAAACCAAGTCATGTCTATATTCTATCGGCTCTCATTTTTAGTACAAGTTTGGACTTATTAACTAGCACTATTTTGTTTTAAGCAATGCTCTTCCTATAAGAAAATGACCCAGAGACAAAAGTTCATAAATATAGGTCAGGTAGTAGTACTTTCTTTGGAGTAAAGTAGACAACTTCTATTTTTCCTACAATTTATTATGGCTTCTATAATGCTCAGAACCTTGCTGTCTGGGAGTGTATTATTTTTCTCATTATTGTAGCCAAATGCCTGACAAGACACTCAGTTGTCATTTGTGAATCCAGTTTTTGAACTGATACTAGAGAATAGTATCTGTGAATAATGCTGTTTGGTTTTCTACTGTGGGGTACTTCTTAGTGAAAATGTAGCTTTTAGGGGGTAAGAGATTTTTTACTGAAGTAATAATACAATTATGATTTCCATGTATATACCATAGATTAAAAATTCTTGGTACATTTAGTACACAATGTAACTATAGTTGAAATAGATAAAGCAGACCATTGAATAACTTAAAGCCTATTTAATAACTTTAAAAACCACTGAGCCACATGAAAATACAGATACACAGAACTTTAGGACCTACCTACAGTACAGATAAAAATAATTATTCTTCATTACACAAAAAACATGCAAGAAAATTCAGGTAAGATTTTGGAGTGTAAAGTTTTACTTTTCCATTTTAAATTTTTTGTTTATGTCCTACTGATAGGGGTGTTTTGAAGTGTTATTCTGTATGATTTCAGTGTGCTGTATAAGTTCTTTGCTGCTGTGTAGTCTGCTTGCTTAAATGGGCTGAAGAGCTCTCATGTTGTTGGTGTGCATGCCAAATTATGGTTGGTGTTCAATGTGCTCCTCTGGTGTTAAATAAACAGTTCACACTGAAGACTGTGGCAGAATTATACTTTAAGTATATACATAGACATAGTACAACCAAGTTCTCCCCATATGAAACAAGAGGTGTTCAGAAATTACTTTGCTGTTGTTATCCTATATAGAAACATTTATCTTCTAGACGTCAAGATGTGCTCTTTCATGTTTCACACAGCTATTGTTTCTTGGACATCAGTGTGGAGTTTTCAGAGAAATGTAAAGGCACTTCTTGGCTCATTCTGTAGCAGCCATTTCTTTACTAACTGAGGTTATAGTTGCTATTTTGTCACATTGTTTCATTTTAGGCTGAAAAGTCACTGATTAGGAAGAAGAATTACTTTCAATTTTGGAATGTAACAAGATACTTCTTTTCTAAACAGTACTGTAGAAGTAGCCTGGCAGTAGTTTGATGGAATGGTTCACTTACTGAGTATTTTTCTTTTAAACTGAAAAGCTTTGCCATGACTTCAACATAACTTGTACAATGGATTTTTTTTTTAAGAAATAAAAAAGTAGATGAAGCAGTTCCCAGAAAGAGGATGTTATCAAAGTAGCAGTTGGCATTTAATTTTTTTTTTCTTCTTGAAAACAAGGGGCGCACCAATGCAGTATACAAGTCTAAAGGTAGGGAGACTAGATTTTTATGGGAGGAAGACCAGTTAGAATGTAGTCAGGAGCAAATAAGTGGAGTCAGAACCTACATTTCCAATGACAAGTGCAAACGATGAGTGCCAGCTCCTTGGAAACAGTTCGTCTCTCATGTGAATTAGTTCTGGGAACTCCAGATGACTTTAGCTCAGAAAGTGAGTTCTATTTGTAGGATTCATTTAGAAATTCTAGACATATAAAAAGTCTCAGACCTCTATAGGAAACTTTCTACACTGGCATCAAGGTCTCAGACTTCAAGTGAAGAAAATAAATCACTGGTCCTGGTACCCAGAGAACCGGAGCAGATTCACAGCAAGAGATTTATGATGGACGAATTAGTGGAAGAAAACAAGACTCAGCACTGACCATGTGATGAAAGTAAGCATGGTGTGATGAGGCTTTTCAGGGAGGTTCTCCATCTCCACATACACTCCCTCATGTCTTGATGTCAGAGAGCTGATTGTCCATGGTGGTGTCAAAGCTTCTTATTTTTGAGCCTGTTACACATTTGTGTTCTTTATTAGTGTCCTCACTTTCTTCTTTGAGTTGTCACATAAAGTATCTTAGAGAATCCATTTATATTTAGACACTTCCTGTTCATCTCCTTGTTCGCCTGTACATTCACTTTAACATCTCTTTCTATGACTACACTGGCCAACAGTGCATGGTCACTAAAAGTGTTTTGCTAATAGCTTTCAACATTTATGTCTTGAAAATGAGACTATGATCACCAAGCTGACTTCAAAAGAGAATTTTGCATTGTTTGTTATTCAAGTTTTTATTAACACAAATTGTATATATTAGTAGGACTGAGTTTAATATTTACACATGCACATATAATACACATAAGCATTTAAAATACACCAATACATATTTTTTCTTGAAGGAAAGGATAAGGTTGCTTTCTTTGCTGTTAGTTCTCTCTCATAGTGAAGGTCCAAAAGGGTAAGCAGGCTTTAGAACAATTAATGTTGAGTAATCCTGAATATAGAAAATGCATTAAATTATGCTAAACATTTTAGTGTCCCTTTGTACCTGTCACATGTATTATACAAGAAAAAAATGGAGTGAATTCTTTTGTGCTTCCAAGTCGCTATCTGATAATTATCAAATATAACCTATTTGTAAAATAAGTTCTGAGCATGGCTCACTAAAATAAGACAATGTACTTCAACTTTATCTATGTATCTATGTATCTATGTATCTATGTATCTATGTATCTAT
>JANHMN010000010.1:46501073-46585250 GCA_030674055.1 Rhabdomys pumilio | reverse complement strand
TATCTATGTATCTATGTATCTATGTATCTATGTATCTATGTATCTATGTATCTATGTATCTATGTATCTATGTATCTATCTATCTATCTATCTATCTATCTATCTATCTATCTATCATCTGTTTATTTATCATCTATCTATCATCTATTTATCTTATCAATTGTGGTGATATGAATATGTTTGGCCCAGGAAGTGGTCCTATTAGGAGGTGTGGCCTTGTTTGAGTAGGTGTGGTCTTGTTCAAGAAATGTGTTATTGTGGAAGTGGGCTTTGAGTCCCTTCTCCTAGCTACCTTAAAGTCAGTCTTCTGACTGCCTTTGGATTAAGATGTAGAATTCTTGGCTCCTCCTCTAGCACCATATCTGTCTGGACACTGCCATGCTTCCTGCCTTGATAATTATAAACTGCACCTCTGAACCTGTAGTTCAGCCCCAATTAAATGTTGTCCCTTATAAGAGTAGCTTTGGTCATCTCTTTTCAGCGTTGAAAACCCTAAGATATCTATTTATCTGTTTCTCTGTCTGTCTGTCCATCCATCTGTCCATCCATCATCCTTTTGTTTGTCTATCATCTATCTGTCTATTTATCTATCTATCTAATTATCTATCTATCTGTTTCTATTATGTTATGTTTATCTTCTAGTCTATTTATTAATCTAGCATTTATCTAAATATAGCTTACTTTCTCCTCCTCTCTATTTCTATCACAATTCACAAAGGAAACACGCAGTGTTTTCAGGAAGGTAGAATTGTTAGTTGCTAAGGATAGGAGTACAATTTCATGAGACTGAGAAGCTTTCCCAGCTCTAGTTGAATTGTTGTTCAGAGGAGCCATGTTTTTAGACAACCAAGTAGAAGCAAAAATTCTCTCTGCACCTAATAAAGTTTGTTTACCAAGATCTCTCAAAATTATATGATGGAAATGAAAGCCATATGATAACCATAAAATCCTTTATTGCCACAGGAGTGATGTCCTCACTGTATCTCCAATTTCTCACAGTCTAGAGATATCACCAGTGATAGTGGGGGACCAGAGTGAGTATGAACAGGGTTTCAGAACCAAGACATATTTTGGTAAAGAGCATAATTCTACTTCTGGCATCAGGTACACAGAAGGAATAGAGGAACTTGAATAAGTCATTTATCAACACGAAACATCACAACCTGAGACCATTTCCCCCTTCAGAGCTAATGGCTTTCTTTTATTATTTTTAGTTGTTTAGTTATTGTGGTACTGTGGAGCCTTGTGTATAGTCAGCAAGTAACATTTTTATTGCTGAATCATCTCCCTAAACTTATATATTTCAGGAACCTTTGTAAAAACTTAGTTTTTACTAACTTACCTTGAATGTGTTGAGGTTTGATCTTATTTGTGCAGTAAAAGGGATGCACAAATCAATTTCCCCCACTCTTTACAAAACACCTATAATTATAAATAGCTCTATCATTTAAAGGTCCATTCCAGGGTTACTTTCTCCAGAACCCAGAGCTACCACAATAACACATTATTTTTCCTCCTTTTGCATAATTTTCTCATAGTCTAGCCCTCTGTGTGTTTACTATTTGCCCTGGTGTTTTAGTTAAGTTTCATGTTTAATTTGGTTTTCATTTCATTATCCATATTTGCTTAATTGTTGCTCATAAATATACTAATTTGAGAATTATAGAAACAATTAAACGTTACCTGCTTAGTGACAGAAATCTGACTAGCTTTGTGTTGCTTTTCAACTGATAAGCCTGTCAGCATGCTGACTGACCTATGTGGGCAGCAGAACCATTTTTTTCTCTCACAATAAGTTTTAGGATTGCAGTTTTTACATTACTATATCTAAATTGGAATATATCATTTATGATTAGTAGAGATTAGAGTTCTCATGAAGGAGTAGCTTATCTAGTGGTTATTAAAAATGCAAAACCTAATTTACTAATCTTAAAGTAAAATTAAGTTCTTCAAATCATTAGCAATAATTCATTAAAACATGCCTTGAAATACCAACAGTAAGAATATTAGATTTGTCATGTACATAGCTCTCCAGAGACACAATGTACCATGCATCTTTGTATTATTAATTCAAAAGTTCATTAATAATCTCAATTTCTAGTTCTTAGTACTGATGAAATTGTATGAGTATGGCTGTGTTCATTTATTTTAAATGATGAAGGTTTGATGTAGAAGGCTAGTAGATTAAAAAAATCATGAAATAGATAAAATATTACGCAGGACTCTTACTTTGATTGGGAAATTGATATTTGTGCTAACTTAATTAATGTCATCATAAAGCAAATAAACAATCCAGTAGCCAGTAAAGATTGAACTGAAGTCCCAAGTCAGCCAATTCACTGGCCATGCTGGGTGGAAACAGAAATCCCTCCTGGGAAATGTGAATAGAGCCTGCAGCTATAAAAAAGCCCTCAAGTCTTAAGTGCCCATGAGAATATATTCTGATTATGTGAGTGGGCTGGGGGGAGGGGATTTGAGAAACAATGACAACTAAGTGTGGCAGGAATGTGGACTGAGATTGTGTCGATGAAGGCTACATGAAGACAGAGGGTACATAGTGAAGAGCCTGTGGAAAGCCATGGTGGTGGGGATGGTGAATGATGATGGGCTCAGAGACAATAGAATCCAGGATGAAAAACACAGGCTAAGGAGAAGTTGTTACCACATATGCAGAGGATGAGACTGACATTATGACAGGTCCAGATCAGGATCTTGCTCCTTACAACAAAGCATTTGTTATTCAACTGATGCACTGAAAGGCTGCCTTCAAAGTGGAGAACCCAAACCTTTACACTAGCATTAAATTAGAGAAACGCCACAGTCAGTTTTATTTAGGGAGACGCTAGATGAATTATGCATGCTTTCTTTGTCTAGAAAAGGAGAAAAATGAGGAAAGTAATTGACAAGTAAATATCCAGAATATTTTACAAAGTAATGGGACTTTCTATAACAAATATCCCTATGACTCATGTAGTCCTCAAAATACATTTACGAATTATAGATGATCACGCAAACCTTGAAGTTAAAGCATTACATGCCATATATTTAGGTAAAGACAAGTTTGGCTTTAAAATTATTTGAAATCAAATAAATTATCTTTTTATTTTGATCATAGTCAAATACACTAGAAAATATTTACAACTTATGACAAATATTCTTGAGGTTAATATCATAGTACACTTTTATATGAGATAAGTTTATATTATTGGATCTTGATTATTGCATGTCATAGCAAACAGCTTTCTTATCAACAAAGAGTAAAACAAAGTTCAACATAGTTCTTTAAGAGCTATTACTTCACCTCAAAAGTGATATTTCCCCTCTGGACAAAATTTTGCTTTATTTTTCTGTATGTATGTATGTATGTATGTATGTATGTATGTATGTATGTATATATCTGTGTGTGTATTTGTGGGCATGCACGTGTAATAGCATACATGTGGAGCTCAGAGAAAAACTTGTGGGAGTTGATTTTCTCTTTCCAACATGTGGTAATCCCAGAAGCAAACTTACAATATCAGATATAGTGTTTGAGACATTTTGCCAGACTCTACTGTTTATTTTCATTCAACACTGAGAAAAGAAAGACAAAGTGTAAAACAACTATATACATTGCAAGCCATGTATACCATCTAGAATGAGAGAGGGGATGGGGAAGGGACTGTGGAAAGGGGGACCAGGATGGGGGACAGTGATCGGGATGTAAAGTGGATAAAAAATAAGATAACAGAACAAAATGTGTTATAAAAATTCATGAAATTGTCAAACAACAAATTTAATGGTAAGTAAGATAATAAAGGGTTGTAATTGTAATAACAAGTTTTAAGTCATGGTAGTAGAACGGAAAAATTAGGATACGGAAGACTGGAGAGATAGATGTTCAAGAAACTGAGAGACTTTGCTTTAAAAAACATTCAATTACATACCCAACTCACAAAGATTTAAGGCGAATAAGTATTTGAGAAATTATAAGTCTGAAACTAGAATCATCAAGCAATGAAAGTAATTTTGAGTTTAGTGTAAAGTGATGGTTTACAATTTAGGATTGGGTATTTTCCAAGAATCACAGTACATGGCTGGAGACAGCAATGATGTGCAATGAGGACAGCTCCCTTCCATGTGATCCCAGTAACACAAGAGAGATAAGTAGGTGAACTGTCACTATCTTAAGTGATATCACAAAAAACAATGCTCTGAAAGGAGAGAGAAGTTTTCATCAAGGCAACAAGGTGAACATAAATTTAGAGACAAATTAAAAGATAGGCAGCTTTTTCTGGCGACAGACTTAAACGCCAGAGAACAAAGAGGATTGTTTAGAATTTACAGAAGGTCTAGTGGGTTAGCTGGAATACATACAGAACCTTGTGAAACTAGAAGCAGGGAGAAGATGGGACACCTGACAGTCTGGTTTTCAGTGAACAACATAAACACAGACAAAGAAGATGGAATTATTTTAATTTTGTCCAATATGACAATCTTCTATGTAATTAAAGCATTTTTGTGCCTTGTGAAGGATCCAAAATTAGAAATAAAATATATTCATCTACAATTTTTCTAAACATTAAACCAGCCTAAAGAATTTGTATATTTAAAGATCATATGGCTATCAGCAAACTAGGAAGTATTTTCAATCAGAGATATGAAAATCAGAGTTTAAAGATTATTTTGTTGTAATATAGAGAAAATGCACTGAAGTGGGAGAAATAGTTGTTAGATGACTAGTTAACTAGCTAACTGTTGAAATAATTTCAGTGGAAAGAGAGAGGAAGGATAGGAGAATGACAAAGATGAAAGAAGAGAGAAGAGGAGAGGAAAAGAAAGGAAAGAAAAGGAGAGAGAAGAAATTCTAAGACAACACAATATAATTCAGGGTTTGCAATGTAACAGATACTGTGTAGAATGAAGAGGAAAAGTCAATTATTATTAGGTTATGTTATGTTTTGAAAATATTTGATTTTAGGAAAATAAATTTTGCTCAGAGCTCAACTTTCCTATATTTAGAGTTTTGTGTTTTCTTAGGAAATACTTCTTGAATATGTGATGAAAACCACCCCCTGATATTTTCCAGAAAAGTCTGAGCCACACATATGAACATACAATAGGAAGATGCTTGATGCCCTTGTGTGCATTCGAAGCTTGGGATTTAGAAGGTAAATGTTATTTAACATCACTATATGCATTTTCCTTTACACATTTTGGAGAACCACAATAGACCTATTTAAAAATCCTAGAATTAGAAAAAGCCACCTCAAACCAAATGTCAGAGGAGATAAAATGCTTAGAAACTCTATGCCTGTAGCTCATAGGATAAATTCAGGATGATATTTTGATGGTTCCCTAAATAGCCTAAGGGAAGAGTGATGTGATTTCAAATACACCCAAGAAATATAGGCGAGCACGGGACAGGCCTTGCTAAGCTTTGTGCTCTAACCTTCATTCAAAACCAACCTTATGCATCTCAGGATATTATTACCATGGCGTGGAAATCTTCCAATACTGGGCCCATCAGAAGCAATATAAACACTGTATGTGACCTATCACACTAACCAGCCTTGAGGTAATCTTTACTTTAAAAGTTCAATTGAGAATGATCTATAATATTTTAATTAGAAATTTACCTTTGGACTTTGCATTATTTACCAATCTGATGCATTGATCTATCTGTCTTCTGTTTTCTGAAATACACATTTTCTTGAGACTGTCTGTAATCGCTGTCCACTTTCATAGGTCAGATATCCACAGAAAGTATGAGTATATTTTGAAGAAATTTTAAATGACATCATATAAAATGTCAAACTCTCTGCTTTTCAAATATATTCATAGTAAGCTATATTTAAGAATTTTGGTAGAAAATGGGAAAATACACAAATCTTTAAGTCTATGCTTTGAAAGCAAAAGATTTCAAGTTTTTCAAAATGTGTTAGCCTCAAGTTTCCAACATTGATTCTTTATAGAATAGGCAAACTCTAGGTCTTCAGCAAATCTATTTATAAATTTTCCATTTGGAAAAGACCCTCTGCCATGCTTTCTTTAACTCTGCCAATTTATGTACTTGTTCATTTAAAATATTGACACTGTGAAGTCTTTTAGTGATGAACATGTCCGAAATGACTGTATGGTTATTAGCAAATAACCACATCTGACAGTACTTTTAAACTGACATTCTATCCATGGGACATTTTTAGCGACATAGTGCTGATAGGTAGGCATGGGTGCTACCAGTTGTGGACCCTGTGGACTCTCTTCCTTGGTTTATTTATCTGCTAGATAGAGTATAAATAGTTGCCATGTAAAGTTTGCTTCAATTTTGCAGTACATGGTCTTTGTAAAGAGTTTAGGGTATAGTCAATGTTCAGTAAAATGTGGTGTCAAACTTTCAGAATTTACTGTATTTGTTGGGTAAATATAGTCAGTGAATGTTAAAGGACTTTTGAAACATGAGTCATTCCACGGTTGCTTGCTATTGACTCTTCTTTAGGAGAAGATGGTTTTAAAGAGCCCTCTGAAACGATGAGCTACAATAAGTCTTTATTCCCTGGAGTTATTACTTCCAGGTATTTGGGATATAACTGCATAAAAGTAACTAATACAGAGGAGAAAGCCTGGTGAGGCAGGGTTTCCTAGTAAGACTTTTCTAGTCAGAATATGATCGCAGTTGGTGGACGTAGCTTTTTCCCCACTGTTCTTTCTGTGGTACCAACAGCTCTGATGCTTTACCTACAACACTTAGGACCTAGTCCAGCAGTGACTGGCAAACAGCACCTCTTTCTTAAGTGATTGGTTTAGAAAATGAATGGCTGTGAGGACTGATGCTTGTTCAAGTTTTGTTGTCTGATCCCTGTGTAGTGGGAGCGCTGCCCCTGAAGCAGCCTATTAGCCTGAAGTAACAGAGCTCTGTGCCTTATTAGCTGGGGCACTGCTCAGCCAGTGAGGTGCAGTGCAGTGCAGTGATGTGAGTTGTTGAAGGTGCTGTTGTTGCTCCTACCTTATGGCTACAAAGATCCCTGTCTTTATTCTCTTTCCCATGCTAGTGACAAAAACAAGGAGACTGCTTGCCTTTCTGTATTATTTATTCTTTGCTTGTGTGGGGGTTGTGAAATAGTTCTCACAGAGAGGTTAATTAGTTCTCAAATTCCTTATTAGTTATTGTGATAGCCCTTTCAGTGGGTGCTTATGGTTCTTTTACTTTTCCAAAGGTGTCCAGGAAGCATGCTGTCTCTCCTGGGATTGAGCTGGCTTGCAGCAGCCAGGTCCTGCTTTGCTTTACTCCCTTATAGCCTTTATGCATCATTGATATCTATCATTCATAGCAGAGGCACATTCTTTCTTGCATTCTGGTGAATTGTCTTTCCTTATAATCTTTTTTTGCATGATGTATCTATCAATATAGCTACTCATTTTGTTGATTACAGTTTTTGAACACACCCCTACTACTCAGGATCCAAGCTATCCCCTTAAAGACCCTTTATTTCCTGTATAAATAAACACAGATAGCTGAGAACCTAGGTAAAGCTATAGCCTCCCTCCATTCACTGAATATTTCTGAGTCTTGGGTCTAGATGAGATAATAATAACTGCTGGCACAGTTGTAGAGATTAGTAAGATACATAACACCAGGCATATGGTAGGTAGGCTTCTCGGTAGATGGAAACCAGATCAGCATGGTTTGCAAGCAGATTTTTCTAGAGCTAAATGGGGTACTCAGTGTCAGAAAAAAAAGGAACCTTAGAAGACTGTCAAGGCAAGGCACAGAGGAAGAAAACAAAACATAGTTTACAAAGAAGGAAAGTGTGATGGAGCAAAGTTGAAGCTCAAGAAATTGGTTGGAAGGTAAACTTGCACTGGCGATAATCAGTCCCATCTTCCAAACCAGGATGCTGTACAATTTGTCTTCATGGTGAGTCATCCCTGAATCTCTATTCATGCTCCTCTGGCAACATGTCTGTTACGATGTTGATTAGCCTGAGATCCATCAATAGCAGACTCCAGAACAGTGTTAAATGTGAAAGTTATTTGTCAGGGAAAATATCTGTGAGGAGAAATGAGGGTTAGGGAGGAGGGTATTCTGATCTTCAGGAAGGTGAGAGGGGAGTTTGGACAGAAAGATTCAGCAGTGTGAGATTATGAAAATATTTTGAATGGTTGGTATTGACTCCTCGAGGCAAACAGCAAAGATGCTCTTGAGAGAAAGCCAACATTTCCCCAGAGCAGATCTGCCTGGGTATTTTTGCCACACTGAGTCTTGGCCCATGTGTACCTGGGATGCTTTAGAATTTGGAAGCAGTGACCTTCTTCAGTCTTGTTCTTTGGGATCAGACACAGAAAAAACATGAATTTGTAGCCATCATAGCAAGTACTGAGTAGTATACCTATGTCTTTTTCTTGTTTATCAGAAAAGATTTCAAGATTTTTTCTGTGTCAAATGCATACATACTAAAATTTTTTAAGAGAGTTACTAAAATAGTGAGAAAAAATTAAAATCTAAGACACTAAAGAGAAAAGAGAAGAAATAATAAAGGGTCAAGTAGAAACCATACCACCATATAGTACAAATACATAAAATGAATAAATCATGAAAATAAAAAAAATGACTAAAATCTCCAAACACAGAAATTTCCATATTGTAAAATAGACCAAAGATAAAGCTATGTGTGTAAACTTAAGACCTAAAAAAGTAAAAATACAGAAAAATAGAAAGTATGGGAATGGAAAGACATGAGTGTCAAGTCCAGAGAAAAGAACACTGGTTTAGTTAAATCAAGAAGACTTCCAAGGGGTTGTGCTCAGTGAGAAAGACACTTGTTCTTACAGAGGACCTGGGTTCACTTTCCAGCACCCACATGGTAGCTCACAACCATCTGTAGTTTCAGGGAACCCAATGCCCTTTTCTTACCTCTGCAGGCATCAGGTTCACACATTGTACACAGAAATACATGCAGGCAAAAACCTCATACACATAAAATAATAAAATAAAATAAAAAACTAAATCTTTTTAAAAAGGAAGATTTCAAGGCATAATGCATACCCAGTAGTGAGTGATTCAACTCCTTAAAAAGTATAACTTTTATTTAGTTTTTCTCCCTCCTTCTGTCTCTCCCTCCTTCCCTCCCTCCCTCCATGTGTGTTCTAGTATACTCACCCATGGGTGTATATAAGGAACCCAGAACTCAACATCAGATATCTTCCTCTGCCAGTCTCCACCTTAGTTTTAGGTATAGAGTATATCACTGAACCTGGCTTCACTGATTCAGCTTGACTGGCTGGGCAGGAAGCTCATATCTCTGCTTATCCCCTGCCAGCCAGCACCAGCTTTACAGATGCATGCTCCCAAGCCTAGCTTTTATGTGAGCACTAGGATCTGTACTCAGGTTCACATGCTTGCACAGCAAGTACTTTCCCCACTGAACTGTCTCTCCTATCTTCTTCTTGTTTTAAGACCTGTATTAAAAATAAATAAAATTAAACTTAGACTTTAAGGGAGAAATTGATTAATTTTTAATGCTATGTAGAAATTATATTATACTATTCTTCATATAGAAGATCAAAAATTTATGAGGAAGGACACATAACATTTAAACATTAACGATAATAATCGTGGGTTAGAGAGATGGCTCAGTGCTTAAGAAGACCAGACTTTGATCTCCAACACCCATGTCAGATGACTTACAACCATCAGAGGGTCTGATACCTCTGATCTACTCAGGTACTTGAATTCATATGTGCACACCCACAAACAATAAAAATAAATCTTCAAGCATTAAAAATAAATAAAAGTAAGTGTGACCTAATAGACAGGCACAGAATGCTACACAGGATAATGAAAGGTTTAGCAAGTACATTGGAAATGCTTAGGAGAATTAGCCAAAAGCTATTTTCGGACAAATCAGTTTCTATTAGAAATTTGAAATCAATAAGAGAAACAGGCTGAGGGAGTTATATCCCACAGGAAAAGCAGAATTCAAAGCTGTATGCGACTAAGGAAGTAAATGTGCTACCAGGTACATAAATCAAAACTTAGAAGAACAGCACAACTATCGATAACCAAGTAGTATTAAAGCAGTGGTTCTCAATCTGCGAGTGCTATGTCTTTAGAGGTCAGCGACCCTCTCATAGGGGTCACCTACAACCATCTACATATCAGATATTAACATACAATTCACAACACATTCAAAATTACAGCTATAAAGTAGCAATAAAAATAATTTGGTGATTGGGGTCCATCACAATACAAGGAACTATGTTAACGGGTCACAGCATTGGGAACCTCTGGATCAAAGGAATATTGAAGCACAGCAAATAAAAACAGGAAGTGATCATACAAGACAGAGAATCAGCAAGGCCAAAGTCATTATTCTTGACAAACACAAAATTACCAGTTAAAAAATGATAAGACTGATTAACTTAAAGAGAGATCGTGCAGATAACAGTGTATTTAGACGTTAGATGGAATAAAAGAAAATGTCTAGAAAAGTTTAATTTATTTCCCAAAGGGACTTCCATAGTTATACAGAAATATGAGGCCAAGTGATTCTGTCAGTCGTATGTATTCACCTACTCATTTAGAAAATGAATTCCAGGGTCTATATCAATAATCCATATTGTTTGGTGAGTTATTTGGACTAGTTTTATCAACCACATAAGAAAAGAATTCTTGTACCTAGTACTAGGATGTTTGTCTGTGGTTTTTGTAGAGAATAATGACAGGCCAAGTGATATAATATTCTTTAACACACACACACACACACACACACACACACACACACACTCACTCACTCACATGTATTTTGTACAATTTCAGGTAAATATACAATGATAGAGTTCTTTGAGACTTATCAGACAGCCTTGGTATTGTTTGTTCTTTTTCTGTATTTTAAAACCAAATATAACAAGCCATAACTCAATAATAACAAAACTAAGAATTACTGACCCTGGAGCCATAGCTTTGTGGTTAAGAGCACTTTCTGCTTTTATGAAAGACCTGAACTTGGTTCCCAATACAAACATGATGACTCAACTACACTTCCAGGCATCAGATGCCCCCTTCTGGTCTCCATGAGCACCAGACATGAAAGCAATATTCAGGCATACATACAGGCACTCAGAAATACACACAAAATGAGGAAACCCTTAACCCCAAAAGAAATATAAAATCAAAATAGATTGCTTGCCCAAGACCTGATAATATATAAGAGTTGAAGAAGCAGAAAGAACAGTAGTAATACTCCATGGGACACATCTGTAGGATGTGGGCAAGACCAAAAAGCTAAAGGAGAGAACGTGTTTGGTTTTGTTGTTGGTATTTCCGTGCAGTGGGAAGTATCTTTGAAATTATTTTCATTTTTAAAGTAAGCATGCTGTTTATGAAGAATAAAAAATCTACTTGCGTCTCATTCTGAGTCCATTAAAGTTGACTGAGTGGAGTGTCATTACTCTAAACCTCAGCATCCTAGCCTTTAACTTTTCATTCCTGTTGGTGGCAATGGGGGAGTTGAATTCATGATCTCCATATGTCAAGCATAGATTTCAATACCAAGTTATGCCCTGGGCCAGAATCTTAGGTATGTTTTAAATAACTGACATTACATCTCTCAGGGAAATCTCTTATTATTGTACAGAATACTGATAAATTAATTAACTAATGAGCTTATAATATTTATAATTATTAATAAACTAAATTTGTGCTAAAATGCTTTGGCAAGAAAGGCCAACTTACCAAACTTTGTAAACAATGACCTTTCCCCCATAGTTTTCTGTTTGCTTACTTTTTTTTGCCTTGTTCAAATGTCATTTTATGTCCCATTTTCTCCGGAGCGACTGGGCCAGCTACTGTAGCTCAGGTTTGGCTTGTCTTACCTAAGGGCACCAGTTCCCTTGTTATTTCTGCCAAGCAGATAAATAAGAGTAATAGCCTGCCATCTGGACAATTTACTGCAGTCAGTGCACCCAATGGCCAATTTGCTCAGCTTTGCTGAAATCTTGTTTTCCATTAAGTTTTGCTAACTCAGAGGTCTATTTTTATGAGATCCATACCTTTAAAAAATGTTTCATTTTTTAAAAAAATTTAAAATGTAATTGCATAACTTCTCTCCCACTTCTACTTCCAATCTGTCCCCCTACCCTACTCCCCTTCTCAAATTCATAGCCTTTTTCTTTAATTAGTATATATGTGTGGATATGAATAAATATAACATTGTAACTGTGAGACTATTTAGTGCTGCTTACATTTGCATGAGTTGAGTGCTGACCACTTTGTCATTGGTTAACCAGTTACGGAGCTCATCCTTGGGGGAGACTAATTCTCCTTTTCTCAGATATCAATGATTGCTCTTCATCTAGGAATGAGGCCCCGTGAGATTTCTTCTGGCCATGCTGGCATGTCCACTGGTTCTGTCATTGTTCTAATGTTTTAGGGAGCCAGGGTGTTGATATTTCTTGGGTGTAGCTTCCTGGTCCTCTGGCTCTTATGATCTTTCTGTACTCCCTTCTGTGAAACTCTGTGAGCTTCGGGTGTAGAGGTTGCAATTGTGGATCAACTGGGGATGGAACCCTGTGATCAGTTGTTTTCTGCATTCTTACCAGATGTGGATTTTTGTAATGGTCTCTATCTTCTTTGAAAGAAAGCTTCTTTGATGAGGAGTGAAATCTACATTTTTCTGTGGATATAAAGATAGGTATTGGCACTACTTTTAAGAATCAGTCTGGTTTAGGAAAATGGCAGTAGTAGGTTTTTTTTTTTTTGTTTTTTTTTTTTTTTTTTTTGGTGTAAGGCCTATGACCTCACTAGCCGTGGGTAGTTGGCTACGCTTAAAGAATCAGGTATGATATTCCTCTTATTCCTCTTATTTATCAGCCCTTAAGTCTGATTGGATATCTGTTGGTTGCTACCAAAATATAAGAACCACAATTTCACCTATAGCAACAGATGTTGTACTGGTCATTTTATTTCATAAATATCACAGCTGGGTAGGACTATTGATTACCTTATCTTTTTGGTAGAACATTCCAGTATTTTGAAATCTAGTCTCCAAGAAGGAGGCTTTTGGGGACTCTGTTGAGTCTTGTGTTCAAAACATGTGGTCTCTTTAGCAATAGGGCCTTACCTTAAACTTCTGGGAGGCAATCAAGGGCAACAACAATAACCTATAGTTTTGGAAGCCTCATTGTTTCTTGACCAACAGCTCAAAGGTTTCTCACTAGGGATTTTGTTAGATAGTCCATGGCTCTTGGGGGAAACATTATCACTCCAAGTGGTTTAATTTCATTTAAAATAATATATATGCTGTGTAATGTAGGTAACTATGAAATAATATAATTCCTGACTGGGTGTTATACTGCATGTATTTAATCCCAAGACTCAGGGGCAGAGGCAGGTAGATCTCTATGAGCTTGAGGCCATCCTGGTCTACACAGTAAGTTATAGGCCAGCTAAGGGCACAGAGTAAGAACTACCTCAAAAAATGATGATGATGATGATGATGATGATGATGATGATGACAACGATGATGACGATGACGATAAAGATAACTTTTAGAAATCCTTGGTGTCCCCTCTCTCCAATTAAAGACACACCTTTTATTCCCCCTTCATATCACCTAGTATCCTGTTATTCCTTTTTCTAGAGTTCTTTGGCTCCTTTCTAATTTAAATAGGTGTCAGTGCTTAAGGGGTTGAATTGTTTTACAAGTAGATCCGTATTTTTGTAGGGTACTCTCTGAGTCTGTCATAGTAAAAGAACAATTTGATGGTTGATATTGACTGTCAAGTTGACAGGATCTAGAATCATAAACAAGATGAACTTGAGCAAGTCTGTGAGAGATTATTTAGATTACATTGTTCAAGATGGGAAGATCCACCCTAGCTATGGGTGGTGCCATTCTATGGACTGGAGTCCTGGACTGGATGAGAAGTGAGCTAAGTGCCAGCATTCATCCTTCTCTGCCTGCAGACTTCTGTGACCAGCTACTTCATGCTTTTGCTCCTATGCCTGATGGACAGCACCCTCAATCTATGAGCCAAAATAGAGCTTTCCTTTCTTTGTTAGCAAGACAGAGGCATACATATATATCACAGGCAACTGGCGGTGGTGCCAACTCATTACATTTAGCATGTAACAACCTAGTTACAGAATTGACAACCTGGTATTTTCACTATGTTATGTTGATTAGAAGCAAAATCTAGATCCTACTGATGTTGGGGAGACAGACATAAGACACTCTCTGTTACATATCAAGGGCAGAAGCATGGAGGGCCACCTTAAGGTGTGCTGACCACAGCAACAGTGCTTATGACTGGAGGACAAAAGAAATCAAAGCGCTGTTTTACAGAGTCTCAGGAACTGGATCTTTAATAAAGCAATGTGGGCAGTCCAGACTCAAGGAATTTTGAGAACTTATCAGTCTTTGCTTTTATAATCATTGTTTTTCTTTCTTTTTTGGGGAAAAACATTTTTTAAAAAAGAAAGCTAATAGCATAAACATTCTTTCAGACAGCACAGGTTGGTTTGTCTCGTATTGCTAGGAGTATTAGATTTGATCCTTTAGAGAAAAAAGCAATATGCCATTTTTATTTTCTGCTCAGGTAATTTAAAGACTCATTCCAAAAAAGATCGGCAGACTTTGCTCAACCTTTCCTGTCTTTGCGTTATGCAATAGCAGTTTATTTGGGGAAACAGTGTCTAGCTGATCCGTTGGAACATGGGGGAATCATAAGCATCTGACCCGTACGTAGCTGTTTTTCTTTCATTTCTCTGTTTAAAAAGCCATAAGGAAAATATGTTACCACCCACTCTTTTCTGAAGAGCTCTTTTGCTTTGGGTTTTAAAAACTCAGTCTTGAAGGGATCACTGAGTTATTTTGGGTTCCCCTGAGCCCCATAGGAGAATGTGAGACTTTTGTAATGTGGCAGGTCTCTTCTTTCTGACAAGAGATTATCAGTGTCTCTTCAATGGTAAGACTTGGAGCTTTTTATTCTCCAATTTGTAAGGAGTGGGAAATTCTTCTCTTTCTCTTTCTCTCTTACACACGCACACACACACACACACACACACACACACACACACACTCACACAGAGACACAGACACAGACACACACACATACACACACACACACACACACACACACACACACAGAGAGAGAGAGAGAGAGAGAGAGAGAGAGAGAGAGAGAGTTTAAAGACCTTTTACCCAGCACCTACTTGCTTGTAGTTCTTACTATACAGTCAATCCTACTGACCTACTAAGCTCTGTTCACATCTTTCTTCTCTATACCAGTTTCTAAGATGTTAAGTTACATTCCAAACTCACTGGATTTTTCCTATGCTAAACAGTAGTTCTTAAATAAAAAAGAAGCACTTAAAAAAATGATCTTGCTATGTAATTGAGGCCGACACTTGTGATTACTACCTTAGCCTTCTGAGCTGGAATTAATATGTACACCATGTCACCTGGTTAACTCTTTTTAAAAGTAACCATAATGGTTTTGTAGGTTTTCTTGCGGTGCCGTTGACCTCTCTGGCTCCTTCAATCCTCCTCCCCCTCTCAAACAAGATTCCCTCTAATGCTTGGCTGTGGTCTCTGCATCTGTTTCCATCAGCTGCTGGGTAAAGAAGCCTTTCAGAGGACAGTTATGCTAAGTTCCTGTCTGCATGTAAGGAGAATATCATTAACAGTGACTTTACAAACATTTCTGTATTAATGTTCATCTTGATTAGAGACCTGTCTGCTCCTGACAGCTTCCTGTCTTGGATTCTAAGAAGAAATTGAGCATCTTTGGAGTTACTCCAGTTGTGGTGAGATAGCCACTAGGCAAGAATTGCCTCTCTTCATCTACAGACAAATTACTGTCCAGAAAAGGACACACTTGCAGAATAGTTGACTGATTATATCTGCCTAGACAGAGTAACCAGCCCTTAATAATTCTGCAGCACTAAGGTCGGTCAGATGAATTTGGGCCAGAAGGCTGAAGATTTGATGCTCCAATGTTCGGTAGTATAGGGGCTGTCCAGGTGTTCAGCGGTCTCTATAAATTGGCTAAGTTTTAGAAGCTATGCTTAGTGCTTCCCATAACTTCAGTTAATCTAGTCATTCTGGATTTCTGACGGCGTTGAAGACCTATAGACTCATAGCCAATCCTGGCTATTTACCTTGAGAGAAAAGATCTGAGTGGATGGTTTTCAGCTAATATGCTTATTTTAAAGCTTAGCAGGTATATAACCTTTCACATTGGTAAGTTGTTAGGCAAGCTTGGCTGTTGGTAATTTTCTGCTCTAAACTTCTAGTTTGGGTGGGAGCGGGTACCTAGACTAACAGAGTTTGGTGGAGCTAGCTAACTTAACAGGGGCCAGTGGTGCTTGTTTGTTTGTAAGTGAAACTAAGCTGACTCAGGTACTTTTATTTTGAAAATAAACCAGCAGCTCTTTCTTAACATCCTCTTCACCCAACTTTAGCCCATTTTGATAATTTCCTTGATTCTCTGAGCTGTAGAAAGTACATTTAATATTGTAGACCTCAACCTTCCAGTTATTATAGTTTGTTCTGGCAGAAATGCAGTGTGGAGACAGTGTAGGAAATCAAGGTGCAAATAGCAATAGATTGTTCCTTTAGGTTTTCTTAGGAGGTAGAAGTAGAAAATGCACGTTACAAGGAAGAAAACCAATATAACTTTATAGTACTATTGAAAATGAAAACTAGTAATGCAGGGTTTTTATTTAACTTCCCTGGTTCTACACTTATATCTCTAGTTTCCCAGAACAGAAATTTTACTTTCAACACCAATATGATTGACCATTTGTCTTACACCTATATTTCAAAGTAATAATGTCAATATTACTGCTAAAATATAAGCACGAAATTAAGTTAGAATTTCTTTGCAGTTCTGTTTTACTGTTAGAAAATATTGTTTTAGGAATAAAATATCAAGATACTAAGTTTTTCAAGTCACTTGTCATAACGTCTCCCTGTTTCTAACTCTCAAGATTTTTCATATTCATTGAATGTTTTTGGTTTACAGGTTTATGAAACATTTGTAGGACTCAATAAAACAAGAAAGCCACATTAGAGATCATTCTCGTGTGTTTTTATTGCTAGTAGAAATCTAGCATTCCAGTGTGTTATAGTTAATTTAACCACCCCCTGTTGACTGGACATTTGGGGTTTTATTCTATTGCTATTAAAAATGAGACAACGAATATCTTTATAATACATCTTTTTTTCTGGGAGTAAGGGTTCATTTTAATATTTAATAAAATTGCCAGTTGAGGTGAGAAGAGCTAGCATAATTATACTAGATGCTGTGAATTTCGCTCATTAACAGTGCTTTCATTTGGCATTCTTTCAGAAAATAAGAAATTTAGTTCTTATGGCTTAACCAATCAAATATAGTCTTACTAAACTTTTAGAATCTTGATTGTCCAGTAGGTGGGAATAAAATCTCTGTCATTTTAACTTCCAGATCTCATTATGAATGACTGAACATTCTTATGGTAAGAGTAACTTACATTATCTTTTCTGTTCCGTGTTTCCTCATATCCATTGCTAATTTCTCATAGACTATTGAAAATAATTGATTATTGTTCCAGACATAAACCATGTTCTCTTACTTAAATGTTCTTTTCATTTGCTCACTTGTGTCTGTACTTAGCTTATACTTTATTTTTTTGCCACACTATTCAAAGTGTTTATCATATATTTTAATCTTTTTCTTTCTGGCTTCCATTTCAAGTTTGTTTTTTTGATGGTTACAGAGAATTTACCCATGATTTCTTTTTGTATTTGGTTGTTTTCTGTTTTATGTTTTGAGTATCTTGTCAACTGGCATTTTTTTTTATGTCCACTGTGAAAAATATTCTGTGATAAATATCTGGTTTCTGAAGTATCACTTATTTTTATGCCTTTTTATCATTGAGTAGATTAAAATGTTGCTTGTTAACAGCCCTGAGCTTTAATATGCAACTGGACCCATTGTGGATATTTAATACTATGTCACTGATTTGTCTGCTAATCCACTGGCCCTATTAGATGTCTCTACTTTTACAGGCTGTGGTAGTTAGTGTTAATTATCAACTTGACAGAATTGATGATCACCTGGGAGATGGGCCTCTGTAGGAGATTATTTCGATTGTATTCATTGATGTGGACAGATCCATCTTGAGAATGGGTGGGGCCATTCCCTCAGCAGGAGACTTTGGACTTTGCAAAATGGAGAAAGCAGGATGACTTATTCTACTGTGTTTCCTGATATAGATATAATGTGGTAGGCTGCTTCAAGCTTTATGTCTCCACTTCCCCAGTCCTGCTGTACCATACCAAGAACTATCACCTACCAGAAAGAAACCCTTTCTTCACTGAGTGACTGATTGCTCTTAAATCTTACAAATAGTGTTCTGATGAAATATAATAGTAAAATTAGTGGTAAATAAACTTTTCAGCACTTAATGAAAATGGACGTCTTATTTTGGATTACTTTATGTATACATGTCTTCTTATGTATGTGTCAGGAATATGTTATATTAGTCTGTTCAATGGATGTTGAACATTTACTGATGAGTTTTGTTTAATGATTTGTTTCTATTAAAAATGGAAGGTTTTCCTGACTCTTAGTTCTTCTCATTGAGTACTGTGGGTATGTGGTGGGTCTTGTAGCATAATGTAGCATTCTAGACTTCCCAGCTCTGTCATTTTAATATCATTTATGTTGTCCAAGTAAAAACTGCCTGCTTACTCCACACTGCCTCCAGGGAGCACCATGCTATCCTAACACCCCAGCATTGTACTGTGTTCCCTCTTATTTTTGATGTTTCAGTTTTCTTCACTTTCATGTATAATTTGGTGAACATTCTTATACCCTTTATGTTTTGTCTTCTTCAGATCACTCCATTTGAATTTTGTGTTATACAGCATGAGCTTTTGTTTCATGTATATGTCTGTTATCTCAGGCAAGCCCCTGTCCCACAAAAGGACAGGAATTCTTCTCTCCCACATTTCTTGTCACCCAGTGCTATCTTCATACTGTCTGCCCAAACAGTTTTACATTGATCTTTACCAATGTCTTCAGTTTCTCCAGTTTGCCATCACAGAGTCATTAGTTTGAAAGACTTTGATGTTTTCCCAGCCTATGGATGTAATGTGCATGACAACTTTGGCAGTTGAATCAGAGAGGGCTTTTATTGAACCCATGGGAGGTAGCTTACTGGGAAATTCAAGAAAGCTACAGAAGACCAGGTCTAAGTCAGTCCTTGCTATTAGGTGTTCCAAGGGCTCAAGCCATTACTTTTTTAATTGAACCCTTTGGCCACTCTCCAACTCAGAACATATCCTAAACATGTTCTTAGAGACCAGGGAGTAAATTTCTGGATTTAGCAAGGATGGAGAGTCTGAAGTTTGCTGTAGTTTCAGTGAGCACTTAGGACCGACCTAGAAAATTCTACCCAGTTCAAGCACACAGAATAAGTCTCTATCCTGGTTCCTGATTATTTGAAACAAGGATCACCAAATGCATTTGCTTTATTAAAAAATGCACAAAGTATGAAAATGACAACTATTTCCCAAAGCTTTTGAAGTATCTTCAATCAGTAAGTAAAATAAGTTAGTTCCACTTCACTAGCTGCCTATTCTGAAGCCTTAAAGAAAAACAGTGTGCCACAAATCTCACGTGTGCTGCAAGCTTCCCTATATATTATTTCTATACTCTTTTCTTTTTAGGGGGGGGGTTCTGGCATTGTGACTTTGTGAATAGAAACTTAATCTCTCAAATACCTAATTTCTTTCCATTTTTATTTCGATACTATCTAACTTAACCCAGAGAGATCTTGCCTCCTCTGTCTTCCTACCCTACTGGAAAAGAAGATGTAGAGATGTGTAAGAACTTTGGTTGGGCATTTTGTAATCTGGAGATGAAATATACCATGTCAAACCACCAGCTAAGTTATTATTAATCACAACCCAGATTTAAGCCAGTTGCCAGGATTGTGAGGAGGAGTGAGTCCCTATGGTAAGACAATCCCTTTATGAGTGTCTAAACGCACAGAACTTGCTGACATTAATACTGCAGCTATCCAAAGAGTAGAAAATCAAGGTCATAACTGCAGTGGGACAGAAATATGCCTGCAGGCTCCTGTACAGGATGCTTAGTGAGGAAGATAGAGATATGAAATGGAGTTGTTTAAATTCTGGAGGCCACATGATGGTTTGGCTTTTTCCTGTCTTCTCTGGGCGCAGAGGAACTTAAACAGAACTCATATTTTCTGACATTAGATGGGAATACAGAATTCCTGCAGAGGTTTAGGGAAGCTGATAGTTAATAAGACTGTGCCAACTCAGATTCAAATTATAGTTTCCTTAAGGGGCTGTGTGCCCAGTTTAATAAGTGCTCTGTAGAGGTTACTGTTATTTTACTTGGAAAGAGAAAAATCTGTACATATTGGTCACTGTAGACAGACAGCATAGCAAAGTGTGGGACTCTCAGCCTGCATCTGAGCTGGGGAAGAATATATCTAAGTCTGTTTCCTCTCCAGAAAAATAGCTGGAACTTTGAGGTACTCACCTAGTTTTATCACTGAAAATAGACTTGATTCTACTTTAGACTTTGCTCTTTGACCATCAGCTCAGACAGAAAGTCATTATGCAGCCATGATGGAACACTCATCTCTCAGACACTTTTTATAGAACCTCTACTGAGGCAAAGGTTACTTCTGTCAAATCAGGTGATGAGCACCAGGAAAGGGCCTAGTTACTTTTGCTGGTCTTGCCACATGTGCTTGTTAATGCTTTCCATAGTGTGAATTACTCTTTTGCTTTTCTGTACTCTTTTCTCAGCAGCTGGCTTACTTGTGGTGTATGAACCTGAGTTTTTGAGGCTCAGAACTCCTCCTCAGGGGTTTCCAAGCCTTCTCAGTATTGCTGAGTCATTTTGGTATGTAAGACTGATCACCAGCTTAAAAAAAAAGAACTATTTGACATCTCTAAGGAAATGAGCAAGAGATAGTACATGACAATCACCACGTGATGGGTGCATGGAATCTCCCTCTATACAGAATTGTTTCCTCATTCCTAATGCACATTGAACTGTTTTGGTATATTGTTTAAGGCAGCTTTACTAGCGAAGTAACTGCAGAAGATAATCATGGCAGGTGTTGTTGTACTGAAAGCTTAGTTTCATATCTGATGCTACAGCAAACATTTGAAATGCATGATATTGTTTAAAGCACATACCAACCCAGAGAAGCTAAGTTACTTTCTCATAATTACACATCCAGAAAGTGAGAAGGTTTCCCACATGGGCTTATACATTTTATACATCTCATGATTGTCTTAGTATGGCAATGTTAAAACACACAGTCTAGGGAGTTTATTGGTTTCCTCAGTGTTATGCCATCTAAGCAAAATATCTTCATATTAAAACACAAATGAACACTCAAATGGACAAGAACCAAGATTATTAAGATGCCCATGGATGCTGCAGTGCTCACTTAAAATTATTCTCATTACAGTATCCAGCTGCAAATGGTGGCATGTTTGAACATTTCCCCATGTGGGGGATGTGATTTTTGCAGACCATGCTTTGCAGTGAAACTCAACGCGATGCAATTAAATAGCAATTGCCATTAATTCCTGCTCTGTACCATCTTATTTAATAGGGCTTCACAAAAATTGTCATAATGATATGAAATGGGGTTTTGGTTTTTAGTTTAATTTCAAGAAGAGAGCATGTGCTTTTTAAAAACCCACCAAAGAGTATCTGATAACATTCGCTCTCCTCTCTGGGGAGCAGAATCTGATGATTTTAAAGGTACAGTGCAGCTCCAGGAAAGCCCAGTCTCAGGACAGAAAACTCAGGTTGGAGACAAAAGAGCTATAATTTCCTGAGTGAAGATGATCCTGTGGTCTCAGCAGAATACTAAGCAGTAAATCTATGTTCTCTGAGCTAAGCAACAAATTGACTGAAGATAAAACAAGCTTAAAGAATAAAGGAGTTGCTTCGATGAGGTCCCTGTTTAATGTGTAACTCAGATGTGAGCATGGGTGGTACTTTCAACATTGTGTTGATTTTGTATCCTGTGACAACAATTCATCATCTCACTGAGGGAGGGGTCTGCAAGTTAATGAGGAAGGAGGTCTAGTGTTCTTGTGGTTGTTAGTTCAGAGCCCTCCAAACTGAGTAACTAGCAAGGAATTACTTCTCCCAAGAAGATTGCTTTCTTGCTTAAGGATGCGTGACTGTTCTTCCAAACTGAAGGGACTTTTGCTCTAGTGAACACAGAGCAGTGGTTCTCAACCTTCCTAATGTTGTGACCCTTTAATATAGTTCCTCATGTGGTGGTGACTCCTAATCAGAAAATTATTTCATTGCCGCTTCATAACTGTAATTTTGCTACTGTTATGAATTGTAAGCTGATATATGCAGATAGTCTTAGGTGACTCCTGTGAAAGGGTTCTTCAATCCTCAAAGGGGTTATGGCCCTCAGTTTGAGAACCATTGCCATAGCAGCATCTGTCATAGCCATCTTCTATGGGCATCTGCTTCAATGAGAAGCCTTTCTAGAGTCATAATCTTTGCAGGTCACTTGATAAACTGAGGAAGGTGATGTATGCACCAAAGAAATCTTGTCCCTCCTTTCTAGTAAAGCCAAATAAACACTTTGTTCTTCAACAGCTTGAATATTATCTTAGAATATGATGTGTTTAATGGAACGAACTATTACAGCATCTGGTGGGACTATAAATAGTTCTTGAGGATACAGGATTAAATGACCCACAGCCTAGAGGCCATATCACTAGGTCAGGTATACCATGTCTTTGTTGCCACCAAGTGAAAGGAAACTATGCAAATTCTCCTTCTTGATAGAATGGGTAGCCATACACTTGCCCTATCAGTAGATTAAACTGTGCAGTAAAGAAAGCACCAGCAAGGAGTGAGGAGACTAATCTAACAAGCACATATAGTAGGTATTATCACCATTCCCACCTATTTTTGTTCATTCATTCATCCATTCATTCATTCATAGTGGGGACTGAAATCAGAGCCATATACATACTAGGTAATGACTCTATCACTAAATTAAATTCTCATCTCTCTCTCTTTACTTTTGAGTCATTAAATTACCTAGGCTGCCCTTGAACTTAAGAACCTCATGTCTCAGCTTTTAAAGTAAATGTTCTGCATTAATATGTCCAATACTTTCAGTAGATCCCTGAACTACCTTTACCTTCACCCATGAACAAACTACATAGAAAAATATACCTTACTCCTTTAAATTGAAGATTGTGTGCCAAACTTCCTCTGTTAGCATGACCAGAGCTTTTTGCATTCTAAGCAGCAGCTTGACAAATTACCACTCACTTCATTCAGCCACCCATCCAGTCCATCATCCCCAGGTGCTGACAAAACATTAGTTCCCAGTCTCTGCACAGCAGAGCTGCCATCAGTAACCAAGTCAGGAAGCCAGGGAACTGGGGCAGAGTAGTCTACAGTGATTTTTAGGAATCAAATGGCTGCATTTGCATCCGAATTGATTCATGGACAATATATGGTCTCAGTGTTCTTTTGGTCTATCTTCTCTTTTTTTTATTCAATATTTTATTTATTTACATTTCAGATGTCATTCCCTTTCCCCATTCCCCCCTACCCATTAATCCCCTATACCATTCCTCCTCCTTTTTTACCTTTATACTGTTTAAATTACATGCAAGTATTAAGGTCAGTTTTAGGTTGAGGAACTAGCAATACAATAGATGCAAATAGTCCAGAAAGACAATGAACCCAGATAATCAAAGAACATGCATGACAATAAACAGAATAGCAGGACCACTCCTGTGATCACTATTTCTAAGGGCTTATCAGGATAATCAAAATATCTCAGCCTACTTCCCTATCCTAGCCCAAAGTCATTTTCATGCGTGAAGCCTACTTCATTGTTCTAGCTTAAGATTTAGATTTCTGCCTATAATTACTTTTTTGCTCTAGCCTAAGATTTAGATTCCTGCCTGACATTTCTTATTTGTTCTATCCTAGGATTTAAATTTCTGCCTGAAATTACTTTCCTGTTCCAGCCCAATGTCAGATTTTTGCCTGCAGTCCATTTTCTTGTCCTTGGCCTATGTCAGATTCCTTCCAAGCAGTCCATTTCCTTGTCCTTGGCCAATGACAGATTCCTGCCAGGCAGCCCCAAAAGCTCTCCACATCTCCCCCTTTTTATTGCATAAACCAGCTTCAGCCTGTCTTAGGTCGTTCTGACAAGAAAGCCTTTCTTATCCATCCTGGAATATGCATTGTCATAAGCAATGCATTTCTGTCTTAGGTTGGTTATGAATTGGAGATGAAAGTTAATCACTGTAAGATTCATGAAATAAATTTTGACAAATATGTGGGCTTTGAGAGAGAGTTTTTATCGATGAACCAGAGTTGAGCTGACACCGGTTTGTGGTTTGTTAGTAGCAGCAAGAATATGGCATATTTTTAATGTACTTTTTAACTTTAGGGGCACTTTTTGTTTTACATCAAAGCAAGAGTAAATTTACAATTTGTAAAGACAAGAACATTATAAGTTGTGTAGGTGTACATGTACTTGAGGCACATATGTGGATGCTTCAGGTTGATATTAGAGATTTCAGTGTTCAATCTCCATCTTATCTGTTGCATCAGACTCACTTGAACTCAGAGCTGACTAGAAGATGTCTATTTAGTGACTCAGTTTGTTTCCAGAATTTTTTACCTCTTGGCCTCTTGAAGTTGGGATCACAGGAGGGATGCTATACCCTCAGCATTTACTTCAGTTATGGGAGTGAGAAATTCCATCCTCAAACTTGTAGGGCAAGTAGTTTTCTTGATGAGCTATTTCCAAGCCCTGAACCTTATAATTTTGAGTGCAAATACAGAACATTTTAGGACATTTGTCTTTTCACTATAAAAAACTTCTCTTTATCAATTTATATGACTACGTTATGGTGGAGAGAAGATTTGATTTATTTCTTGTGAACTAATTGCATCTGATTGCAGCTTAGCAATTTAGATTTTTTCAGAATCATACCATATCTTTTATAAAATCAAAATTATTTATTTATTTATTTAGGACCATTTCTTTCTTTAATAGTATGGCAAAAATCTGCTTTAAATTCTATAATTGCTATTTTTATCTGTAATGGAAGATAAGGCATTGAGTACTTCTAGAATTTTCCTGATTGCAACCATATACTGTTAAAAGACTGAATTGTTGGTCTCCTGAGATAGAACAATACTCAGACTTGTTTTGTGTGATAGTTTAATATGCATGTCATAAGAACTGCCAAAAATCAATCTTCAATTTGCAAATACCTTGGAACTGAGGCATTGGTTTGTGAAAAATCTGTTTCAGTTTTGGCAGCTCTATCTTATATAATAATGGTAAATCAATACCAGCTGTTGGTGTATTATTTATCTTTTTCTTTAAAAGTACTGTTGTATAAAATTGGTTGTCAGGAGACTTGAGGTTTAATTCCAAGATTGCCTTGAGTTTACTTTGGCAAATTTCTTAGCCTCTTTGTATCTTGGTATTTTTGTTTTTGAAACGAGAGGGAAAGATTGGGTTAGTCTGGAGCATTTTGGAGATTCCTCTTTCCCTCTTGCTTTATAATATTATATAATATTATACGTAATAGGCTTGCACGGGCTCTGGTAGACATTAAATGTCATGAGACTGATTAAGGTTAGAAACGAGAATAGATATAAAAAATAGCTCAATGGGAAACTGAGAAAACTTTATTATCAGTAAAGAAAGTGCTACTAAAGATTGCTGACATATTTAACATGGGTATACAAAAGCCTGGGCTAATTACATGAAGTTGGATAATATGTGACTAGAGGATTGTGGTGGTAGGGAAGAGGGGACGATTCTCAGAAAAGGCAGTTCTGAGAAAATTCACATTTTTTAAATTGGATATTATATTTATATTTCAGATTTTATCCCCTTACCCAATTTTCCCCCACCACCCAGGAACCCCCTATTGCATTCCCCTCCTCCTGTTTCTATAAGGATGTCTCCCCACCTCCCTCCCTCCCTCTTCCCTGTCCTCAAATTCCCCTCTCCCTCCCTGCCACTCAGTGTTCAGCCTTCATGAAACCAAGGATCTCCTCTCCCACCTATGCCTGACAAGGCCATCTTCCCCAACATATACAAATGGAGTCATGATTCCCTCCCTACGTGCTCCCAGGCTGGTGGTTTAGACCCAGGGGAGCTCTGGTTGGTTGGTATTGTTGCTCTCCTCATGGGGCCACAGAACCTTTCAGCTCCTTCAGTCTTCTCTCTAACTCCTCCATTGGGAACCCCTTGATCAGATCAATGGTTAGCTGTTAGCATCTGCCTCTGAATATATCAGACTCTGGCAGACCTCTAAGGAGACAGCTATATCAGGCTATTGTCGGCATGCACTTCCTTACATACACATCAGCGTCTACCTTTGGTGATTGCACATGGGATGGATACCCAGGTGGAATGGTCTCCAGACATCCCCTCCTTTGGTTTCTGTCCCACACTTTGTCTCCATATTTTCTCCCTTGAGTATTTTGTTACTCCTTCTAAGTAGGACCGAGGCATCCACACTAGGTCTTCCTTCATGAGCTTCATGTGGTCTGTGAGTTGAATCTTGGCTATTTCAAGCTTTTGGGCTAATATCCACTTATCAGTGAGTAATACCATGTGTGTTCTTTTGTGATTGGGTTACCTCACTCAGGATGATATTTTCTAGTTCTATCCATTTACCTAAGAATTTCTTGAATTCATTATTTTTAATAGCTGAGTAATACTCCATTGTGTAAATGTATCACATTTTTTGTATCCATTCCTCTGTTGAAGACCATCTGGGTTCTTTCCAGCTTCTGGCTATTATAAATGAGGCTGATATGAACATAGTGGGGCATATGTCCTTGTTATATATTGGAGCATTTTCTGGGTATATGTCCAGGAGTGTTATAGCTGGATCCTCAGGTAATACTATGTCCAATTTTCTGATGAACTGACAGACTGATTTCCAGAGTGGTTGTACCAGCTTGCAATCCCACCAACAATGAAGGAGTGTTCCTCTTTCTCCACATCCTCACCAGCATTTGCTATCACCTGAGTTTTTGATCTTAGCCATTCTGACTGGTGTGAGGTGGTATCTCAGGGTTGTTTTAATTTGCATTTCCCTGATGACTAAGGATGTTGAACATTTCTTAAGGTGCTTCTTGACCATTCGAGTTTCCTCAGTTGAGAATTTCTTTGTTTAGCTCCATACCCCATTTTTAAGTAGGGTTATTTGGTTGTCTGGAGTCTAATTTCTTGAGTTCTTTTTATATATTTGATATTAGTCCTCTATATGTAGGACTGGTAATGATCTTTTCCCAATCCATTTGTTGCCATTTGTCCTATTGATAGTGTCCTTTGCCTTACAGAAGCTTTGCAATTTTATGAGGTCCCATTTGTCAATTCTTGATCTTAGAGCATAAGCCATTGGTGTTCTGTTCAGGAACATTTCCCCTGTGCCTAGGTATTCGAGGGTCTTCCCCACCTTCTCTTCTATTAGTTTCAGTGTATCTGGTTTTAAGTGAAGGTCTTTTATCCACTTGGATTTCAGCTTTGTACAAGGAGATATGAATGGATTGATTTGCATTCTTCCACATGCTGACCTCTAACCAGCACCATTTGTTGAAAATGCTGTCTTTTTTCCACTGGACAGTTTTAGCTCCTTTGTCAAAGATCAAGTGACCATAGGTGTGTGGGTTAATTTCTGGATCTTCAATTCTATTCCATTTATCTCCCTGCTTGTCTCTGTACCAATACCATGCAGTTTTTATCACTATTGCTCTTCAGTGTAGTACAGCTTGAGGTCAGGGATGGTGATTCCTCCACAAGTTCTTTTATTTTTGAGAATAGTTCTCGCTATCCTGGGTTTTTTATTATTCAAATGAATTTGCAAATTGCTCTTTCTATCTCTATGAAGAATTGATTTGGAATTTTGATGGGGATTGCATTGAATCTGTAGATTGCTTTTGGCTACATGGCCTTTTTTACTAAATTAATCCTGCCAATCCATGAGCATGAGGGATCTTTTCATCTTCTGAGATCTTTGATTTCTTTCTTCAGAGATTTGAAGTTCTTGTCATACAGATCTTTCACTTGCTTGGTTAGATTCACTCCAAGATATTTTATATTATTTGTGACTATTGTGAAAGGTGTCATTTCCCTAATTTCTTTCTCAGCCTGTTTATCCTTTGAGTAGAGGAAGGCTACTGATTTGTTTGAGTTGATTTTATATCCAGTCACTTTGCTGAAGTTGTTTATCAGGTTTAGGAGTTCTCTGGTGGAAGTTTTAAGGTCATTTAAGTATACTATCATATCATCTGCAAATAGTGAAATTTTGACTTCTTCTTTTCTTATTTGTATCCCTTTGACTTCCTTTTGTTGTCTAATTGCTCTGGCTAGGACTTCCTGTACTATATTGAATAGGTAGGGTGAGAGTGGGCAGCCTTTTCTAGTCCCTTAGTGGGATTGCTTCAAGTTTCTCTTCTTTTAGTTTGATGTTGGCTACTGGCTTGTTGTATATTGCTTTTACTATGTTTAGGTATGGGCCTTGAATTCCTGATCTTTCCAAGACTTTTAACATGAAGGGATGTTGAATTTTGTCAAATGCTGTCTCAGTATCTAGTGAGAAGTTCATGTGGTTTTTTTCTTTGAGTTTGTTTATATAGTGGATTACAGTAATGGATTTCTGAATATTTAACCATCCCTGCATTCCTGGGATAAAGCCTATCCCAAGATGATCATGATGGATGATTGTTTTGATGTGTTCACAATTGTTTTGATGTGTTCTTGGATTCAGTTTGTGAGAATTTTATTGAATATTGAATTTACATCAATATTCATAAGAGAGATTAGTCTGAAGTTCTCTTTCTTTGTTGGGTCTTTGTAAGGTTTAGGTATGAACATGATTGTAGCTTCACAGAACGAATTGGTAGTGTTCCTTCTGCTTCTATTCTGTGGAATAGTTTGAAGAGAATTGGTATTAGGTCTTTCTTGATTGTCTGATAGAATTCTGCACTAAAACGATTTGGTTCCAGACTTTTTTTGTGGGGAGACTTTTAATGACTGCTCCTATTTCTTCAGGGTTTATGGGACTATTAGGTTTATCTGCTCCTGATTTAATTTTGGTACCTGGTATCTGTCTTGAAAATTGTCCACTTCACCCAGATTTTCCAATTTTGTTGTGTATAGGCCTTTGTAGTAGGACCTGATGATTTTTTGAATTTCCTCAGTTTCTGTTGTTATGTCTCCCTTTTCAGTTCTGATTTTATTAATTTGGATACTGTCTCTGTGCCGTTTGGTTAGTCTGGCTAAGGATTTATCTATGTTGTTGATTTTCTCAAAGAACCAGCTCCTGGTTTTGTTGATATTTTGTATAGTTCTTTCTGTTTCTACTTGGTTGATTTCAGTCCTGAGTTTGATTATTTCCTGCCATCTACTCCTCTTGGGTATATTTGCTTCTTTTTGTTCTAAAGCTTTCAGGTGTGCTCTCAAGTTGTTAGTGTATGCTGTCTCCAGTTTCTTTTTGTAGGCAATTAGAGCTATGAGTTTTCCTCTTAGTACTGCTTTCATGGAGTCACAAAAGTTTTGGTATGATATGTCCTCATTTTCATTAAATTCTAAAAAGTCTTTAATTTCTTTCTTTATTTCTTCCTTGACCAAGTCATCATTGAGTAGAGAGTTGTTCAGTTTCCATGTGTATGTGGGCTTTCCATTGTTTTTTTCCTGATTAAAGACCAGCCTTAGTCCATGATGATCTGATAGGGTGCAAGGGATTATTTCAATCTTTTTGTATCTGTTGAGGCCTGTTTTGTGACCAATTATATGGTCTATTTTGGAGAATGTACCATGAGGTGCTAAGAAAAAGGTATATTCTTTTGTTTTAAGATGAAATGTTCTATAGATATCTCTTAAATCCATTTGGTTCATAACTTCTGTTAGTTTCATTGTGTCTCTGTTTTATTTCTGTTTCCATGATCTGTCTATTGCTGAGAGTGGGGTGTTGAAATCCCCCACTATTATTGTGTGAGGTGAAATGTGTGCTTTAAGCTTTAGTAAAGTTTCTTTTATGTATGTGGGTGCCCTTGCATTTGGGGCATAGATGTTCAGAATTGAGATTTCATCTTGGTAGATTTTTCCTTTGATGTGTATGAAGTGTCCTTCCTTATGTTTTTGATTACTTTTGGTTGAAAGTTGATTTTATTTGATATTAGAATTGCTACGCCACTTGTTTCTTGGGAGCATTTGTTTGGAAGATTGTTTTCCATCCTTTTACTCTGAGGTAGTGTCTGTCTTTTTCACAGAGGTTCATTTCCTGTTTTCAGCAAAATTCTGTGTCCTGTTTATATATCCAGTCTGATAGTCCACATCTTTTTATTGGAGAATTGAGTTCATTGATATTAAGAGATATCAAGGAAAATGATTGTTGCTTCCTGTTATTTTTATTATTAGATGTGGAATTATTTTTGTATAACTCTTTTATTTTGGGGTTGTTGGATGATTACTTCTTTGATTTTTCAAGGTTGTAGTATCTCTCCTTGTGTTGAAGTTTTCCATCAATTATCCTTTGAAATTCTGGATTTTTGGATAGACACTGTAAATTTGATTTTGTCATGGAATATCTTGTTTTCTCCATCTATAGTGAATGAGAGTTTTGCTGGTTATAGTAATCTGGGCTTGCATTTGTGTTCTCTTAGGGTCTGTATTATATCAGCCCAGGATCTTCTGGCTTTTATAGTTTCTGGTGAGAATTCTGGTGTAATTCTTATAGGTCTGCCTTTATATGTTACTTTATCTTTTCCTCTTACTACTTTTATTTTTTTTATTTGTACATTTGATTGTGTGATGGGAGGTATTTCTTTTCTGGTCTAGTCTATTTGGAGTTCTGTTGGCTTCTTTTATATTCATGGACATCTCTTTCTTTAGATTAGGGAAGTTTTCCTCTATAATTTTGTTGAAGATATTTACTGGCTTTTTAAGTTGGGAATCTTCACCCTCATCTATACTTATTATCCTTAGGTTTGGCCTTCTCATTGTGTCCTGAATTTCCTGGATGTTTTGTGTTAGTAGCTTTTTGCATTTTGCATTTTCTTTGGCAGTTGTGTCAATGTTTTCCATGGTATCTTCTGCACATGAGATTCTCTCTTCTATCTCTTGTGTTCTGTTGGTGCTGCTTGCATCTATGACTCCTGATTTCTTTTCTAGATTTTCTATCTCCAGAATAGTCTCCCTGTGTGATTGCTTTATTGTTTCTACTTCCATTTTTATGTCCTGGATGGTTCTGTTTAATTCCTTCACCTCTTTGGTTGTGTTTTCTTGCAATTCTTTAAGGGATTTTTGTGTTTCCTCTTTAAGGGCTTCTACCTGTTTATCTGTGTTCTCCTCAAATTCTATGAGAATGTTATTTATGTCCTTCTTAAAGTCCTCTATAATCATCATGAGAAGTGATTTTAATTCTGAATCCTGCTTTTCCAGCGTGATGGGGGTGTTCAGGGCTTGCTATAGTGGGAGAACTGTGTTCTGATGATGTCAAGTAACTTTGGTTTCTGTTGCTTATGTTCTTGTGCTTGCCTTTCACCATCTGGTTAACTCTAGTGCTACCTGCAGTCACTGGAGCTTGTCTTTTCAATTATTTTTCCTGTGTCAGAACTCCTCAGGGTCCTGATGTCTTTGTGATCCTGTGAGCCTGAGCTCCAGCTCCTGTGTGTGCAGTGTCTCCTCTAGGATGTCTTAGGATATGGTGTCTCCATGGTAGCAGACCAGCTAGGTATCTGCTGCTCTGGTTGCAGTGTCTCCTCTAGGATGTCTCAGGATAATGTGTTTTCATGGGAGCAGACCAGCTAGGTGTCTGCTGCTCTGAGTGTAGTGGCTCCTCTAGGATGTCTCAGGTTATGGTGTCTTCATGGGAGCAGACCAGCTAGGTGTTTACCCTAGCCACAAAGAGCAAGCGAGGGTGAAAATTCACATTTGATGGACAATGTTCAGACAAACAGTATGTGAGCCTAGGTTTGGATAACAGGGTGCAAAGAGGCTAGAAACCTAGGGTCCTGAAACAGAAGGATGGTCCAGGGAAACATACAACAGAAGCATAAGAAATGTTTCACCCAGGGATCTGTGGGCTTGATAGAAGCCCAACTCTCTGATACAGATATTGACTTTGCTGGTGAAAAAAATATTAATTTCAAACTCTTTCAGCTTTAGGTGACATTGTATTCAAAAGCCAGCATTTGTTATTACATGTGAAAAGATGGAAAGAAGCGTGATTTGTACTACTAGGACCCTTAGCTATCACTGTTTGTTATGAAAGTCTCTATTCATGCACTATAACAAAATTTCTAGTAGTTAAAAAGAGGATCCAAAATATGATGAAGAACTACTTAGAGGAGAGTTTAAAAAAAAAGGCTCTGTTTTAGCTAGAATGAGAAAGATGTTTCCTTGGTTCCAGATCTTTATGTGTGGCAGAATTATGGCAAAAACATTTAAGGAAAATTATTTAGGAGGTCTCAGTATTTTCCAACAAATATTCCATTTCATAGAAATGGATTGGCATCTGCTATACTCAAAAGTTTGAATCAAGTCCTTTGGGGGATATGAAAACTATGTTCATCATTCTCATCTCCAATAAGTCCATGCCAGAGTGAACTGACAAAGTCTATAACCAGAAGAGTAAAGGAGAAGAACAAGATTTACATATCCATGTGGAATGCTGAGACTCTCTTACACCCAAGATCCAGACCTAGACAAAGGTGCTGGGTAGAATTCATCTAGCGCTATGGATTGCCTCTTTTTTCTAGTACATAAAGGCTAGGTTGAAGTTTGTCCTACCTGGGATAGATTTCAGTGAGCATTTGGCATCCATGTCCTGAATTAGAGTTACACTCTGCACAGTGACTCTGTCCACATGCAACAGAAGCAGCTTATACCATAGAGAGCTTGTTTCCAAAAAAATAAATAGAAACTGGCTCTATTGTCACAAGTTTAGTTTTTCTTGTCTTATTCTGAGATAAAGCAAATGATATAGTGGCATACAGAGAGGGAGAGAGAGACAGAGACAGGGAGATAGACAGAGACAGAGACAGACAGAGAGAAGCTTCTTGTTATGGAAGGACTCATCAGGATGTAGAAAAAACTTTTCTATTTTTCTTTTTAAAAATTTTTTTATTAATTTTTTATGATTTTTTTACATCATGCCCCCCAATCCCCTAGATCTTCCTGCCCCTTCATATCCACCCTCTGTCCTTGCAACCTCCCCCCTCAAAGAAAACAAAAAGTAAAAAAAAAAATGAAAGAATAAATAAAACCATATTGCTGTGGAAGGTGCAGTGTGTCACAATGTGTCCCACAGTATACCCTTTACCCCAAACAGCTATACCTGTAAATTTTCATTGCAAAGACTCACTGATCTGCTTAGAGGCCTCTGGGTTATGTTACACTATTAATACTGGATCTTCACTGGGACTCTTCTTCGATATCCTGTTGCTGTCCTGTGTCATGGAGACTCTGCAGCTTTAGATCTATAGGACTGACCCTGTGATTCAGCACTTCATAGATGAGGTAGATTTGTTGTAGGCTAACTCAAAGCCCTGGATCTTGGCCTGGGTGAAAATTGAGTTGTTTAGCCTGCTAGCTCTCTTGAATTGCCTAGGTGAGGTGTGGGCCCCACTCTCCCGAGAGCTAGAGGAAAGATTTTCAATGGATAAAAATACAAGAGGTGAAATAAGGACCTGCAGAACATCAAAGAAGGTAGAAAGCATTGAGGAAATGCTTTTGAGGAGAGGAAAAGGAAACCCTTAGAAAAGCAAGCCTGTGAACTCAAAGGTGGGCTCCAAGGTCTCAGGATCCTGGCTATAGTAGTGTGCTGTTAATCCCTTTGGGCTGCCTCAATATTCTGAGTTGCAAAAGGAGAGAATTTGGGCAGTTAGGCTTCTGTAGTCATTGATGTCATGGTTAGTCTTGCTTGGAGTAGCTATTATATAAAACCAGAAAGGCAAACACCAGGGCAAATGTACAGCCTTGCTTCTAAATATCTGGATGGTGCAGAATGTAGAGGCTGTAAGAAGTTAGCAGAGAGTTGCGGACATGAGGTTGGTTGTTATCTCTCTGGAGAACTCTTCAGAGCAAAATGTGCACATTGAGCTCTGAAGGAAGTAGTAGCTGAATTAACATTCCCTTGGCCTTTAGTGCCTAGATGGAGAGAAAAAGCATCCAGGCCCTAGCACAGACATTTCTGAATGTCCAGCAGAGAGCTCAGGGGGAAACCAGAAGAAGCCGACTTAAGGTATACATTCACAATTCCAGGTAGACTCATTCCTATACAAACTTGTCTTGAGAATAAGAATGACTTTTCTCTTCCACACTTACAGTTGGTTATGCCCTGCAAACATGTGAAACATTTTTTCTACTTGTCCAAGTTCAGAAACTCACTCAGGTTTTTGGATAAGGCATATACAAAGTAATTCCTGCCCTTGAGTGCCCTGTATTCCCCAGCAGGACCAGCCTTTATTACTGTAAGCTGGTAAGATTTGTCACATACTTTAAAGAAGCTGCCATTTATCTAAAATTAAAAAATGAAAAATATATGAAACTACCTGAGGAAAAGGGAAATGGGGTAGTGTGAAGGAAATCCAACATACAAAATAGCTATTTTCAAATAAGACAGGCTTAATGGACCTCCAGTATGGTATGAATGGATGCTTGACTTAGCTCAGTCACAAACAAATAACAATAGTTTATTAATATGTAGCACCGTGGAAGCTCCGTGCTCACTTTATGATCTACTCACTCATTCACTGAATTACTCATTGAGTCCCGTGTTGGGAGCTGAGAATATAATGATGACCAGAACTGCTGGAATTTCTGTCTTCAGGAGTGGGTTTGTTTAGGTGAGGGTAGACAGATATGAGAGAATCTTGCAGATATATGGTTACACTGTTCAGTTATTAATGCTGTTCAGAACTGCAAGCTGCTTCAGTAGTTTCCAATCAAACCAACAACCAAATTTCCAAGGTTGGGGAAGACAGATCCCTCTAATTCTGCTTTCCAATCCCATTGTGTATAGGTCAAAATTCTTAATAATTAGCCCATCCTATATAACCTACCTCTCAGTGTTTTACCTGAATGCCAATCATGTCTGCACGTCCAGCTCCACTCTTAAGTTTGCATTAGTCAATGTGCAATCAGTTTGACAAGCTTTAGCAAGTACACCTCCCCCAATGACTGCCCCAGTTCATTCTCCGTTGTTCCTTTAATAACAATGTGAGATGAGTTTTGGTTTATAGCCTGGCTTTGTGCTGACCTCATGTTGCCTGTAGGCTCATATCTACTTTATTGAAAAGCTGCATCAAGTTATTTTAGTGTAAATTACTAATAATGTGTGTTACACACTTCAGCCTGGATTATACTGCTTCTTATCCTTGTCACCTCTGAGACTTCACCAAGGACCTTTGCATATGTCCTTCTGTGTTTCTGGGTCCTAGCATACCTTAAACTATCATTTTAGACCTGGTCTATGAGAAATTGTCATTCTGAGGTCCCTGTGGTAAACTAAATTTGACCTTATAATATGTGTCCAATAGCTCTGCAGAGGAGAGAGAGAGAGAGAGAGAGAGAGAGAGAGAAAATCATATAACCAAGAACTGACAGGAGGAAAAAAAATCATCACAATCTTGAGACACCTATTAAGTAGCCAGGAGTTAGGCTAATCTGAGGAGATCTGATCTGATCTCAGTGTCTCATCTCTGGCAAATGAGATACAGTGACAGTCCCTAAGAGTTTGGAATGGACACTCGTAGATATGGTCAAATATAACCTAGCTGACACAGGGGAGAGTTTTCTTCCTGTGGGCTAGAAACTTGAGTCCTGTGCTAAGCAACTAGTCCTGATGTGAGTGTCATTCTCAGGGAGTAGAGTTGGGTTGAGAAAGTATGGACCACAAGGAACTTGACTGGCATACATGGGCAGCCTTCTGTGAAGACAGATTGTAATTATTCTAGGGAAGTAGAGGAACACAGAGAAACTGAAGCATCAAATGAGTGCTAGAAGATAGAATAGGGCCAGAGGAGGGAATGGCATTCAGAGACTGACTGGAAAGTAAACTTAGCTAAGTTTGATTATTTTTTTTTTCTCAGTTAACTTTGTTTTCGGAGCCTCAGGCAGATCAGCAACATGAAATATATGATACCAGCTCTCTAAATTAGGGAGTAACCAAATGAACACAGTTCTAGAAGACAGCAGCCTTTATAGAAAACGCAGAAAAACCTCAGCAACCAGAGTACATTTGCTTCTTAAGCATCCCTCTCTCTTTGACTAACATTGTCGATACCTCACCATCATATGCTGACTGGGTTGCAGCCATCTGTTTGGCTCTTTCTGCAGCTTTCCAGCCACTCCCTCTGCATCACTGCCTGCAGAGGAGGCTTTCCTAGGAATAAGCTGACTGAATGCTGCATTGCACCAAATCTACTCACTCAGTTCAGAGAGCTGGCAATCCCTCACTGTTTACAAGATCATCTGTGCAGGGCTGTTTGGAAGCCAGGAAAATGTGCACAGGTGTAATGGAACCAGGGACCCTTCCTGTACCAACAGAGAACTGAGGGAGGTATATATGTTGTAGCTGACTGGGGTTCATAGACTGCTTAGGGTGCCAGGGAAGATAATTATCCATTGTTGGTAACCCCAAAGTGAAAGTGTCAGCTCAGAGGTGAAGTTTTGGTCTTCTGTGTTTGGTTATGCATTGAATCAAGCAGAGAATGTGTATCCTGGCTTGTGCCAAAGAGGCATGAGATTTTAGGGATTGGTTAGTAACTGTCACTACAGTCATTAGCCAGAGTGGACTCAGAACCCTCATTCGGGATAAATTAGTATGAAATGGTCACTGTCAATTTGGTACCTGCTGTGTATAGGATATTATTTTGGACAATGGTGAGAGGAGGCAGAAAAATGAACGAAAATTAGACCTCAAGGTTGTACATTTAAGGAAAAAACAGAGTAAGTTCTAATGAAACATGAGTGTTGAGAATTTAGCAGAGGTATATGAGCAGAGTCAGGGGAAACAGTTCAGTAGTGAGGTCTCAGAGAAGTAGGCATCCAGGTGAGCTTCAGGGACAGGAATGGCTGAGGCTGTATCTTCTATAGATGTGACCTGAAGACCCAGGACAG
This sequence comes from Rhabdomys pumilio, assembly GCA_030674055.1. Classification (NCBI taxonomy): domain Eukaryota; kingdom Metazoa; phylum Chordata; class Mammalia; order Rodentia; family Muridae; genus Rhabdomys; species Rhabdomys pumilio. The sequence goes on along the minus strand of JANHMN010000010.1, from coordinate 46,548,067 downwards.
AGGAAAGAGGCTTCCTTTGAAGGAAATTAATCCTGGAGCAAGATCTTTTTTTCTCCGCCTCAATGATTCAGAGATATTACAAAAATAATGCATTGTTAACCAAATCCCACCGGGCTTTCTGAACATTTAATTGACTCTTCAGAGCAATTATGTTCAGTATAAGGAACACTTACTGAGCGTGCACTCTGTGCAGAATTATGGAGAGTACAGGCATGAAGGGTTCTGTCCTGGTTCTTGAAGAGTATGAAGAGCACTTTGCCCCATTGTAGTAAGGACAAATAGTGGGGGCAAGAACTGCTTGCTAGAAAAGTAAGGTTTAGAGGTAACATATTGAATTTACATCTAGATTCTGACACACACCCACACACACACACTCATATGGTGGTAGAAATACAGACTGAGCATTTTAGCCATACCCATGGCTTTAGGATCCACGCCGAGCTATCTCTGAAAATTACTGCCACAGCTTGTATCTAGGGAGAATTTTGAAAGGTGACTTTCAATGAAACCTGGATCTCTTCAGTGATTTTGCTGTATCTTTTTATTGATATGGTACCCTTGTGTCATGTTCTATACAAGATGTAAGGATAATGTGTAAATAGCATGATAGAGTGCTAGAGAAGAACGGGAAGGGGAGGAAGAAGATATATACAGGAAAAAATTACACAGCTAAGTGGAGTAATAGAGACTGAGCCAGGTTAGAAGCCCAGGATTCTACTTTTTTCCTGCTTTTAGCTCTTGTTACTAGCTACATGCCTTACCTTTTAGAGACTAGTTTTAGATGATTTTTTTGTCATCTTAGAAATTCATGACTGTAAACTTGAAGAGAAGCATGATCAAATGCTATGTAGAGAAAAATGTCTATGAATGTCTACCTAGGAATGCCAAGGTTATTTGAATTTTAGTCCAAGATCATCTTGTTTCTTGAGGCAGTTGTTGTTATCCATTGTGTTCTGTGAAGTCCTCGGTGAATGTGATTATGACTTAGATTGCTTGTATCTCAGAGGAGTCATGCTTCCATATTTTTGAGACACCTGGATTGTTCAGGCTAAAGGGTATATACATTAAGTATGTGGCAACAAGAGTCTAGGATGCTTCTTTTTTTTTTTTTTGTCCCCTTCATTCTCCTCCTCCTCTTCCTTCTCCTCCCCCACCTCTCTACCGTCAGGAAGTATCTGTATCTAAACAGGCAGGCTTGGCAACCTAGGATGCTTCTGTATGTTTTTTGAAAATGTTATTTGGAAAAAGCAAGGCTTAGGGATGGGCACTCACAATCCAATAGACTATTGAAGAAACGGGAAAAGTCATGGAAAAGCAAGAGAAGAAAAAAGGTATACCTTAGTCAAGTCAACATATGACCCTGGTTTTCTTTTACAAGAGTGGTTAAATGTTTTAAGTTATAAAAAACCATAAAGTACCTAATTTATTCATTGGTGAAGAGATTTTTCTGCCAGGTATATTTCTGTTTTATTTTATTCTTCGAGAAGCATTTTTTTCACTTCAATAAGATTGTAGTCTTGAACCTAGAGTGGCAGAACTGGAATAAGTGTTGGTGTGGAAGAGAAAGAAGTACAGTGTGACTTGTTGGCTGTCATGGTGAAGAATGAACATTGCTTTTCATTCAGTAGTTCAGTTCAATTTCAAAAGATTCAGGAGAGAGAATATGGCTTTTTATTTCCACATTGTATAAAGAGCAATTTTCCATGTCTGGAGCCCCCCAACAGGCAAAAATTAAGATGATCTTGAACAGCATCAATCCTTTGCAAATAACACAAAAATTTACTCCAAATCTAGCTAAGAATAACAAGCTGTAACAACACAAAAGCAATTTTCCCAAATAACACTTGGCTAGGGAACAAGTCAAAACTCTATAGTGTTCAGAAGTTAATAATAAAAGTCCTATATACAAGCAATGTAAAGAATAAGGCCAAGGCTATAAACAAAAAAATAATCAGTGCCATTTATTACATTTACTTCTAAAGAAAAATATGAAACCTAGAGAGTATCACTGGCTTTTTATCGATGAAAATTGCAAACAATCCATTAAATGAAAAATTAAACTAAAGCACTGAATACTTGGATGCCAGAACTGAGAACTGGAAAGAGAAAGGCCAAATTTTATGCCCTTGCCTCTAGATACTGCAACTGCCAGGATCCTCTGCCTTTCATTAGGTTTGACCATCCATCCACATCCCTCAGTCACACTACCTCCAGTACATGTGAATCTGCTTATCACTGTCATACTGAGGAGAAGATCCCCAAACAACCTCATACTATTGAGAAGTCCATGTTATTGGAATCACAGTTCCGTGATACGTCTGAAATTTTCACAAAGGCATTTGTTTTAGAATGCTACTAAACTGCTAATTTACAAAATTTTATAAGACTATACCAACTGCAAATCAATTACTTCCTATTAGCCCCTTTTATAAGTTTGACAGTATTTATCTAGCTGAGGCAATTTTCCAGAATTTACCTAGTATCATCCCCTCATCTATCCCTTCCTTCCTTCCTTCCTTCCTTCCTCCCTTCCTTCCTTCCTTCCTTCCTTCCTACCCTTCTTTCTTCTGTTGTAGCTAAATATTTGAGGCTGGGTAAATTATAAAGGATAGAGATTGGGAATGGAGAGATGGCTCAGTGTTTAAAAATTTTGTTGCTTTTGAGAGGATTTGAGTTTGGTTCTGAACACCTGTGTTGGCTAGCTTACAAATACCTGTAACTTTAGCTGTAGAGGATCCAAGGTCTTCTTTGAACTCTATAAGGATCTACATTCACATGACACATGTATAGAAACACACACAGAGACACACAGGCACACACACACACATACACACACACACACACATACACACACACACACACACACACACCCAGTTAATCTTTTAAAAAATCATTTTGGAGACAAGACCAAGATCAAGGCACTGTCAGATTTGATGTCATCAGGGAGCTCTGCTTTAGCCTCAAAGATGGTGCTTGGTGCTCTGTATTCATGTAGTGAAAGGCAGAAAAATACAAAGGGCCCTGGTAATTCCTTCTAGATCCTTCATAAAGTATCTAGCCAATCTGTGAAGGTTCCACCCTCATGACCTAATTATATTAATTACAGCCTCAATCTCAAATTTTTTTTGAGAATTTCATACATTACCTTTGTTTATATTATTCCCACCATCCCTCTATCCCTCTGTTCTTTCTATTTCATCACATTCCTCTGAATTTACATATATACGTATTATATACATGTATATACATGTAAATACATGTGTGTGTGTGTGTGTGTGTGTGTGTGTGTGTGTGTGCCTAAGTTGATTTAGAGTTGTCATTCAAATGTGTAAGATGGAGCAGAGACTGAGGAAATCGCCAAACATAGTGGCTCTAACTGAGACCCATCCAATGGGCAATAAGCAGTCCCTGACCCTATTAATGATTCTCTGTCATGCTTGCAGACAGAAGTCTAGCATAACTGTCCTCTGAGGGGCTCCACCTAGTAGCCAGTGGAAATAGATACAGAGACCTACAGTCAAACATTATATGGAACTGGGGAATATTGTTGAAGAGTTGATGGAAGGGTTGAGGGACCTGAAGAGGATAGGGTCTCCAAGGAGGACCAACAGAGTCAACTCGCCTGGACCCTTGGGGCCTCCCAGAGACTGAACCACCAACCAACAAGCAAGCATGAACTGGACCTAGGCCCAGTACATATATAACATATGTGTAGCTTGGTCTTCATGTGGGTCTCCCAACAACTGGAGCAAAGCCTGGCCCTGAACCTGCTGCCTGCCCATGGATCCTATACCCCTAACTGAGATTCCTTGTCTGACCTCAGGTGGAGAGGATGCACCTAGTGCAGTGACTTAATGTGCCAGGGTGAGGTTATGCCTAGGGGAGGGGGGCTTCCCTCTTCTCAGTGGAAAAAGGTAGAGGTGAATGGATGGAGGAACTATGTAAGGGGGAAATGGAGGAGAGGAGGGGCAAACAGTGGGATATAAAGTGAAAAAGTAAATAAATTAATAAAAAATTTTGGAAAAAAGAAACAAAGTGTTAATTTTTTAGGATGATTAGGAAAGAGATGAGAAGAGAGACTTTAACGCTTTCACAAGAAGCAACTTAGATCTTCTTGGGATCTCCAGTAATGAGGAGGACAGGTAGATAGCTTTCTACGGCATTAACAGGTAAGAGTCAGGATGCTGTCAATAAGTTAAAAAATTGGCTAAGTATACAAACTTGCTCTACGCCCACACTGACATTAAAAATGCTTTATAGTAGAAATTTGCTTACATGTCTTGGAGAAATGATATCAGGGCCCCATGGATGCTGTATAGGAAAGCATTCTACCACAAAGCTGCAGTCCCAGTTCTTCTTGTATGTTTTAAGCTAGAAAAGAGACTGTTCACTGATAGCTCTGCAGCCTGAACATGAATTCATTTTTGACATGCAAAATTAGCTGGAATTTTCAAATCCAATAATTCAGGGGATGCTTCTGTTTATTGCTATGAATGATTGATGGTGCAATAGAAATTCCAAACCTCTAGTATGCTGTCAGGATGTGTCTGGTTTGGGAAATTAGAAGGACATGAACTATAGGAAAATGGAGAACCATTCTGATAATTTTTTTCTGAAATTGAATCTTCTTCAGACATTACCAGTGGATAAATAATTAAATCTGTTTCTGCATATAATTCTTATTAGTAGAAAATCACTTGCCGCCTTCCTTCTTCCTGGAGGAGATGAACAAATATTTAAAGAATATTGGCCTGGAAAGAGGTTAAGACCTCCACAGTATTTGGCTCATTTTGACTTCCTGTTCCTGGAAAGGAGTGGTTGACAGTGACAAAACCCTCTTGACCCAGGGTCCTTAGCTGTGGAAATGATGAGTCAGGCACAGGCTTCCTTTCCTCTCTATTCTCCATCCAGCATCTTTGCCTCGGGTCATCATTTCATCTTGTCTCTGATATCTTTGATATATATTAGGATACTCTAAGGGTGCTGCCAACCTAGTATGTCTTTAATGATTTCTGATTCTTCTTCGACTCTTCAGTGCTGTCTTCTGGGTCCAGCTCAGCAGAAGACACTGAAGGGGAACAAAGGGGACTATAACAAAATCCTGTTCACTGCAGGAACTGGTCATTATCTCTTATGAATACTAAGTGTAGAAGATTTATACTAGTCTTGAAAGCTTTCATGTATTTCTGAGTTAATATGTATTCTAGGCATTGAGTAGATTATGTTCAGGGCTGATCCATTTGCCAGGCACACTAGAATTTCTTGAGAGAATTTTATCATCTTGTTTTAGGTAGAGAAGCCCCTTGTACCTCTATTAGTAAGCATTCAAAATAAGGGATGCGAACAAAACACAGCATGAAGGATGATGACACTGGTGTTTAGGACGGAAGAGATCCTGACATTTTGCAGGAGAAATAGCCAGTGGCAGAGGCTTTGTCAAGCAAATGACACTTGAGCCATTTATGTGAACTCTTCGGGATTCTGACAAGTGGGAAGAACAGGAAAAAATAAAATCAACAGAAGAAAAGAAAGAAATAACATGAAGCAGAATCATATGAATCATGTTTGCGCACATGAATGGTCAAAGTGAGGAGGTATTTGAAATTTATGCTAAAATCATTGAGTTCATTCACATTGTGATATGTATTGGATCTGAAGAACTGGAAATAATTTGGTGGGTAATGGGTTTCATTAAAAGACATACTTCAGGAAGTGATAGGATTAGAGTCATTCTTCTTAGAATTATTTCTAAAATATAGCATGAGATATATTGATATAGTAGAGCAATCAGAAAGCTATTAGCTAAAGGGTCATTATAATTTTTCCTGTCACATCAGAAGGGATGGGTAAAACAGTAGGAGGGTAATTTCAAAATAGTCCATAGATTTAGTAGTCATTTTTGAAGATGGGTTGCTGAATCTACTACTGACCATAAAGGATTAAGTAAGGAAGAAAAAAATTCCAATTAATTCTTACTTAGCATATTAGAGGGGTGTTGACAGTGAAGATGCCACACTAGGGCATTCCTTCTGATTGAGGACATCTTTCTACCTTTTGTTCTGCTCAGTATTGCATAGGCTTTTTGTTTCCTGCATGCTCTTACCTTTTGGTCTGTCACAGCATTTTTAATGCTTTCATTCCACTGTGATGTAAGTTACTTAATAATAATTTTGATTTTAAATCTCAGTGAAGGCATGTTTAGATTCCCGAGGGCAGTAGGTACGTTCCGTATAGCAAGTCTACCTCAGTACTAACCTTTGCCAGGAGAACCACAGCAAAGGAAAGGAAAAACACAGCTCAACACTGTGTTTACTGAACACCAGCTCTTGCATTAGGTGAGCTAAGGCAGCTTTGCACTTAAGGAGCATTGGGAGCCATAGCCACAGGAACAAGTAATTACTGCACTTGGGGAAGGCATCATAAAAGAGAATTGCATGGAGGAAAGGGACTGAGTCAGGAAGGATCCTTAGAGGAATCAGAAGCACAGGATGTGAAGCTGTTTAAAAGAAGGTATGTGATAGAGAAAAGTAATGGATTTTGAATGGTATTGTTCTTTGGAAAAAAGGATCTAGAGTAAATGAAAGAAACAAAAACGAGAAACATACACATAAAGGAGGGAATGATTGAGGGAAAAAGAGAGGGAGAGATATTTATTTATTTATTTATTTATTTATTTATTTATTTATTTATTTATTTCAATACTGAGACTTGAACTTAAGGTTTTGTATGCGTTAGGCAAATGCTTTAGCACTGGGCTATATATTTAAGGCAGAGTATCACTAAGATGCCCAGGCTGACCTTGAACTAGTGCTTCTTTTACTGCCTCAACTGTCCCAGTATCTGAGATCCCAGACCTTCATTCTCGGTCCTGATCTATTTGTATATTTATTTTTGCGAAACCAAACTATAAAAGAGAGAAAGAAGTGGGGGTTATCATGGTCATAATGTGTCTCAATGTACTGGTAATAGATTGCCACAAATATTACTTCCTTGATTATGTTTTTAAGTGTCATCTAGTTTCAGTCATGTAGATGACTCATCTTTCTTTAATCCAAATGTAGACGTTTGTGGGAAGTTATCTAAGTAGTTTTAGCCATTAAGTTTTTTTCTTTTTCATAAACAGATTCCTAGTTGACCTATGATTTTTCCTGGAGAGGGAGCATACTACAGACGGTTAGGAGGAGGATCACGTGACTCACTGTCAACCTTTTGGATAATGAATCAATTATTAACTTTAGAACAACTCAAGGAATCATTCTCTAGACTCCCACATTATAAGGAAAATTCTAATTTCACGGTGCTGTCTTAGAAACAAAGCTGGAATGTGTTCAATGAAATGGAATTGAAAAGCACTTTAATTTACCTGAAAACTGCTGAAGAGGTAGATAGTTCAGAAAGCTTTTTGCCTCTCATAGGCAAGAGTGAAGATTCTGTGCTGGGAAGGGAAAGCAATGTTGTCTGAGTTCCAGGAAAAAAGAAAGCAGGATATACTGAGAACAGTTTTGGATCACAAAGTGTTAGTTGATATTTAACCACTTGCTGAAAAGACTCAATGACTTTTGAGGCTTGTTACTTGGAGGCCATCTAACACAGAAGAGAGCCCAATTCTAGCATTCCAGTGTACTTGATAATAATAAGTGGATATTTGGTTTATCTTAAAATATCTATGTCTGTCTATTTGTTCATCTTTCTTCTATCAATTTCTTATTTGTTGTCTGCCTCTTGCTCATCTATCTGTTACCCATCTGACTGTCTACCTCTCCATGTGTGGATCATCATGATATATCATCTATCTTTGTGTGTGGACACAGAGGTGGAGGTCACAGGACAAATTGTGGGAGTTAGTTCTCTCTTTATACCATGTAGATCCCAGGGATTGAACTCATGTTGTCAGGTTTGGTGGCAAGTGCTTTTACCTGCTAAGCCATTTTATTAGCTCATAGGTAATTTGAAAATTGACATTATTAATAAAAACAACAGATTTTTATTTTTTAATTTTCAAATATCCAAATCTATTATTTCATTAAAATAATCTAAACTTGTTCCCCTGTGGCTAATAACTCAGCATCTCTATAAAGCTTTTAACAATTCAAATGTTTTCACCTCTTTGAATACATTGTTCCCTTTTATTTTTAAATATAAAATTCCTAAATAAATGTATGTTGAATTTATATATAAAATTGTATAATAGTGATTGGCTTAGTTTTGTCAACTTGATATGCCCAAGCATCATCTGAGAAGAGGGCTTCAATTTGGGATTACCCAGATCTAATTGTTCTATGGGCACATCTTTGGGGCATTATGCTGATTGCTTATCAGTGTAGAAGGACACAGTCTACTGTGGGTAGTAACATTCCTGGGAACATAGTCCTACCCTGTTGAAGAATGGTAACTAAGCATGGGTTTGTAAGTCAGCTAACAAGCAGTGTTGCTTCATTGTTTCTACTTCAAGTTCCAGTTTAAATTCTTGCCCTCAGCTAAGGTGGGAGGAGTATGGAGAAGAAGAGGAGAAGTAAGGAGAGGAGGAGAAGGAGAGAAGGAGCTAGGTGATAAGAGAGAGAAAGAGAGAGGGGGGGCAGACATGGAGGTGGATGTTCACATGTCTCTGCCAGTCAAAGATAGTTGATATATCTAGTTTGGGTATTGGGTTACACTTCTGATTGATATTGAGCATTACCAAACTTATAAAGCCTTTGATTAACATTATAAAATTGTATAAAATAAAAAAGGAGAAGGGGGCATGGGATAGGGGTTTTCTAGGGAGGGGAAATAGGGGAAGAGGATGGTATCTGAAATGTAAATAAAATATCCAATATAAAAGGAAAAATAAATAAATAAATAAATAAAAAATTAAAAAAAAGAAAGGCACCAATACAAAAAAAAATCTTGCCCTCACTACCCCGAGTGATGCTTCACAACCTGACAGTATAAGTCAAATATACTCTTTCCTTTCTAAGCTGCAGTAGTCTTAGGTTATGCATATCTTCAGCTTTGCCAGATAAAGCTGAGCAATTTCCCTCAATGGTCAGCAATGCCACAAATCCACATTTGATGACAAAAAACTGAGTTCCTGTTTCAAAACAGGAAAGTAGATCAGTGGTCAAGCCAACATCAGGATAACCATTGTCTAAGTCAAGCATCAGTGTCTCATGGTAATGCTAGTGATATGTTCATGGATTCAATTTGCATTATGCATCATTATTTGTAGATTATTTGTATGTGTAAACAGTGCACTTTAGCTTTGTCTGTTTGAGATCGCAATACAAATGGAGCCATACTGAGCATGCTTCTGTTTTGCTTTTTATCTTTTTGCTTCATGTTATATTTTTCCTGTCACTTGTGATTTTTCAGAAAGCTTTAGTTCATTTGTTCGTATTGTATGATGTTCCAGCTATCCTCTACTGATCCTAATTGAATTGTGTCTAGTTTAGCATGCTATGAGAAGCACTTCTATTAGAAACTATGTGTTCCAGTGCATATGTGCATACACTTTTATAAATAATGATTTTAGGTAACCTTTGTATCAGAAGCATCAATATCATTCATTCAAAATGAAAATCCCCAGGTTCCTTCTCAAACCTACTCAGTCATAGACTTTGGGAATGGGGCTCAACATTCTATAATTTAATAGCTTTCTAGATGTGTTAAAAGAATATTAAAAATTGAGAAATGAAATAATTCTATAGACATGAATTCCAGATAGTATTGAGTCTTGGGGTATGCATATTTTCAGCTTTGCCAAATAAAGCTGAACAATTTTTCTCAGTGATCAGAAATGCCACAAATCCACATTAGATTGTGAAAGACTTGAGGTCCTGTTATAAAAATGAAAGGGTTTCAAATTTGAGCATGCTTGTAAAATTCAAATATGTTATTATTCAGAGTCACTAATACCATCTTTTACCCCTGGTTATAAAAAAAAGGTCACAATTTCAATTCAATTCTCCATAGAGTTATAAAGAACAATTCTCAAATTCATTTGGAATAACAAAAAACCCAGGATAGCAAAAACTATTCTCAACAATAAAAGAACTTCTGAGGGGAAGCACCACCCCTGACCTCAAGCTGTACTATAGAGCAATAGTGATAAAAACTGTATGGTACTGGTACAGAGACAGGCAGGTAGATCAATGGAATAGAATTGAAGACCTAGAAATGAACCCACATTCCTATGGTTACTTGATCTTTGACAAAGGAGCCAAAACCATCCAGTGGAAAAAAAGACAGACAGCATTTTCAACAAACTGGAGGTCAGCATGTAGAAGAATGCAAAACGATCCATTCATATCTCCTTGTACAAAGCTCAAGTCAAGGAGGTGCACATAAAATCAGATACACTGAAACTAGTAGAGGAGAAAGTGAGGAAGAGCCTTGAACACATGGGCATAAGGGAAAATTTCCTGATAAGAACACCAATGGATTATGCTCTGAGAGCAAGAACTGACAAATGGGACCTCATAAAATTTGAAAGCTTCTGTAAGGCAAAGGACACTGTCAACTGGACAAAATGACAACAAACAGATTGGGTAAAGATCTTAACAAATCCTACATCCAATAGAGGGCTAATATCCAATACACACAAAGAACTTAAGAAGTTAGACTCCAGAGAACCAAATAACCCTATTAAAAATGGGATACAGAGATAAAGAATTCTCGACTGAGAAATATCTAGGGTGAGAAGCACCTAAAGAAATGTTCATCATCCTTAGTCATCAGGAAAATGCAAATCAGAATAACCCTGAGATTCCACCTCACACCAATCAGAATGGCCAAGATTAAATATTCAGGTGATAGTAGATGCTGGCGAGAATGTGAAGAAAGAGGAACACTCCTTCATTGTTGGTGGGATTGCAAGCTGGTACAACCACTCTGGAAAGCACTCTGGCAGGTTCTCAGAATATTGGACATAGTATTACCTGAGGATTCAGCTATACCAGTGCTGGACATATACCGAAAACATTCTCCAACAAATACCAAAGACACATGCTCCAGTATGTTCATAGAAGCCTTATTTATAATAGCCAGAAGCTGGAAAGAACCCAGATGTCCTTCAACAGAGGAATGGATGCAGAAAATGTGGTATATTTACACAATGGAGTACTACTCGGCTATTAAAAACAATCAATTCATGAAATTCTTAGGCAAATGGATGGAATTAGAAAATGTCATCCTGAGTAAGGTAACCCAATCACAAAAGAACACACATGGTATGCACTTACTGATAAGTGGATATTAGCCCAAATGCTTGGAGTACCCAAGATACAACTCACAGATCACATGAAGTTCAAGAAGAAGGAAGACCAAAGTGTGGGTGCTCCTGTCCTTCTTAGAAAAAGGAACAAAAATACTCATGGGGTCAAATACATAAACAAAGTGTGGAGCAGAGAATGAAAGAAAGGCCATCCAAAGACTGCTTCATCTGGGGATCCATCCCATATACAATTACCAAACTCAGACGCTATTGTGGATGCCAAGAAGTACATGCTGATAGGAGCCTGATTTAGCTGTCTCCTGAGAGGCTCTACCAGAGCCTGACAAATATAGAGGGGATGCTCACAGCCAAACCATTAGACTGAGCATGGGGTCCCTAATAGGGTCCCCAATGGAGGAGTTAGAGAAAAGACTGAAGGAGTGAAAGGGTTTGCAACCCCATAGAGAGAACAATAATATTAACCAACCAGACCCCTTAGAGCTCCCAGGGACTAAACCACCAACCAAGGAGTACACAGGGAGGGACCCTGGCTCCAGCTGCATATGTAGCAGAGGATGTTCTTGTCTGGGCATCAGTAGGAGGGGAGGCCCTTGGTCCTGTGAAGGCTCAAGACCAGAGTGTAGGGGAATTCAAGGGTGGGGAGTCGGGAGTGGGTGGATGGGTGGGGGAACACCCTCACAGAGGCAGGGGAGGTGGATGGGATAGAGGATTTCTGGGGGTGGGGACCAGGAAAGGGGATAACATTTGAAATGTAAATAAAAAAATCCAATAAAAAATAAAAAAGTCACTATTAAACAATCAATTGCTTTCATAGCCCAGATAATGATTAATCTCGTCACTCAGTTTTGCCTACCATCTTAAGTTAGTTATTCTGTGAACAGGTTTTTCAGCAGTTACAGGAGTGCATGCCACACTGAAACCAAGTCTCTGCAATGTTATTGCCTGGTTATCCTCCTCCTCCATATTAACCACAGTGGTGATCAGTAAATATGTCTTTCTGTATATTTATTTAGATGCCAGTTAGGTATAGATCTCCTTCTCTTTATCATTCACAGCCCTTAGAACATGTCTAAAATAAAATATGTAACCTTGCGTGATAATGGTTTACAGGTCTGCCTCCTTACCTAGGAGAGAAACAGGTACAGAATACATCTTCTTATACTTTCATCTTTTGTACAGAAAATTGCCTTGTTGTACTGGACAACACAGGCAATAAAACGCTATCACTAGAATGAATTAAACCAAGAACTGTTTCTATTGGCACTAATCCTTTCCCTAGGGTGAATGTCTGGCATCCTCATCTGATTTTCTTTCCCCAGCTCATTTCTCTTTGCATAGTTTGTAGATATCACTTCATAATGAATACAGTTCTGAACAGGCAGATACACAGCTAATGAGCTTGGTAGGCCTTTAGAGACCCAAGTCTGAAAGTAGCCTCTCTTCTGTCTGTACTGTGCAAGGCTGTGTGGGACAGTGCTGCTAGCTGGCTTTGAAAAGGTTTCAGTATAGTCTAGTATGCACAGTCCATCCATCCTCCTTGACCACTGAGCACAAAACACCCCCTTGGTTAATGGAAAATTATTTTCTCCTAGAAAAGTTTTAATCTTGGATTAAATCTTTTGGCACGCTTGTGGGATTGTATGTTTTTGGGCATTCTGGGATTTTATCTGTCTTTACCAGTCTCACAATAGGGAGGTCTCCATTGTTTGAATCAAACACAGCCTAATGTTAAGTCCCTCATCAAAATCAGGAAAAGCACATAGTCTAGTATGCACCGTCCATCCATCCCCATTGCCCACTGAGCACAAGCACACCCCTTTGGTAAACAGAAAATGATTAGTTAGGATTTTGGTCTCCTAGAAAAGAAAACTTTTCTCCTAGAAAATGTAGCACTGGCTACAGTTGAGTATTGACAAAATGTTTTCTAAGGTTTGATTTTGTAGAACAACCACTCAGAATTATAACCACCACATTGTGTGTGTTTGTGTGTGTGTGTGTGTGTGTGTGTGTGTGTGTGTGTGAAGAAATCTTTTCTTTTCATTAGTGTAATCTTAAAGGTGTTTTTTTTTTTTTCCCCTGAGACAGGGTTTCTCTGTGTAGCCCTGTGGACCAGGCAGGCCTCAAACTCAGAAATCTGCCTGCCTCTTCCTCCCAAGTGCTGGGATTAAAGGTGTGATCCACCACTGCCCATCGAAGGTGTTTTTCTTAAACTTCAAGGTCTTAGCAAAAGTTGTCTGAAGCTGGGTTAATACAGCCATTAGTCAGGGTAAGTAAGTCTCATGATTGGGGCTGTGCATGGTAAAGAGAGACTAGTGTCCGAGATGACTCTGTTTCTCTTAGTTTGCAGCATAAGCAACAGAAATGGAAACCTTTTACTTGGTCCAGATAAAATGTTCTTTTTTTTTTGCTGAGTCCTGTTGAAGTCAGACCCACAGCCTTCTGAATCTATTATAGAGTGTTACTGGGCATGGAAGAAAGGGTAGCAGTTTTCAGGGCTGGGCATCAATGAGTTCTACTTTTTGCTCTTAAAATTTAATCTGTCTCTTTAAATAGCCTAAGGTAAAGCTGCGTTTGTGACTCTAGAAACACCATCAGTGTGTATGCCTGACACATGAAGATAACACCACTTACTTATATACTTAAAGTCTATGTATGTTTATGCTAAGTGTTCGAATCTTCTCAAGACTAGGCAAGGCTAGGTACTCTTCAGTTTAGAGAGAAGACCAGGGCACAGTTATACAGCAAAATGGACAAAGACTTTTCATTTTAATTGAAAAAACCTGTTTAGTTGTGTGCAGACATTATTTTTTTATGAAAAAAATGGAAGCAGCTGTACATAAATATATGTGAAATCCAGCCATGTGACATCTTTTATGGGACACTTGCTGGTTTGAACTTCAGGCTCTTTTATCTGAAACAATCAATGGTAATTACTGCAGTAATTATTGCCTTGAATTGTCCTCTCTCCTGTGCTGCAATACAAACAGTGCAGCTTAAGGCTTTCCTTTAGAAATGAGGGCCTAGAGCATGGCTGGACTCTGAAGAAATAACACTCTTCTGTAAACCAGCTTCTCTTGAAATTGGTATCTTGACCTTGTTCACACTTCAGTTTTATGAAACTGAAAAGTCATTGCTTGTTCCTGAGGCTTTTGGGAAGATCAAATAGAGAAATTTTTAGTGACTGGGTTTTGGAAAGATACTTTGCATCAGTGCTGTCAGCAGTCTAAAGAAGAGTGCTTTCTCAGAGAGAAAAACCAGGGCTAGAGAAAGGTTCAGCAATTAAGAGCACTGGCTGCTTTTACAAACATTCCAAGTTCGGTTTCTAGCCCACACATTATGGTTCATAACTGATTATAACTTTACATTCAGAGATCTAAAGCCATTTTCTGCTCTCCAAGGGCAGCAGGTATGCACATTGTACACATGTACACATGTGGTCACACACAATACTCATATATATAATATATATGAAATATTATATGTGAAATTTTATATATATATATATATGTATATATATGTATGACACACATACATATATAATAAAAGCAAAGACATTCAAACACTCTGATTTCAGTTCTTTTCCTTTTTTGGCGTGTGTGTGTGTGTGTGTGTGTGTGTGTGTGTGTGTCTGTTTTCTGAGAGCATTCACTATCTGACACAATGTGGCTTTGAACTCATGGCTCTTCATGTCATGACTATCTGAGTACATAGATTACAAGTGTGAGTCACCAAACCCAGCTATACCTTTTATTTTCATTTCTGGTTAGGTATTCATTAAATTAAAATTCACAATTTCCACAGGAATATTATGACTGGATTTACATTTTTTAAATCTAAAAGACTCTGCCTTTAGCATTTTAAAGTAGTATTGGAAAGCCATCAAAAATTTGTTATGGATATTAGGCTGAGGAGCAAAATCTACTTTTTAAATAGTTAACTGAGTCCTGAAGTAACTACTGAGTAATTCCTTCTTTTATTCTCATTTAATATTTTGTTTATCATATTACTTATTTTTATATTTTAGGATACTATTTTATTTTGAATTTATATGTTGTATATTTGAATACTGATTTTATTCTTTATATTCTTCTGAATATACAATGAATTATAATAATTAATATATAATTATTCTGTTACAATTTTAGAAAATGCTTATTTTGGGGATAATTTAAAAAGTTTTCTTTTAATATAAAATATTCCTTTAAATTTAAAAAAATGTTAACATATCTTGACATATATCTATTGATACATTGATTGTATCTAACTTTAAAAATATTATTATATTGCCTATAGAAGTAATATATATTTCATATTGCTTTTACTAACATTTTTATATTATATATTTTTATGGTGTTCTTTATACATATCTAATGCATTTACTGAACTAACCTAAAGTAATTTGTGTTATATTTTCTCTTGATTATTAGAAACAGACAACACTGAATTTTGTACATTTTTAGTAACTCATGTTTTGTTATTGTTTTAAGATTTGGTACAGGTTTTTTTAATTTTTAACATGCACATACATTTTATTTGTTTTATTTTTATTGGATATTTTATAGATTGTTTATATATTTTGTATGTTAATTTTGTATCCTGCTACTTTGATAGATTTTTATCAGCTGTAGTCATTTTATGCTAGACTCTTTATGATCTGTTATTTTTAAATCACATCATCTGCAAATAAGCATATTTGACCTCTTCCTTGCATGTTTGCATCCCTTTATCTCTTTCCCTTGTGCTATTTCCATAGCCAAGACATTAAGTACTATATTGACTATGAGGGGGAACATGTACATCCTAATCTATTCCTGATTATAGTGAAATATTTTTGAGTTTGAATTTGTCTCTGCTTAGAAAGACATTGGCTGTAGGACTTCCTTATATTGCTTTTATTATATTGAGATATGTTCCTTGTATTCGTAGAGTCTCTAGGACTTTTATCAAGAAAGGTCATTGGATTTTTGTCAAAGACATTTGCTGTATCTAATGAGATGATCATGTGATTTCTATTCTTGAGTCTATTTTTTATATTACTTGCCTCTGCCTCCTCAGTGCAGTGATTCCAGGAATGTGTAGCTGCACCCAGCTTTTTTTCCAAGCCCCTCATTCTCCATGTTCTATAACCCCAGGAAGCATTGTATTTACCTGTCCCTCTGGTCTGGGTTGAACCTTTTTCTTTGTTTGTTTCACTGTTTCTGTCTTTGTTTTTCTTTTCTTTGTTTTTGTTTCTTCCCCCCTCCCTCCCTTCCCTCCCGCCTTCATTCTTCACTTTACATCCAGATCACAGCTCTCTTTCTCTCTTCCCAGTCCCACCCTTACAAGCGCCTCCCTCTATCACCCCCTCCCCTTTTCCTGAGAGCCAGGGAAGTTTGTCATGGGTACCAATCCACTCTGGCACATTAAGTCACAGCTAGACTAAACACATCCTCTCCCATTGAGGCCAGAAAAGAAAGTCTAGCTAGTGAAGGGAATTCAATGGCAGACAACAGAGTCAGAGACAGCCACTGCTCCACTTGTTAGGAGACCCACATGAAGACCAAGCTGCACATCTGCTACACAGGAGTATGGAGCCTAGGTCCAGCCAATGCATGCTCTTTGATTGGTGGTTCAGTTTTGAACCTGTATGGGCTAAGATTAGTTGATCCTATAGGTCTTCTTGTGCTGTCCTTTACCCCTCCAGTTCATTCAAACCTTCCCCTGACTCTTCCACAGAACTCCTTGAGCTCTGCCTGATGTTTGGTTGTGGGTCTTCATATCAGTTTCCATCTGCTGCTGCATGAAGCCTTTTAGGAGTCAGTTAAGCTATGTTTTGGTCTGCAAGCATAGAAGACTATCATTAATAGTGTCAAGTGATTAGCTCTCTCCCATGGGGTGAGTCTCATATTGGGCTGGCCATTGGTAGGCTATTCCCTCAAACTGTGCTCCATCTTTATCCCTGCATATCTTATAAACAAGACAAATTTTGGGTCAAAGGTTGTGTTCCTCTTGTTCCACTGGAAGTCTCACCTGGCTACAGGAGGTGGCCACTTCATTCTTCATGAATCTGCAAGAACTAAGAGTCTCAGGTAGGGTTTCCCCTATAGACTCTCCAGAGCCTCCCCCTTTCCAGGTCTCCAGCTTGTCTCAGAGATGCTTCCTCACCAATTTCCATTCTCTCTTCTAGCCCTCTCCTACCCACCCCTTACTACAGCAGAGACCCATCCCTGTTCCCCTAATCTCAACCAGTTCACTACCTTTATCCACTTCCTATATTTGTTTTATTATCCCTTTCTGAGAGAGATTCAAACTCAGGAATACTGGGGGTCAGGGGAGTGTGAACTAGCCGCAAGAAGGTTTAGAAGTTACCAGCCACTGAGCTAGTCAAGGCATATCAAAATTAGCTGGCGCATGCAAACATGCATGCGTGTGTGTGTGTGTGTGTGTGTGTGTGTGTGTGTGTGTGTCTTTCATTCATGAATCCAGAGCTCTTGGGCAGGTGACTCTTGGGAGCCAAAGCAGTTTTTTTTTTCACTGCTACACAAGCAACATCCCTTGAGCCCTCCTAGTTACTTAGTTTCTTTGGGCCTGTGGATTGTAGGATGGAGGATGGTTATCCTATCTTTTAAAGCTAATTTCCACTTATGAATACATACCTGCATGTCATTTTGGGTCTGGGTTATATCACTCAGGATTGCATTTTATACTTTTATCCATTTGCTCACAAATTTCATGATATCTCTATTTTTAATAGATGTGTAATTGTACCACATTTTTTTATCCATTCTTTGATTAAGGGGCATCTAGGTTTGCATTCAATTTCTGGCTATTATGAATAAAGCAGCTATAAACATAGTTGAACATGTGTCCTTTTGGTTTGTTGGAACATCTTTGGGGGTCTATTCCTAAGAGTGGTATAGATGGGTATTGAGATTGGTCTATTCTCAGTTTTCTGAGAAACCATAAAATTGGTTTCAAAAGTAGCTGTACAAGTTTGCACTCTCACCAGCAATGGAGGAGCATTCTCCTTGACTTACTCCAGTATGTGTGTCTCTTAAGGTTTTGATCTTAGCCATTCTGATAGGTGTAGGATGGGATCTCAGAGTAATTTTGATTTGCATTTCCCTGATGACTAAGAACATTTCTTAAAGTGCTTCTCGACCATTAGAGTTTCCTCTGTTGAGAATTCTCCTTTTGCATCTATACGCCATGGTATAATTGAATTATTTGTTTTTTTAAGCAACAAAACCATCTTTATTTATATTTACAATTGTTCAAGAGAGCTAGAAAGGAAAACACTTTTTTGTAAAAACAGTTATAGAGTTACAAATTTTTTTTCAAAAGCCAGCAGCCTCTTTGTCATATATATTGGCATCCTGGGGTAGTGTTCATTAAAAAAAACAAAAACATAAAAAGAAACATGCTTTTGAACTGTTATCACAGACCTTCTCAGCTCAGGTAGAGTTTCATGATGACAAATGAAAATTAAAATATATAACCTTATCCTCTAATCACTAGAAGAGATCTTTCAAATAACATAGTTGAGTGTACTACTGGATTTGGAAATTTGTGCTAGCTGAATTCTTTCAATGATACTTTATCTAGCTCAAAGATTTATACACAAGCCCCTTGCATCAGATTATCCAGGGATAGCTAGAGCAGAGTGCCTTACAAGTTCAGGCATTCCAACCGCTGCTCATGTTGCTTAGGCTGAGGCTACAATCAGCATACTATTTCTTCTTTTGAATTTGTGACAAACTTATAGTGTTACAGTCAAACAAAAACACATTGAGTAACTAGTTTACAAAATCATGGAAAAAAATCATGACTCTGGCTTCTTATTTTTTCTCTCCAGATATCTCACACAAGCAAGCAAACATAGCAGTAAATCACAAACCAATCTTTGGGTTCCAATAAAGGAAGCATAAAATCTAACTTTATATGAGGCTGTACACATAGAAATTTGCTTTCAGCATTTAGTGAAGAATCATATGTAAGAACAACACAGGGTTTCTCTTTGAGGGATTCATAGAGTCAGTCACCAAAGCAAGACTACTAAAGAAAAAGGTTTGCATTTTAGAATCTCTTCCATTGCTGAATCATTAGACATGAATAATTTTCCCTAGTGTCTGTGACAGCTTATTTCCATAGTCAATTTGAAAGGATCTAGAACTACCTTGGGAATGAATCTTTGGATCTTTGTCAGGAGTTCTATATTCGGATAAATGGGCCACAGAAGATGAGCCAAATGTGGGCATCAAATTCCATTGATTTGGGCTTCTAGCTGTACATAAAGAATAAATCTGCCTGAGAACTAATATCCTACACTCCTTCCAGACTTCACAGTCATACGGGCATTTTCTTACCTCCTTTCCTATTATTTCTCCACTATGAATGACTATAGATCTTTAAATGTTCCACTGAAACAAACTTTTTGTACCTGAATTGCTTTAGTTAAGTATTTGCCAGAACAACAAAGGAAGAAGCTCTGTTTTACAAAATGTGTACCCAGACACAAAGCACCAAATAATTGACCAAAGACATCAAAATTATTTTGCCTTCTAGCCATTAATACTCTATAAAAATTAATCAAATAAAATATCATCCTATTGCTTCTATAAAAGTATCCAAAAGTATATTGTAAAGTTCAAAAAAGAACATGTTTCATTTTCACTGGGAATAGTTATTAATATATCATTAATATGTTATCAATCACCTCTCTAATGTGAGACTATAGATAATTATTAAGGTTTGCATGTTATAACAATAGCATTCTACATTTCATATCTTTAATATACCTGTGTCAGAGTACAACACCGCTTTTTTATTAGATATTTTATTTATTTATAGTACAGATGTCATCCTCTTTCCCCATTTTCCCTCCCTAGAACCCCCTACCCTATACCCCCTCTTCCTTTATGCTTTTATACCATTTTGATTACATGTATGTAATAAAGTCAGTTCTAGGTTGAGGGTCTAGCAATACAATAGAAGCAAATAGTCGAGGAACAAGCAATATAATAGCCAAGGAAAAAGCAAGGCATTAAACTCAATTACATGAACATTCCAGTGATCACTGTTTCTAAGGGCTTATCAGGATGACCAAAGTATCTGAGCCTACTTCCCTGTTCTTGCTCAAGGTCATTTTCATGTCTGAAGCCTACTTCCTTGTTCTAGCCTAAAATTTAAATTACTGTCTGAAATTACTTCTTTGTTCTAGCCTACGATTTAGACCCCTACCTGAAATTACTTCTTTTTTTAGTCTAATATCAGATTCCTGCTTGAAGCCTACTTCCTTGTCCTTGGTCAATGTCATATTCCTGTCAAGCATCCCCTTTCCTTGTCAGCTTCTTGTCAAGCATCCCCAAAAGCTCTCTACCTCTCCCCCTTTTTAATTTCGTTAACAAGACTGAGACAGTCTTAGTTTGTTCTGATAAGAATTCCTTCCTTACTCATCATGGAATATGCGTTATCAAAGGACTTATGTCTTAGGTTGGTAAGGCTCTGTGCAGAATCTCACCTGTCTTTGGCTTGTCAGCCTGTTAATTTAATAACTCTGTCTCGGAGTCCACTTTCAGGTTTAAGCCATGTACTTTGACTGCCAACATGTTTATGTTTTTAAAGAGGAGCTTTAACACAATGAGCAAGAATAAAAATATTCCCAGGACAAGAGGGCTAGCCTGATTAAGCTATATATGCCATTCCTGAGGTTTGTCCAAAATGGAAATACTGAGCTCAGACCATGGATAATTTTATTGGCATTATCTGCAGCATCAAAGGTCAACAGAGCAACATTCTTTAAAATTATAATCTCACTATGCAAAGTTAACGCACCCAGACAGGTGTTAGGATTATGCCAAATATCCTACAGTTGTCTATAAGCATTTTTCTAATTATAATGACAATCATTGTGAGTTTCAAAAGTAACACTACTCCAATAATATTTGTCATGACACTTGGGATGGCTCCTAACTTTTGAACCCTGAAACTCGTCAGAAAATTTGAATGGGTTATAGAACATCATTCATTGTTTCAGATACCTATATAAACTCTTTTTTATACTCAATATATCAGTAACATTTTTTGCTAGATGGTTAACAAAAATAGTTGTCTTAACTCCTTGTGTCAATGCTATTGCAGAAGCAGTGGTTCTAGCAATTAATGGAATTAAAGCTGTTATACCAGCAATTATATTAATTAATGGAATTAAAGCTGTTATACCAGCCTACTACCCTCTTGCTTCTGCTTAAAGTCTAACTCACTTCTTCCAGCACTTTCAAGCTTTTTTTCATAGAATCAAAGTTTTCTAATACTCAGGGCAGTGAGACAAAAGCTGGATGATAGAACCCCGTAACAGACATGCCAGGTTTCAACACACTAACATAATTGGAAATTATACAGTCAATGCAACTTACAATAAATGTTGTAGAAGAGACAAAATCAATTTTAGCTTGACAATTAAAAGAGTCTTAAAACATGCACTAACCCTTGTTTGAAACCCAGATCCTGTTCCAACATTATCTCTTGCTATCCTAACATCGTAGAGGGCTACAGCTAGCTTCCAAAAATGTTCCTGAGATAGTCCAGATCCAGTCTTCCAAAAGTCGACTCTTATTTCCCATATTGGACTGATTTCTAGACCAGTACATGATTGAGTCCTAATAGCTGGGCACCTTATGAAGAATACAAGAGACATAGTTTCTCTTTTCTATTATCTATGCCACAAGGTCTAAAAGCTTGTTGCACGGCAGCTTGTCCCATCTGGGTTACAGTCAAGCAAAGGTAGGTCAGGAACATATATATCCATTTAATACAGCTCCCCAGTCACCCTTGTCAAGGCACTCCGCAAGCTCACAGGTTGGCATCATTCTTTGTCTTAGCAACAGTATGTCTCACCAATCTTTTTAAAGTTCCATGGGCTTCTTCCACAATTCCTTGTTCATGAAGATTATACAAAATCCCTGTAATAAATCGTTGACAAATGTCTTGACTGCTCAACTACAATTGCCAGACCCATTATCTGTTTTTATTTTAAATTTTTATTTTATTTATTTACCTTTTAATGTTATCTCCTCTCCAATTCCTCCCCCCAAAAAAAAAACCTCACCCCATCCCCCCTCCTTCTATTACTATGAGGGTGTGCTCCCATCATCCTCTCATTCCCACCTCCATGGTCTCAAATTCCCCAACACTAGGAAATCCAAACTTTCAGGCACCAAGGCCATCCACTTCCAATGATACCTGGAAAGGCCACCTTCAACTACCTATAAAGGTGGAGTCATGAGTCCCTCCCTTTGTTTTCTTGGGCTGGAGATTTTAGAGTGGCTACTCCAGCTTATTTCTTAGGACCATTTGCTTGAAAAATTGTTTTCCAGCAAAAATTCCAGTAAAAATTGTTTTACTCTAAGGTAAGAGTCTGTCTTTTTCACTGAGGTGGGTTTCTTGTATGCAGCAAAATTCTGGGTCCTGTTTATGTATCCAGTCCTTTAACCTATGTCTTTTAATTAGGGAATTGAGTCCATTGATGTTAAGAGATATTAAGGAACAGTGATTGTTGCTTCCTGTTTATTTGTTATTAGAGGTAGAATTATCTTTGTGTGGCTATCTTCTTTTGGGTGTGTTGGAAGAGGATTACTTTCTTGCTCTTTCTGGGGTATAATTTCCCTTCTTGTATTGGAGCTTTCCTGCTGTTATCCTTTGTAATGCTGGGTTTGTGGAAAGATATTGTGTAAATTTGGTTTTGTTGTGGAATATCTTGGTTTCTCCATCTATGGTTATTGAGTGTTTTGCTGGGTATAGTAGCCTGGGCTGGCATTTGTGTTCTCTTAGGGTCTGTATGACATCTGTCCAGCATCTTCTTGCTTTTATAGTATCTAGTGAGAAGTCTGTTGTAATTCTGATAGGTCTGCCTTTACATGTAACTTGGCCTTTTTCCCTTACTGCATTTAAAATTCTTTCTTTGTTTTGTGCATTTGATGTTTTGATTTTTATGTGACTGGAGGTATTTTTTTTTCTGGTCTAGTCTATTTGGTGTTCTGTAAGCTTTTGGTGTGTTTATGCACATCTTGTTCTTTAGGTTAGGAAAGTTTTTTCCTATAATTTTGTTGAAGATATTTATTGGCCCTTTAAGTTGGGAATCTTCACTCTCATCTATACTTATTATCCTTAGGTTTGGTCTTCTCATTGTGTCCTGGATTTCCTGGATGATTTGTGTTAGGAACTTTTTGCATTTTGCATTTTCTTTGACAGTTGTGTCAATATTTTCTATGGTATCTTCTATACCTGAGATTCTCTCTTCTATCTCTTATATTCTGTTGGTGATGCTTGTGTCTATGACTCCTGATTTCTTTCCTAGGTTTTCTATCTCCAGGGTAGTCTCCCTTTGTGATTTCTTGATTGTTTCTACTTCCATTTTTATGTCCTGGATGTTTTGTTCATCTTCTTCACCTGTTTGTGTTCTCTTGTAATTCTTTAAGGGATTTTTGTGTTTTCTCTTTAAGGGCTTCTACTTGTTTACCTGTGTTCTCAAATTCTTTGAGAGTGTTATTTATATCCTTCTTAAAGTTCTCCATCATCATCATTAGAAGTGATTTTAAGTCTGAATCTTGTTTTCCTAGTGATATGGGGAATTCAGGACTTTCTTGTGTGGGAGAACTAGGTTCTAATGATGCCAAGTACCCTGGATTGCTGACGCTTATGTTCTTGCACTTGCCTTTCACCATCTGGATCTCCTTAGTGCTACCTGCCCTGTCTCTGACTTGAGCCTGTCTTTCCTATTATCCTGGTTGTATCAGAACTGTGTGGGGTGGGTATTACTACTGGGGTTAGAGCTGGGGCCCAAGATCTGTTCAGGGCTCAGGCGCAGACAGGAAGGAACCAGTGCTCCGGGCCAGGAGTGACTTCCTGGGTTTTATTGGGTTTCAGTTACTCCCTGTTTGGGGCGGGTGTTGCTGTCTCCTTACTTAAGATACTGCCTGGGTTAGAGCTCCTGGGAGGCCTGCTTCCTCTGGGTTCTGTGAGATTGGGGACAGTGCTGCCGCCTGGGATCTGCTCAGTGTACTGGCCCAGACCAGAAGGTCAGCTATTGATTTTCTTGAGTTAATTTTGTATTCAGTGACTTTGCTGAACATTTATTAGCTGTAGGGGTTCTCTGGTAGAATTTTCAGGGTCACTTATACTATCATCTGCGAATAGTGATACTCTGACTTCTTCCTTCTAAATTTGTATTCATTTGATCTCTGTTATTTGTTTTACTGCTCTCACTAGAACGTCAAGTATTGTATTGAATAGATATAGACCGAGTGGGCAGCCTTGTCTTGTCCCTGAGTTTAGTGGAATTGCTTTAAGTTTCTCTATGTTTAATTTGATGTTGGCTATTGGCTTCTCTATATTACGTTTATTATATTTAGGTATGTAGTTTGATCTCTCCAAGACTTTTAATATGAAGGGGTGTTGGATTTTGTCAAAATCCTTTTCAACATCTAATGAGACGATCACATTTTCTTTTCTTTCAGTTTTTTAATATGGTGGATTACTTTGATGGATTTTTGTATATTGAACCACCCCTGCATTCCTTGAATGAAGTCTACTTAATCATGGCAGATGATGTTTTTCATTACTTTTGTCATTTTGGATTTACTTTGCAAGTTTTTTATTGAGTATTTTTGCATCAATGGTCATAAGTGAAATTAGTCTGAAATCCTTTTTTTTTTTTGTTAAATCTTTGTGTGTTTTGTGTACCAGAATGATTGTGGTCTCATAGAATGAGTTTGGCAATGTTTCTTCTGTTTCTGTTTTGTAGAATATCCTGAGAGGTATTGTTATTAGCTCTTTTTTTTTTTTTTTTGAAGGTCTTATATAATTCTACACTAAAACCATCTATTCCTGTTTGTTTGTTTGTTTGTTTGTGAGACTTTTAATGACTGCTTGTATTTCCATAGGGGCTTGGGTATTTTAGCTTTATTTAAATAGTTTATCTGATATTGATTTAATTTGGTAAGTGTTATGTTTAAAAAAATCATTCATTTCATTTACATTTTTCAGTTTTGTGGAGTACAGGCTTTTGAAATAAGACCTAATAATTCTTTGAATTTCCTCATTGTCTGTTGTTATGTCTCCATTTTCATTGCTAATTTTATTGATTTCTCTCTGCCTTTTTGTTAGTTTGGCTAAAGGTTTGTTTATCTTGTTGATTTTTTCAAAGAGCCAGCTCTTGGTTTCATTTATTGTTTGCATTGTTCTCTTTGTTTCTAATTTACTGCTTTCTGCCCAGAGTTTGATTATTTCTTGCAGTCTACTCCTCATGGATATATTTGCTTCTTTTCGCTCTAGAGTTTTCAGATGTGTTTTCTTTTTTTTCCTTTTTTGGGGGGCTTCTGCGACTTTTATTTTTACATGTAAACCACTGGGGGAGTCTTGATGGTAGGCATCCTAGAGAT
This sequence comes from Rhabdomys pumilio, assembly GCA_030674055.1. Taxonomy (NCBI): domain Eukaryota; kingdom Metazoa; phylum Chordata; class Mammalia; order Rodentia; family Muridae; genus Rhabdomys; species Rhabdomys pumilio. The sequence goes on along the minus strand of JANHMN010000010.1, from coordinate 46,522,438 downwards.
TACACTGGAGTTCCGAGGGCTCCAGACACTAGCTGGGAAGTCAGGTGACAAAAACAATGATTCATACCAATCGCATGTTTACAAAGCTGGGGTCTCCAGCAGGGTTCCTGGTGGTCAGGTGTGGACGTCTAAGGAAGCAGTGACAGGAGAGGGGCAAGCACTGGGCCGGTCCTGAGCACCTGGATGACATCAGGGACAGAGGACCTAAGCGGCTGGTGGCTAAAGGATCTCCAGTCTGTGCTTTACTTGACCAGGGGGTTCCTGAAGGACCTGCCAGCAAACTTGGCTTTGCTGCCCAGCTCTTCCTCGATTCTAAGGATCTGATTGTACTTGGCCAGGCACTCAGATCAGCAAGGGGCACCAGTCTTGATCTGCTCAGTGCAAAGCCCCACCACCAGGTTGGTGATGAAAGTGTCCTCAGTCTCCCCAGATCAGTGGGACACCATGATGCCCGAGCCATTGGACTGTGCAACCTTACACGACTGCAGAGACTCAGTCACTGAGCCGATCTGTTTCCCTTTGAGCAGGAGGCAGCTGCAGGACTTCTCACCTGCAGCCTTGGCAATCCACTTAGGGTTGGTCACTGTGAGGTCATTGCCCACCACCTGGATGCCTGCACTAGCTGTCAACTTTTTCCGAGCATCCCAGTCGTCCTGGTCAAAGGAGTCTTCAATGGACACCACTGGGTAGTCCTGGATGAAGGACTTGGACAGGTCTGCCAGCTGGTCGGGTGTAATGTACTTGCTGGGGTCATCTGGAGACTTGAAGTCCAGGTCGTACTTGCCAGACCTGTAGAACTTGGAGGTGGCCACATCCATGCCGATGACAACCTGGTCAGTGTAGCCGGCCTTTGCAATTGGGGTCTTGAGCAGCTCCAAGGCTTCTTTGTTTTCCAGGATGTTCGATGTGAATCCACCCTTATCACCCACATTGGTGGCGTCCTTCCCGTATTTCTTGATGACGTTCTTCAGGTTGTGGTAAACCTCTGCTTCAATGCGCATGGCTTCCCGGAAAGAGGATACCCCACAGGCAGGATCATGAACTCTTGCATGGCCAGCTTGTTGCCAGCATGAGAACCATCATTGACCACATTGAAAGCTGGGACTGGCAGGATGACCTCAGGGTTGCCGGCCAAGTCAGTAATGTGACGGTAAAGGGGCACCCCCTTTCCACGGCACCAGCTTTGCAGACAGTCAAGGATACTCCCAGGATGGCATTTGCACCAAATTTAGATTTATTCTCGGGGCCGTCCATCTCAATCATCATCTGGTCAATCTTCTCCTGCTTCACAGCATTCACTTTCTTGCTAACCAGAGCAGGTGCAGTAGTGTTACTGATGTGCTCCACAGCCTGTGAGACACTCTTCCCCATTAAGCGGGTCTTATCATTGTCTCAGAGTTCTAGGGCCACGTAGATGCCAGTGGACGCACCACTGGGCACCGCAGCTCGGAAGAGACCTTTTGCGGTGTACAAATCCACTTCAACAGTGGGATTCCCACTGGAATCAAAGATCTCTTTGGCATGGATCTTGAGAATGGACATGATGAACTTCTGGGGGTCAGCTCTCTGGGAAGGAAGGAAAGGCTTCTGTAGACACCGAAGAGAGCTTTAAGGACAGACGTGAGCGCGACACTGTACTGGGGCAGCACTCTCAGGTGTGCTTTCAAATTGCTGGTATAAGATCTCTCCAGTTTGTTTATAAAGGCTCTTAGTGCTATGAACTTTGCTCTTAGCACTATTTTCATTGCGTCCCATAAGTTTGGGGATGTTGTGACTTCATTTTCATTCAATTTTAGGTCTTCTTTCTTTCTTTCTTTCTTTATTCCCCAATCCAGTGATCATTGAGTAGAGAATTGTTCAGATTCTAGGAGTTTGTAGGCTCTCTGTTGTTTCTGTTGTTGTTGAAGTCCAGCTTTAATCCAGCATGATCCCATAAAATACAAGGGTTATTTTAATTTTGTTGTCCATATTAAGGCTTCCTTTGTAACCAACTACATCGCCAATTTTGAAAAAAGTTTCTGTGAGGTGCTGAAAAGAAGGTATATTCTTTTGAGTTTTGGGTGAAATGTTCTGTAGATATCTGTTAAGTCCATTTGATCCACAACCTCTGTTAGTTTTATTATTTCTGTGTTTAGTTTCTGTCTTCATGCCCTGTCTACTCCATCCAGATTTTCATATGGGCGCTGAGTGTCCTAACTCAGATCTTCATGCTGTTTTGCAAAGACTGAACCATTTTTCCCAACCGTCTGTGCTAATAAATTATTTGTAGTCTTTTACTCATTTTTTCTGAAAAATAATGAAAACACAGGTGATAGCAATTTTTTTTACCTCTAATAATTGTGTCATTAATTGAAGAACAGTGGCTTTAGTAATTGTTAATTGGGAAGTCAATTTTTGTATGTAATGATATGGAATACCACCTTGTTTATTACTTTAAAATGTATCTTTAATTATGTGTGAGTGTCTATGTGTGGCTATGTACTGGAGCACAGAGACAGTGTATTCCCTAAAGCTGGAGTTATTTTGGCCTCTTGTAAGCTACCTGATGTGGGCAAAGGGAACTGAACTCTAGTGTTCTATATGGGAATACATACTCTCAACTGCTGAGTCATTTCTCTACTGTGCTCATGGATTAACATTGGCATTACTTAAGGACCTTCTACTGCAATGACAAAAGAGCTCACAGTTGTAACAGGATAAAACACAGATAACAGAATAGTTTGGGGAAATTCTTCATAATATTTATACTAGAGATAGTTATTGCTGATAACTTATAATCAAACCCTGAAGGCTCATGTGTTCTTTGATGAGATTTCTGTAACATTTCCTGCTGTATGATTTTGAGCCATTTTAGGATATTTCCATAATGTCCAAACCTTCCCTTAAGTCTACTTCAGTCCATTCCCATTCCACCCTAGCCACATGCAGCCCCCAGAGTAATCCTCTCCTTTATCCTTTCGGGCTTTACATGTCTTAAAAGACATAAGATGACTTTTGTGTCTCATAACATAAATGTATCAAGATTTTAATCTATCTTCAATCATAAGTAAAGCCACAAAGAGCACCATGACATGGATGCCTCTGTATTCATTCATCTTCTATAGAACAGCAAGTAAATTTTACATTTTGATACAGCAGGAGAGCGGCATTACAGAAGCTGTGTGATTTACATTCACACCATCCACTTAGGAGTTTTCTCATTTCCTCAGTATCACCAGGAATGATCATTCATTTTGATCTCTTACAGTCTGGAAAGTGAAATATGATGTCATGCTTTAGGGCACAGTCTGAGGACATTTGTGACCTAGGTTGTGACTCCTTGGGTGAGTAAACAGTTTGTAGCTTTATTATATAGAACACATGATGCTATTATTGTTTATTCAGAGATATTGTGTACTATCTATTGAGATTTTTTTATACTAGAAAGTTGTTAGATTTTTGTTAGTTGCTTTTGTATATAGATGTAGATATGAGTTTAAATATACCGAGATAAGCACAGTATATATTTTTGTATCCTAACACCATGCTACCCTACTCAGCTCTGAAGAGGTGATGAAGGTCTTTAACCCCACCTTTTTATTTATTTGGGTTTCTATTATTCCCTTTATACGATCCAGCCCCCAATGGTGGGATAAATTTTTCCTTTAGTTTTGAATACATCCAGAACCCACTACATTTTCTGTACACAACACAGACTGAATGCATTCCTGCTGATTTGTCGTTTGAATAGATAAGCACAACAATTATTTGTGGACATAAGGTCATTCACTTCCTTCAGATTGGCCTGCAGATGACTGCATATTCTATTTGGCATTCATGACAGACAGTTCTAGGAATACAAAGAAGTAATATCTTAGGCATCCTTTTGCAATTCTGCTATTGAAAAAAGATTTTTTTCTCTCTACAAATATCTCATTTTTGGGAATGCCTGAAAGGCCAGTTCTATCTGTTTTCAGGAAGGGTGTAATATTGGCAGACAGAACAATTTTCTTCCCCCCTGTACGTGAGAAAGAGCACACCTCACTCACTGTGATCTACTAGGAAGTACTGATGAGCCTCTGGTCAAAATTTTCAGTGAGACTTGGGGGAAGCTGTGCAACAGAGGGAAGGACTCATCAGCTTTGCAGATGACATGGGCCTGCCAAACTGGAATCAAGTAAAGAGACACCAGAACCCTGAGAGGAGGCCAGCGAGTCTGACCTTTAAAAGGTACAGTATAAAACACTGATTTTAAGGTCAAGTGGTTTTCTGCTTAACTCAAGGAGACATTGCTCAGCTGCATGTTAAGAAAAGGATTTTGCTTGTATTTGTCCACAAGAGCAACTGAGGCTGTGATTGCTGCCACATGAGCCCAAATGTTGCTTCATTAATTGGTGCTCTCAGTAAGTACTCCTCAGTTCTCCTGGGATTGAGATCATGTCTGGAATATTGGGCTCAGTTCCTGCTAAATATAATCAAGAATCATAATCAATTGTGTCTATGGTAAAAAAAAAAACAGCTCACACAATGTTGAACATACACAGTATCACATTTTCTAATTTTATTAGCAGTGGCTAAAGAACTTTGATTTCACAAAGGAAACTTTGAGAAGCTGATGTAACTGGGATCTACATAAGGGAATACGATGTAAGAATACAACAATTTTTATTTAATTCTTAGTTTGTTTCTAGGAGATACAGTGAGGCCAATAGATGGCAACTTTTGGCCACAAGCAAAATATCAGCAAAGATGTTATGCTCTACAGTTTTACGAGTCTAATGTCCCTGTCAGCATTTCAGACAGTATGTCTCCAAGAGTCAGAGGTTAAGGCTTAGGGCAGGTTGGTCTCATTGTTCTGCCCTTCTAACCTTGGTTTCTATGCTCTTGTCACAATGCACTTGCTAGACGTGAAAATGTAAGTCCCCAGGGGTGATGACTACACTCTACTCAAGGAACATGGTCAATCAGATCCTCAGCTGAATGTCACTATGGAATATGCTAGAAGCTATTTTAGGATCGGGTGACTTATTGGGCCAGATTCTTTTATTTTATTAGAGCACAGTTTTTTTTCCTTTGAATTAGGTTGTCATGTATTTCAGTCTGGCCTCAAAGTTGTCATATAGTTGAAGATGACCTTGAGCCACTCAATAATTTGTTACGACCTCTCTCCAGAGGTAGGATTACAGGCAGAAACTTCCACGCTGGTTTATGCAGTGCTAGTAATGGAATCCAGGGCTTCATGCATGTTAAATAATCATTTTACCCACTAAGCTACATGCATTTTTAGTCCTATGATTTAAAGAACACATTTCTGAGCCAGAGTTATGTAGATTCTGTTCTGAAGAGAAAATTCTCTTCCTGGTAGCAACTACTAGTATTCTTACACAAGTTTGTGAAGTGTGCTTATGACTCTTTCCTTACTATGAGACAATGACAACTAGAAAACAATCTTCATTGATTTGATAATAACCAGTGTTCTTAAAGAGTGTGATAATAATTGAAATGAAACTAACTCTTGCAATAAAGGAATCTGGAGGGTGGGTATATGCTCATTCTCTTTGTATTTCTTTGTTGGATGAGAACATCAGTTCAAGAAACAAGCTAAATTTGAATCTAACAGGCAGTAGAATATATTTGTTTCTTCTTCTCTTTTTTTTTTTCTTAGGAATCTGTGAAAGAAATTTGTGGCATTCCCTCCTGAGTACACAAGACAAGAACTGATTTAAGCATGTTCAGTTAGGGCACTCAGATTACTGTGAACCAGACATGTTTCTGTAAATTTACTCTGCCTCCTGGAAACATGAGTGACAGCTCAAGTGAGTCACTTCCCAGTGACAGAAGCATCGGGTGGGTGAGATGATTCAACTAAGCCCAGGGATAGATATTTTTACATCTCAACTTGACTAGACCATAGGAGCCTTGAGTTTCTGATCCAACATTATTCCCAATATATCTGAGTGTGATTTTTATGAAATTAACATTTAAATGGGTAGACAGAGTAAGGCAGATTGTCTTCCTTGATGTGGGTGGGTTTCATCCAGTCAACTAAAAATCTTGAACAGAGCTAAAAAGGCTGATTAAATGAGAACTTACTTATAATTGCTTGAGCTTGGGCATGGATTTTGGACACTGGACACTGAATTTATATTGGAAGTTGTCGTTAACATGATTCTGTCTATTACTGTCAACTAGGGATTTGGGGATCCTGAGTTCCCATATTCAATGTGAACCAATTATTTCCTTCCCTCTCTCCTCTTTCTTTAAATGGACTAGTAGGGACAAGACACCCAAGACTAAGTTCCCATGCATAAAGAAAATTATTTGCCTTAAATGTACAAAGGGCATGGAATAAAAGACAGGTGATAGAGGATGATGGAGAAGTGGAAGGGAACAATGGCCATGGTCCACAGGCAAAAGGCAGTTCATAAAGGTACAAGGGGGAAACCCTGCCTTAAGATGAGGTGTTCAATTTTGATTATATAGGTTAATTAGGATAGCTAGAGCAATATTTTAACTGCTGAACTTTAATACTTTGATAGCTGGACCATTGTAGTCAGTCTCAGCAGGGGGAAGTAGCCAAGTAAAGAAATAGACCTTGGCGGCTAGCTTTAGGAATGTACTTATGGTTTTTAGAAAGGTAGAGGGAATGGGGGAGAAGGGCAAGACCTATCAGCACCATGTTTGCCTTACTCAAGTTGGCTAGAGTCCCTTCACTTTCTCCTATTTCTTCTGATTAAAAAAAATACTCTGATTCATCATCTATCCATCTAGCTATGATATTGACTTTCTTCCCTAGCGAACGCAGACTGATACAGTTCATTTTTTTTCTTATATAAGGAACAGAAATTCAAGCTATCACATGCCATGGGACAACCTTCATGTGCTTGTATACAAGTAGCAGAGCTCTAGAACTGCACGCTCTGGTCTTTAATAGAACAGGGCTCCAGGTGAGAGAGGTCATGTGCTTTCGATTCACCAACATACTTTGTGCATATATGTTCAAACAAATCTTCACTCCCCAGAGTTCTACTTAACTCATATTCTTGTCTTGAAGTTCGCTTTTCACTTACATTGACCTTGCTTGTGATTAGATTCTCCTTGGTTATGTACCATTTTGCTATGATAGGATGAAACTGTCCCATTACATCTAATCTACCCCTGCTTTATTTCTTAGGAAACAGTGAGTAGTTCAGTTTCTGAAAGGAAAACATAATGGTCTTTGCTCCATTTTCCCATGACAACCCATATTAAAATGCCATTCATCTTCCTATGGATTTGGCTTTGATGGTTAAATTGTAAACATGTTTTGTGGTCCATTTAGCTGGAGTAGGAAATGGATGGCCATCTACTGCAAGGCAAGCCACCTGGGTTTTGTTCAGTAAGGGTTATAAGGAGGCAGCTTCTCATATAGGAGCTGAGGCATGATTTAAACTACACTTGTCATAGTTGGGAAACCATCTGCTCACACAGGGAGAGGTGAAAGGTAGGGCAGATGTTGAGAAGGAGCTTAGTCAAAAGTCTTATTTCACTTTGTTAGTGAAGCATATACCTGGTTCTGTTCCTCACTTCCTCACTTTCTTTTTTGAAATATTTATTTATTTATTTATTTATTTATTTATTTATTTACATCCCAGATACTGGTCCCTTGGTCCCCTCCTTCCACAGACCCTCCCCCATCTTTCCCCTTCTCTTCTGAGAGAGTGTTCTCCTAGGTATCCCCCCTATCACTCTGGTGCATCAGTCTGCCAGATTGGCCACATCTTCTCTCACTGTAGCCAGACAAGGCTGCCCTGTTGGGGAACAGATACCACAGTAAGGGTTCAGCTTTCGGGAGAGCTTCTGTTTCAGTTGTCCAGGGGCCAACATGGATACTGAGCTACATGTCTCTTTGTATGCACTGGGGGCCTCATTCTAGTCTCTGTGTGTTCTTTGGTTGGTGGTTCAACCTCTGAGAGCTCCCAGTAGTCAAGGTTAGTTGACTCTATTGGTCATCCTGTGAGATTTCCATCCCCTTCAGGCCCTTTAATACTTCCCCCAACTCTTCTGTAAAAGTCTCCAACCTCTGTCCAATGTTTGGATGTGGGTAACTGAGTTTGTTTCAGTATCAGGAACAATCAGAAAGAAGTCTTAGCAAGATTTAGACAAAAAAATTATAGAAACAACCTAAGTGTCAAAAAACAGTGTGTATAACAAGTGAATTAAATGTACATATGCTTACTATTTATGTTTGCATAAATACAGAAATATCTATTCTTCTCTTTCTATTGGGCTCTTCCTACCATACCCTGAAGCTCACCTGGGTTCTTCATGTCTTGGAAGATATTACCAAACCATGATGATTACTGGTCCTCTTTCTGAGCTCTGTATCACCTAAAGACCACAGCTGATATTTTGGGGAAGTGTAGGGAAAGGATGAAAGACTCTTGTACTTACATGTCTTTCTTATCCATACTGTCTGGAGGTGATGAATGGGCAGTTGAAATCACTTTGCTATGACTGTGGAGACTGCCTGGCAGGCTCCACTATTAGGAGGTCCAATTTTCATGCTGTTCTTTTTCTAGCAATCTTCTCTTAAATTTTCTAGCAGTCTTTAGCACAGTAGACTGGGAATCTTGCTGAGGTGGATATTCTATCTCCATCAGAAAATGAATTCTATATAAAATGCACTCTGCTCTCAGGAAGGAGAGGCAATGATAGCTGAAGGAAATTCTGTGAATTTTTTTTTTTTTTTACTATTTAATATGTTCTTGTATCTCTACCTCCCTTCTAACCCTAATTCCTCCCTAGTCCCTTACAACTGAGAGAGAAAGAAGGTTAGAGGAGAAAGGGAAAGGGGGTATAGATTTCTTTCAGTCAACAAAATAGACTACTCCCTGTTGATTAGGGGTATTGGGTTCCTTGGGGCAAGTACAATCTTTGTCAGGATATCTAACTTCTTTTTCTCTTCTCTTTGCTCATGAACATTTGACAAACTGCAACAAAGGCAACTAGTAGCAGGGGTAGCAGCAGCCTACTTCTTTTTTGGAGTTCTCCTTGCATCTTCTGGAGCTCTGGCATTTATTCCATCTCCAGAGTTCCCAGAATTAAACTATCTGCAGCCAGCAAAATTCACACCCATACTAGTGTATGAGGCAAATCATAATCACCTTGTGAAGCAGCCTCTTATCCCACACCTGGGATTAAAACAAAAAAAATATTCATATAACACGTTTTATAAAGGGTTTTTAAAGAAATCAAAATTTGCACTACAGAATCCTCACAAATGGAGAAGAAGAGAAGTCACTACATCATGACTTCCTTCCCAGAATAGAATTCTTCTTACTCCCATTCACCACACACTGGCTGACTGCTTTTCAAAACTCTTTCTGTTCCTAGAAAAGATGAGTAATAAATGCTGTAACTGAAGATGAAAGAAGAGATTATTTGAAAGCCTACAGTTTATTTGGAGAAGGAGCTCTAACATTTCCCACTTACTGGTGCATGCCGTGTAGTTGAAACACTTCATTAGTTATCAGCAATAATCATGAAACAATAACTTAACAATTGTTGCCTCTATGCATCTTAGTTTCATAAAAGGTTTTTCTTCACATTAACTTTTAAACATTGACAGAAGATAACTGGCATTCTTTAAAAAAAAACACAGGAAATCAAATTCAAGATTAAATGTTGAATCAAAAATATTTGTCTAGTAAATAATGAACAAAACTTCAAATCTAATTCTTTACAACTCCATGTCTACCATTATTCTCATTATAGGATGTTTTTGAACTACAGAGATAGCATTTTCTCCAGATATGCACAGGAAAGGTAGGATTATTCTAGATATTGGAGGGATGGGTCTGTGTTTGGAAAGCTCTCTGGGACTCATGTGCTCTGAAAGAGATTAGCATCTTCTTCCTTGCTGCTCTTATTTTGCCATTGCTTGGCTAACAACTGGAGAAGCTAGCTCAAAGGCTGTTTATTTTGTCTCTCAGTGTCCACCACTTTTATTAGGCAATGTTTTCAGTGACTGGGCTTTTTTTTTTTCCAAATATGGGAATACAGTCACTGACTAAGATTTCACAAGACGTGGCCTAGCACTGTCTCCAACCAATGTAGGTAGGTAGGTAGGACTGTTCTAATCAGAGGGGACACTCACCATAAAGGCAATAGTCTTTTTGGGGCAGCTATGTTTACTTGAGAGACCAAGGAGAAAGGAATATTGGCATTGTTGAAGCCACACACAAGCAAGTCTCTGTGCTGTCATATAAATGCATTTTACATATCTATGCTGAACAACAGGAAAAAACCCAATTGTTTGGTCTTATAACCTTTATAATAGAGCTAAATTATCATGAAATTTGTGCAAATCATAGACCAAGTCATTGCAAGCATTACACATCATTGTTAATTATGGAACTAATCCAGAATTCATCAAAACCAACTATCAGATTTTTCTATAAACAGCATATGAACCAACACAGAAAACTTAAGGACTTAAGTGAAGACAAAGATGGCCAGTTACCCTGGGTAGGCCTTCTAGACATGTGGCCTGTTGTAGGGCACAGTTAGGGCCACATAGATGAAAGTTTTCAGTCTCAGATAACAGCTCAGGATAGAGCTGATACTAGGAACTTCATTGTAGGCTATTTACTCATGAGTCTCCCTGATCCACTTGTGTTCCTTTGCTGAGAGTCTCTAGGGAGTATCACTATGATAGGAAAAGTATACGTCCTCAGCAGACTGAGGGTTGGATTCATAGTTGATCTGAAGGAGAAATGTTACTTATGAATTGCATGCTGAGAGTCAATGATCAAATCTTTCAATTTAACAACAATGACATTTTTCTCCTGGATCCAGTAAACAACAAAATTGGTTCTTGATACTGCCATCCACTCTACTTCAACCCGATGTGTTTATAAATCCTCCCTGCCCGGTCCCTTCATGTTTCCCCTTATGTCAGTCTTTGTTTTTCCATCTCTAAATCAATCATATTGTTCTAGCTTTTCTAGTACCTGTTCATGTTTTCTTTTCCTCAAAGAAAAAAACTCTTGAAAGTATAAAACTAACTATCGATTGTAAATGGTCACAATACAATGTAAATATGAAAATCAAGGTATTATGGTTTACATCTTATGTCTTCCACAGGGCCATGTGGCTGAACACTTGTTTGTAGTATGACTTTGTTTTGGAGGTTATAGATTCTCAGAAATACGGACTTGATGGCTAATTATGGTCATTAGGAATGAGTCTTGACAATGATGGTCTTACCTCTGTTTCTGGCCTGAACTCTCTGTTTCCTGATCCCTAGGTTCTCTCTGCTCTACACTGAGCTGCTCCTCTGTGCCTTCTATGCCATGACGAATTGTATTCCTGGAAGCTGTTAGCCAAAATAAATCCCTCTTTCTTAAGTTGCTGACAAGCAATGGAACTAATACTCATGTTTGGACAGTTAAGTGATCTAGCATCTTAGTCCATTTTGTGTTCCTATAACAGATTGTCTGATGTTGAGTACTTCTCATGATCAGAAATGTATGGGTTCACAATTCTGGAAGCTGGAGTGTTTAAGATATAAGTCTCAGCACGTGGCAAGTGCTTTTGTCATTACCTGGCAGAAGACGGAAAGGCAAGTGGGTGCAAACTCACTTCTGACACCTTTTTTATAATGATGTTACTCTACGTATGAGGGCAGAGAATATATAAACATCTCCAATTAGATCTCAGTGCTCAAAATTGTCATGTTAGGGAATAAGACTCCATCTTTCAAATCCCAAGCAATGTGCTTAAACTGCAGTGCTTGGGTAGGATTTGAATTTTTTTTCTGTTTCACTTTTATCTTTCTTACGTTGCAACTGTTTCAATGCTTTCAATGATGCACAGATCTTTGTAGTACTTTCTAGGCTCTTTGGGGCTGTGAGAACAGCTATCTCATCAATAATTTCTGACTTGATGATTGAAATCTCTAGGATGTCACTTTCCACTATGCACTTCCAAATAACAGTCAATGTGCGATTTTTTTTTCTTTTGCCACAGTCCAGCATGGTTCCTTTTAAATGTGTACAGCTTGCATTTGGCCTTAATAAGAAGACATTTTAGATGCTTACCTATGCTATCTGTACCTCCCATGCTTTTCTTTCTACAGTTGGGTGATTCAAATTATCCCCAGCTTCTTTTACGCCTCTTTTGGTAGGAAGCAAATAGTTCTCAGCACAGTAGGATCTCTTGGCTGCTTAAAGAATGATGATATCCAGTTCCTTACCCAAAATATAGGTTTCTTTGTTTGGGGTGGCATTAAAGGATCAAGTAAGGGCTCAATTAACTGATCTGTCAAGGGATCACTTAAGACATACCCAATAGATTTTTACTACGAGTTAGTTGGTCTTTAGCATCTTTTTTTTTTGTCCCATTAATCTGTAGGTAAACAGGATATAAAGATCATCTACAATCATGGTAGATATCCTGTATTTATTTAAACTTAAAGCATATTTCTAATTCTCTTCCTACCATATCAGCTTTATCTGCCACAATCAACTTTTAATTTTGAAGGGAACAGCTCATTTCTTATCACACGCTTAGGCATAAATTTAAATACAAAGGTGCAGAACAGATTCTGAAAAGTTTTGTTAATTCCAAATCAAGGTTTTGGTTTTCTAGATATCTGTTATATTACCAGGGCACTTGCACCCCAAGCCTTATTGATTTGTGTCCCGGTTTGCCAAGAAGTGGACAGCTCTTGCCCAGCGTGAAGGATGACTTTACTTAGTTAAAAGAACAACAGTGTGATCAATCATGCTTTTAAGGCCCAACTTTCTCCCCTCAGCATCACAGTGATAGCCAATGGAGGGGATAGCCTCAGAGATCAGACTGATCATGAATTTCTCTCTTCTTACAGAAAAGCTCTTGTTGCTGGAAGTAAGTTCATGGGAGGAGATTCATGGAGAAGTGTTTGTGAATGTGATGTTTCTTTTATGCACTTTTAAACTCTACTTACTCAAAAATATCCACTAGCAACTCTACTTCGATTTTGTATTTTATTAAAACAGTGACAATTAAAGAGAGAACATTACTCTAATTATATAATTGAATAAAATAGCGAACAGATGCACTCTGGCTGCTGTGGACAGCGATCCTCATTTACAATGGTGAGCACAGCAAAGCCATCTGGACCTTTTTTGTATTTGTTCATCTAAATTGGTTTCTGTTTTTTTGAGATGTCACTCCAAGACTTTCCATACCACTGAGGCTACTGCTTCCAACGTGACCATGACAGAATTGTCAAGTATTCATAGTATCATGGTCATGCCTTTCTCAGAGATTCTTTATATCTATAAGGAAGGAACCCAAACCATCCCTCTGCCTATTCCCTGTTGCTAGACCACAGTCTGAACATCATACTGACCTAACAGAGAGATAGTCTTTCATATACAGCATTCAGCAGGGCTCATCATTCATTTCCAAATTTGTCTTTAGTGCTCAAGAGCAAATATGGCAAAGAGATGCATGGAAAGAGTACACTGGCATGACCTCCCTTACCTTGAAAATTGCTCCCATGTTTTACATGATACCAAGTATGCAATAACAGAAGCATATAATACTTTTATTTTCTGAGAAAGCACCAGATGCCTAATAATTGATCTGATAGGTGATGGATTAGCTTATGTTTTCTAATAATAGAAGAAAAGGATTTTTTTTTTCTGAATAAGACATGTCTATTAGTTGCTTGTTTTTTTGTTCTATAGCTTGGATTGTTGTTGTTTGAGAGACCACATTTCCATGTTTTATACAATTTCTTGTGCAAAGTTGACTATATTTTATTATAAGTAACCATTCATGTGTAGCCGCCTGCAGCCACGGACCAGCTGGGTTCTCCTGAAAGGGGGGCTGGAAATAAAGAAAGAGACAGAGGGCAAGAGAAAGATGAAGCCAAGACAAAGTTCTCTGATCAAGGCTTGAAGTTTTAATGTTCAGCTCTTCAATTTAAAGGGAAAGCCCCACCAAACTCCTTCTTCTTTCAGCTGGAGATGATTGGGGGAACCCATCCTTAGTCACAGCCAGAGATGTCTCAAGGCAAGCTCAGCGGCAGTTTATTCTTCTAAATTCCTGTAGCAGGTTGCACATGCAGCCAAGATGGGTAACTCCAGTTGGGTCCTATAATTTGGTCTATTGTAGTAAACAAGGTCTTTCAAGCCTGCTCAAGGCTGGGGGAGGGTACATTCATGTATTATATTTATTTAAAGGAAAGCTATTATTACATGTGATTTTGTTATGTTCAAGAAGACTGACCAATGACTGTACTTCATGTTCAAGTTCTAATGGGACTAAAATAAATTGTATTTTGTTTCTGATTTTGGCCTAAAAATGACATAATCCAATCTCTACTTCAGATCTAGATCATAATATGGAATTTACTGCACCCCCCCCAGTGTGTTCTGCACCACCCCACTGCAGTCTTTGTGTGTGCACATGCTCCTGTGTGTGTCATAGACACACACACACACACACACACACACACACACACACACAGAGAGAGAGAGAGAGGTGGGGGAGAGAGAGAGAGAGAGAGCTGAGAAGGATCTAGACAAGACCTTTTATCCTATCCTTCTTTAAAAAAAAATAGAATTGTTTAGAATTCTCAGAAGAGAATATTCAGTGGCTCAATGAGCTACTCTACAAAGTGAAAGTCAATTTTACAAATTTTACTATATGCATTTAATAACATGTGAGATGTCTCTTCCTAATCTAAGAGTAGCCATGCATAACAAGAGGCCAAACTGAAGCAAAAATAGAAATAAAGAGAGAACTGGCTGAGACATATGACTTTAAGACAAGGATAATCTAGTCTCTGAATAAAACTTTGCTATGGAAGGAGAAAAAAGTGAAATGTTAAAAAAAGAAGAAAACAAATCAATTAAAAACACATTTGAAATAGTCTCTTGAAATGTAGACAAAGGAACAAAATGAAAATATATCTTAAAAGATACTAGGTATGAGGATCAGAAAGTTAATATCTAGTTGTAGTTATCTGTATAAGACTTGTTCAAGTTGGACTCATCTGATTTCATTATGGATAACAGAGGGGCCTATGACTCTCTATCCCTGCCAGAGGATATTGGCAACTGATGCTGGTTGGTGCAGGGGTTGTCATTTTCTTCTGTATGTTGCCACAGCTATGTTGCCCTTGCTTAGTTGATTAAGTCTCAGCTATGCTTGAACAAGTAACTAATGAACCTCAGCGTGCTGAAAAGAAGGCATGAAAGTAGGAAGGGTCTTGTTAGAATGAAGCAAGCCAGTGGAGGGATATGAGATAGGGGTGATATTTAATAAGATTCAACTCAAAGAAAATAGCTATTATAAAAAGAGTTGTTTCCACTTTCCCATCAAAGAAGATAAAGTAAACAGTCCTAGAAATAAAATTAACTTGATATTGTCATATAATGGTATGGAGAGCAAGAGAAGGCTTATGTTTGTAAATTTAAAAAAATTACCACAGCCTATAGGAAATATAAATTTATAGTTAATTTTCTAATTGAAAATAATTTTTTTCAAATAATATATTCTGATCTCAGTTTTTCCCTTCTCACTTCCTCTCAGATCCTTCCCAAACTTCCACCCATACAACTACACATATTCTTTCTCTCTTTCTTTAGAAAACAAACAAGCTAATAAAAACAAAATAAAAGAAACAACTAAAACCCCCCAAAAATAAAACAAAGTAAAACCAAAAGAAATACAAACAGTTAATTTCTAATGCTGTGTTTGGAGAAATATCTTTATGTTTCTGGCTCTGTTTTGAAGTTAATAAAGTAGGAATGCTATTAAATGCCACGCAGATCTGTTATACACACATATATGTATATGTGTGTATATGTGTATATATGTGTATGTGCATATATTTGTGAATACATGTATATATGAATATATATATGTATATACATATATATATGTATGTATAAATATATATTTATATATTTATATTTACAGGTATATATTTACATACACACACATACACATGTGTGCACACTTTATGTGTACATTTTCTTGACTTGAGAACCAACATCAGTAACCCTCCACATCTGTGCTTTGTTGATTTGTACTGTGTACTGTTATTATTATTTTGGTTTTTCAAGACATGGTTTCTCTGTATAGGCCTGGCTGTCCTGGAACTCACTCTGTAGACCAGGCTGGCCTCGAACTCAGAAATCTGCCTGCCTCTGCCTCCCAAGTGCTGGGATTAAAGGTATGTACACAACTGCCCAGCTATACCGTGTACTGTTAATGCCAGCCTTACTTCTGGTAAGTCCATCCTTCCTTACTGCTCTGCTTTTTGTTCTGTTTAGTGCTTCTGTCTTTCTGGTTCCACCCTCATTGCATACCCTTATGTTTTCAAACTGGTTGGGAGTGATGTATGCCAGACTCCGTTACTAGGATTCAGCCACCCACTGAATATACTTTCCTTTGACTAGAATCTTCCTGGTGGATTTTTATGTCACTTCTGAGTTGTTACCTCTGGCTATAGCTTGTCTTATGCCTAACTTTTCCCCTGAAATACTGTATAGATACAGGAACTAGATTCCTAGTTTGATTTCACCTTCTCTGTGGAACTCAGCTTATACTGATGAGAACTTTGCAGATAGTATGTGTTGCTCTCTCAATGAGAAATGTCCCCATAAGCTCATGTATTTTAATGCTCTGTCCCTAGTTCCTGGTACTGTCTAGAGAAAGCTATGGAATTTTAGGAGGTTCAGCCTTGCTGGAAGAAGTAAATAACTAGAGGTGGGCTTTCTGCTCTCTCTATCTCTGTCTCTCTGTCTGTTTCTCTCTCTTCTTCCTTTCTTTCTCTCTCTCTCTCTCTCTCTCTCTCTCTCTCTCTCTCTCTTTCTCTCTCTCTTTCTCTCTCTCTGTTTCTGGTATGTGGATGAAATGGGATCTTTCTGTTTTCTGCTCCTGATGCCATTCCTTTTCCCACAACTGGGGACTATTACTCTCTGGAATCATAATCTAAAATAACTCCTCCTTTCCTTAAGTTGCTTTTATCAAGATATTTTTTTATCACAGAAGTAGAAAGGTAAACTGAAACCCCATACATTAGGCCCATAATCCACAAGGTGGGAGTTAGAATCCATTAGGGAAGTTCTCAAGTAGACTGATCAAGATGAACCATGAAAAGCTTTTCTAATAATAATATCACTTTTTCCTAACTGTGTCACCTATGCTTACAAACATATTAGGAAGTACCCCACATCTTAAAGAATGCTCTGGATTCAAGGATGGGCTTTCAAGAATCACCTATGTGATGAATATGTTTGTTTAACTGACATGTTTTTAAACACATAGGATAATCACTTCGAATGACAGCCCAATCCAAACATTGAATATACAGAAAATTGACTTAGGCAATGGTGTATTGTTTCCAGTTCAAAAACTGGCTGACTTTAAAATCTAAAAGAAAACCATTAGCTACATGGAGACTTTAAAATTAAAGATATGCCTTGTACTTGGTTAACAATTATGATCAATACTAGATTCATCCTGTTTAAAAAAGTAATTTCGCTGTATTTGTCTCCTTCAGAAAATATGGTAGACATATAGGTTAAGCGCCGGGTAAGAGGAAGTCTAGAAGCACCATGAGGGGTAGCATAAAACATGTTATAACTTCCCACTTACAAACCCAGCAAGGCTGTAATTATGGAGATCTTCAGGCCAAGGAAGTTTGATAGAAATGCTTCTGAGACTTAGAGAGTTTTAGAAACTTGAATCTCTAATACTAAGCATTTCTGACAGTAGTTAGTATATAATAATGAATTCTGTGAGTGTCAGCCTTAATCACAGAATAATGCTACAGCAACCCAGCTCCTTGTGGTGTAGGAAGAGCATGGACTTTGAAAGAAGACATGACAAAAGTGAACGGTTGACCTCTCTGCTCAATGACCTAGTGAAGTCACTCGATTGGGCACTTCCAGAGATTCTTCAATTGTATAATAAGCCTGTTGGGAGTATAGTATAATGCTGTTTGGATCCACAGATCTCCAGAGAACCAGAAATGTTAAACATATAGGATTATTTTTTGAGTTGGAAAAGTGAAAAACAAACAAACAAACAACAACAACAAAACTTGTTCATCCACCTAGAAAGCTGAGACTTGTGGTGATTTGAATTATCTGTCAAGCTAGGCCATAACAATGACTCTAAATGACCCTTGTAGCCAGAGGAAGTTTATACATCCAGGACCAGAGGTGGCTAATAGCCCAACTGACCTCTCCACTATCTGTAAGACCAAGGCCAGGCTAGACCTTTAAGCCATTAGTGACTCTAGGTAGCCTTTTCACAGAAACTATCTTCTTGGAAGAAGTGAGATGTACCCTGAGTTGAGTTTTATTGCATTTACACTCCTTGTACAATGGGGATTGTATTACACCAGGAAACTTTTTCTTCCAAGTTATAATTGCACTCAAATACATTGGGAATTAACTACTTGGCATTAGACTTCTTTAAATCTAATCCAGGTAGACAAAGCCAATCAGCATCAGATTTCATTTTTATCTCTTAGTGTGGTTTTCTTCCCTGTATGATATTGTGCTGGGACCCCTCACAAGATCATACACTCCACATGCCTTTAGGAAGATTCATGGTTCATGTGTTGGCATGTGCCAAGTGTGTGTCTAGGCTGGGTAGATACTGAAGAAATGCCAGTCTCTTCAACCTTCAGGATGCAAGTGATTCCTCACAAACATGCCATTGCCTAAGGGGCAGAATACTAATGGATCATCGCACTGGTAATGGCATTGAATGGGAACTTAGTGACAACCAGAAACCAGGATGGGAGCTCTTGTCATGTTGGCACACTCAGCTTCTTAAGGTGACCTTCACCAATTCTCTGACTTCAACTCTCATTTGTGAAGGCTTCTTTTGCAGGAAGTTTCTTTTGGCTGCTCTTGCAAGCAATAACCCCTTCTTCCCTTAGAAGCGATAGTTCCTGGGGGTACTTTATGTAGCCCATGGGAGCCTCTTGCCCTGCTTTTAAAGTTGTTGTGGATGATTCAGCTATTCTACTTATTAGAAAGCTGCTGGGGGTTTCTGGACTTGTATTTTTCCTCTCTGGTTCTTAATGGAAGCATCTGAGAAAGAAGAGAGAGAATGGATACCAGATCTAGCCTGGACTCAGACTCTGGGAGAGGTCTACCCTTCCCTTGAGGAATTTTTATGACTAGAACAAGGAGGGCTGATTTGCCTTTCAAGCTTACATGACCAAACACTGGAAACCTCTCCACACCTCTATCCCGAGCAAAGTGTTCTTTTTAACACCAAATGATCATCCACTTCCCATTCTCAGGGGGAAAAATCACATTCTATGGAAATAGGATTTTTTTTTTCATTTGTGAAGGACTTTTTTTTTTCCCATGTCAACCTTTGTAAAAATAATCGACAAGTCATTATTACTGGAATAAATCAGTGTTTTTCTTTTTCTGTTCCTTACTGGGTGAGAAGCTTTAGAAAAAATTTTTTTTTCTGCTGTTGAATGAGCAAAACAAGAAGCTGTTGTAATAGAAGGTAGAATCTTACCTGTACAGCAAGGTTGAGCACACAAAGCCTAGTTAAGGGCTCTATATGAAAGATGGGATGGGACGACATGTAGCATAACCAGAGCAGTCTGTGCAGACCTGAGGGTGCTGTGGTCCTTGTGAAATATTATACGCTGTGCCTCATGGGTAGAGTAGACTGTGAAGGGGGACATAGAGGAACATTATGTAAGAAGAGTCTGGGGCTATAACTAGTAGCCAGGTCCCTAAGTCATTTAGTGCTATGTTAGACAGTTTGGTCTATGTTGTGAAGGCGAGAGGGAATCATAGGATTGTAATATTTTAGTGTTGTGATCTAGTCATGCCTAGCACCACAAAAGGGCCCACAGGACTTGCTTTCTTCCCCACTCCACTCTGTGTCAAATGTGTTAGTTACCTCAAGTCTTCCTACCTTAGTATACCTTATGCAGTTGGCTTCATCCTTCTGGATTAAATCCATTTTATAAAAGTGATCCAAAATTCACTTACTTTTCTTAACTAGAACCAAAAGAATATTAAGGACATCTTTTGAGAGGGAGTAGGTGTACAAAACCCTAGAATCATAGAGAATATTTTTGAGTTCTGTTTGGTTAGTGACTGCTTCACTGGATAACCTGGAGATACTACCTTCGCTACAAGGGGACACTCAATGTTCTTGAGCTGAGGAGTGGCATGGGGTACAATGAAGGAAGTAGTTTTGTCCTGAAGAACAATCTTGTCTTCTTAAGAATAAACGTATTATGATGGAACAATTTCAGACAATGATTAATTTTGTGCCAACGTATAAGATGCAGCATTACATGTTGGCAGAGCTCTAAGGAAAGAGAAAGCTCTTTGGGCTAGAAACCTGGAGAGTCTGTTCTGCAGCAGTTAAAAGCCCAAAAGGGACATAGAACAGAAGGAACTGGGAGGATCAGAAAAACATATGGAAAAATTTGCAAAGAAAATGATATCATTGACATGCATGTGGGTAGGTTATGGGAATGTCAGTAAGAAATTTGGAATTCAGAAGCTGACATGGAAAGAAATTTTTTTCTCATTACTTTTTAATATTAACATTAGAGTTTAATATGCTTTCCAAAGGTGGAGCAAGAAAAGGCAAGGGTGGTTGTTGGCAGATAATCTACTTTCAGAGGTGGAAAAGGTGAAAGGAAGACAAAGAGAAGAAAGAGGCAGAAAGATAAGAATAAGCACATATAAAAACAGTATGAGGATGGAAAAGCGGGGAGAATAGAAGGGAGCAGGTGCAAGGTCCTATTTAGTTCTTTATAGCTGGCCTCAGTGAGGTTGGAAACCAGCAGCAATGAGAACCCTTATCCAAGGAGAGATTAAAATTGTGGCTTTGTGTCTGGAGGTGAAAACACTTGTGCTAAATAAGAACCTCCAGCCAAGCCGTAGAACATGGGAGATTTTCAGTTGAACTTATGAGCCAGTGCAGTGGAGTGTGAAGTGTGCTTTGTGTGGAAAGATAAAAATGAAGTATTAAATTTTCCAGCAATATTTGAAGTATTTTCTTCTGAGACTTACTTTCAAAGCCGCAGGAAATAAATGACCCTCTCTTAGTCACTGTTCAGGCATCTTGTGAGCATCCTATATCTATGAGGTATCAAGTGCTCTGGTGACAATTTGGAAGGAAAGAAAAGAAGAGCCAAAGCTCCTTTGTATTTAGCACAGGGTTTCAGAAATGGTGGAAGAGGCCATGTATGGGACTCACCATAGCTAATACCTGATAGCCCTTAAAAGTTGAACCCCTCTTACAAAACCTCTGAATTGGACTTTGAACCCTTTCAGCTTTCAGGAGGCAGAGGCAGAAAGATGGGGAAAGAGAGGCAGAGAGAGGCAGAGGCAGAG